>CM076579.1:463638060-464229746 GCA_034641835.2 Pinus albicaulis | reverse complement strand
GTGTTACATATTCCCCCTCTGAAAATAGACACCGTCCTCGGTGTTCTTATTCAACTACTAGAGTTCATTTAAACAAAAATGGGTATTGCTCCATCATTTTAGCTTCCCTTTCCCAGGTGGCTTCTTCAGCAGTAAAGTGCTTCCATTGCACCTTTACTCTGACCACTGTTCTGTTTCTCAATTTAATTTCTTCCCGCTCCAATATTTGAAGCGGTTCTCGCAGAAACTCCCCTTCTGGTTCCACCTGTACAACATTCCAATCAACTATGTGAGAAGCATCATGCACATATCTTTTTAATAATGAAACATGAAATACATTATGCACTCTAACATGGGGTGGTAAGGCCAGCTTGTAAGCCACTGGTCCCACCCTTTCTAACACCTCAAAAGGCCCACAATATCTAGGTGCAAGTTTTGCACAACTTCCAGCATAAAGTGTGCTCTTTTTGGGTTTGATGCGTAAGTACACATGATCCCCCACTTTGAATTCTCGGTGCACTCTTTTCTTATCAGCATAGCTCTTCTGACGATCTTGTGCTGTCTTGATATTTCTTTGTATCTGTTTGATAATTCTTTCCATCTCTTGTAGTGCATCTGGTCTCAACACCAGTTTATCCTCTGGTTGACTCCAGCTCAAGGGAGTACGGCACTTCCTCCCATAGAGTGCCTCAAACGGACTCGTCTTAATAGAGGATTGGTAGCTATTATTGTAGGCAAACTCAGCTAGATGCAGATACTCTTCCCACTTTGATGGCCTATCCATCACGTACATTCTGAGCATATCCTCTAAAATTTGATTTGTTCTTTCTGTTTGCCCATCAGTTTGAGGGTGATAGGCAGTACTAAAATTCAGTTTAGTACCCATCCCCCCAAACAACCCCTTCCAAAATGCTGCTGTAAATTTAGCATCTCGATCTGAAACAATTACTTTGGGAACTCCATGAAGCCTTAATATCTCCTTCAGAAAAACATTTGCTACTTGAGCGGTTCCGAAAGTAGATTTCACCGGTATAAAGTGCGCAGCTTTGGTTAAAGTGTCTACTACCACCATTACAGAATCATGTTGATATTTGCTTCTAGGTAGTCCTGTTATAAAATCCATGGAAACTGTGTCCCATTTCCATTCTGCAATTGGTAGGGGATTTAAAAGCCCTGCTGGGTGTTGATGCTCAACCTTGACCAGCTGACACTCCATACACTTACTCAGATACTCCGCCACATCTCTCCTCATTCCTGGCCAGAACAGCTTCTTTTTCAAGGCTGTTAACATCTTCTGATATCCTGGATGTCCTGCATAAGGTTGCTTGTGATATTCATCTAGAATTTCTCTTTTCAATGACTCTATATTTGGAATATACAACCGGTTTTTGTAATAGAGAAGCCCTTTTTGGTTTTTAGTGAAATCAGTTTTATCCTTTTTTTGTAGTTGCACCAAGAGTGCTTCATAGTTGGGATCTTGATTTGCTGCTTTTCCCACCAATTCCTCTATCTCCATCTGGGCACTACTCCCAATGCTATTTAAATGTTGACAAGCATTCCTACTTAAGGCATCAGCAACTTTATTTTCTTTTCCCTTGATATGTTTTATGTCCATATCAAATTCACTTAGAAAAGACAGCCATCTAGCTTGTCTTGCATTCAGGTCAGTTTGGGAAAAGAAATATTTAAGGCTGATATGATCAGTCATCAATGTGAACTTATTCCCCAACAGATAGTGCCTCCACATTTTTAAAGCATGAATAACAGCTGCAAATTCCAAATCATATGCACTATAATTCTGTTCATGAGTTTTTAATTTCCTAGACTCATAGGCAATAACTGAATTTTCTTGCAATAGGACTCCTCCTAGCCCCTCCCTGCAAGCATCTGTGCATACCACAAACTCTTTATTAGGATCAGCAATTTTTAATATAGGAGCTGAAATAAGTTTCTGTTTCAATTGTTCAAAACTGTTTTGGCATTTTTCAGTCATCGCAAACTTGACACCCTTCCTTTGTAATGAGGTTATGGGATTTGCTATAGCAGAAAATCTCTCCACAAATCTGCGATAATAGCCTGCCATTCCCATAAATGATCTTACTGCTGAGACATCAGTGGGAACTGGCCATTCTTTAATGGCTTTTATCTTTTCAGGGTCAAGAGCAAGCCCTTTTTCAGAAATAATGTGGCCTAAATATTGAATTTTATCTTTATAAAATTCACATTTACTGAACTTGGCATATATCTGGTTTTCTTTTAAAGTCTGCAACACTACTCTCAGATGTTCCTTGTGTTCCTCTTCGTTTTTAGAATAGACTAAGATATCATCTATGAACACAAGAACAAATTTGTCCAAATACTTATTCAACACACTGTTCATCAGACACATAAATGTGGTAGGGGCATTTGTCAAACCAAAAGGTAAGACTACAAATTCGTAATGCCCATACCTAGTTCGAAATGCTGTTTTGCTGATGTCTTCTTCTTTAATTCTGAGCTGGTGATACCCAGTCCTTCGGTCTATCTTGGAGAAGACTGAAGCTCCTCTCACTTGATCAAAAAGATCATCAATTCTAGGAAGTGGATATCTATTCTTAATGGTCAACTTATTTAGTTGACGATAGTCAATACACATCCTAAAAGTCCCATCCTTCTTTTTCACAAATAAAACTGGGGCTCCCCAAGGAGATACACTTGGTCTAATATAACCCTTATCCAATAATTCTTGCAGCTGCATCTTCAGCTCTATCAGTTCTGGCGGACTCATCCAATAAGGAGCTCGGGAAACAGGTGTAGCTCCTGGCACCAGATCTATAGAAAAGTCAATCTCTCTTTTGGGGGGAAGATGAGGGATTTCCTTGGGAAATATTTCCTTAAACTCTCTGATGACTGGTATAGCATCCAGTAACTCTTCCTCAGTTTTCTGTTCTATTTCTTCTACATGCACTGCATAAACTTGGTATCCTTTTCTAGCTGTTCTTTTCAATTGTAAGGCTGATATTTGTCATACCACAATGGGTTTTGGTTTCCCTTTTAGGGTAAAAGGTTTCCCTTCCTCATCTACACAATGCAAGGTTTTATCCCAGCAGTTCATCAGGGCTTTCTTCTTTTCCAGCCAATCCATTCCTATTAGCAAGTCATAGGATCCTAATGGCAATATGTTCAAGTTTACTTCTGTTGTAAAGCCATTTAATTGTAGTACTGTTTTGGGCAATTTATGTGTAACTTTTCTCTTAGTTCCAGTGGCCAGCTGTACCAACCATGACTGCTGAAATTTTTCAGGTTTAAATTTACATTTTTCTACAATTCCAGGACTAACGTAACTTAAAGAAGCATCTGGATCAATCAAAACAGTAATAGGTAAGTCAGAAATCTTACCCTCCATTTCCACCATGGTTGCTTGATGTTCTGCTTGCCGATTTTCCAATGCTGCACTGATAGTTGGTATGTTTCTGGCTATGTCATTGACTGTTGTTGCCTCTCGCTCTCTTCTGATCATATGAATATTTCGATGGGGATAGTCCCTCATCATATGGGGTTCTCCACAGCCCCAACATTTCAGAGGTTCCTTCATTCTGACTGTCCCTTCCTTTTTATTGTTCCCTTCTCCTGGTTTTGAAGCCACTTGCGACTGAGCAGTTTGACTTTCTTTTGGTTTGCTGAACTTTTTCCTTTGATGATCTCTACCAAAATTCCTTAAATATGCTGGTTTTGGTCTCTTTCCTTTGAACTCACCCTTGTTCATCCAACTCTTCCCTTGTTCAGCTTTACCTTTATACTGCTGATAGCATAATCTCGCTTTTCTCACAGCTTCATCCATCGTCTTTGGATTGTCAAATTCAATTTTCTCCTTGTAAACAGTAGGCAAACAATTTAAAAATCTTTGCACCTTTGCCTTTTCTTCTCTAATGTAAGGGACATACCTCAGTAAATTTGTAAACTTAGTGACAAACTCGTCAATAGTGAGCTGCCCTAGCCTAAGTTCATGGAATTCTTTTGCTTTATCGTCATAATAACATTCATTTACATAACGACTTTTGAACTTAGTCTGAAAATATTCCCAAGTAACTGTCTTTTCATCAATGGCATGCACCATTTTTGTCTCTTCCCACTAGAGTGTAGCTTTTCCTTGTAGCTGGTACACAGCTAATCTAGCCTTCAGATTTCTCTCATATTCATAGACTTGGAAATACTTGATCATGTTCAGCAACCAAGCTTCAACATCTTCCTCCTTCTCCCCATCATAGGAGGGAGGTTTGATCTTTCTAAATTCTCCCTGCAACTCTCTTTTCTGTTTATGCTACTGTCTAGTAGCATCATCCTCATCAGACTCATCCATCTTTCTATTTCCAGAACCTTCGCCTTCATGGATGTTCCTGGAAGTTAGCTCTCTGATGAGCTTTTCCTGCTCTTTACTGGCTGATGACAACATGTCATTTTGGCTTCTTAATTCAGCCAACTCTCGTTGCATCCTGTGCAACATAGCCAGTACCGGGGCATTGGGATCTGGAGTAGCAAACTCATCTCGCAGATCCACATAAATCCCGTCACCTTCAGCCATTTCAACTGTATACACTTACAACACAGATTAGCAAGAGTTTATAATTTTTTTTATTTTTTTTTTAAAACCAAAATATGAAATACATAATGAGCACAAAATTGACAGCCCAATTTTTTGTAACTAGTGCTCCGATACCATTTGTAACACCTCTAGTTAGGAATTTTTTATTTTTTTTTTCATACTTGAATAATGAGTTCAGAAGAAATTAACTTTAGCTCACCCAACCGGCAAGTAACTCTTGATCTTTATTTCATGTTTATACCCTGTGTGACCATTCTGTATATAAATTTTATTTATTTTTTTCTTTTCAACACATTAGCATTTCCCCATATACATGAGCTCTAATTTATATATACACCATGTACTTATATATATGTATTTGAATATGTATTACTTAGCATTCAACATGTGCTGTGTATCAAACAGATCCGTTTGAAATCTTTACCTCACCACACATACATATATAATGCCTCTCTTATGAACATATTGGATCCATATGTACATACCACCTCTATAATATATAGAGATACATATGTATAGGTATTACTTATACTTTGAACATCTTATGTACTACGTATCGTTACATCTCAATATTATGACGGTATATACTAGTACCTATATTGAATAGGGTCTTTATAAGTACGCACCCACATCGTTAATAACAATAATCTTGACATATAAAATCAAGGCGGTTAATTGACCTTACGATACGCTTTGTTAACCTTAGTTTGCAAAGGCGTAGTTACACATTTTTTTTTTTATGAATATATATGAGTTTATAATTCGCCAATATGACACCTAATCTGGACATTGACCGGCGTAAGTCCTATTCCAAATAGGTTGACGGCGTAAATTAATAAATGAAACTATAACGCGATTCGGTAGCATAAGTATGCATACCCTCTAGAATTTATAAATATTAGATATAAAATTAAGAGATGTCTCACACTGTGTTTTTCATTATAAATTTTGTGCGTGACTAACCTAACTCCGTTATTCTCAATCCCACTTCATTATTTTCATTGATTCATCGTGGTGCTTTGGATGGTCACACGGGTTTTAGTAAGCGCGGTATGCAATTGGCGGTTTCCCTCCATTCGACGCCAGCAGCGAAGGTCTACTCTTATCAGGTTGTGTGTTGAACCGAGCGCCTACGCGTCGGGGTTTTAGGTGTAAGTACATCATTATTGTCTTTATTACGAGCAACGCCGCTAGCCACTCATTTTCAAGGGATTACAACATGTTAATTAGGCTGCATTTACATATTCTTGCAGGTTTTGTTGCGGAGGTATCGTTCAAATTGAGGCTATGTAGCGTAGCGTACTTTGCCCTACGTTCAACCGTTTGACAGGTGGATTTTGAAACGGAACCGCTGCGCGTTGTTCGTCTTTAACGACGAGCTCCAGTCCACGGTTCAAGGTAAATCAAATGTCTCGCTAACATTTCTGCAGCTCATTAGCATCCAGGGGTACCATACGGTACATGTTGCGCTATTTACACATCAACGTTGGGATTCTTGCCCGGATATCGAGGCGGGGAGAAATTAGGGGTTTGCGGAGGTTCATTAAACGGGAGGTTATTTCATCGAATCTGCATGCCGGTTCCTCCCCTTGTATACGCTGAACTCCTTCCGTCTCCCATATCAAGTTTTGTGTGACTCATGTGCATATGGGTTTTGATTTAGATGGTGCTGTGATCGCACGTGCGAAACTTCTTGTGAGAGGTAAGGGCAAGTCGTCTCAGTTTATCTAATGGAGGCAGAGGTAGTAGGTCCTCTTTGCGTATTCATATTCTTTGTTTTCATCTTCGCAGTAGATCTGCAACTCATTGAGAGAAAGAACCCAAGTACGTATATCTTGTAAATGGTTGGGTCATTACGCTATCGTTTGAATTTACCGACTCGATCTGACTTGTTACGGGTTTAAGATTTTATGTTTAGGTTTGCTGTTTCTCTTTTGTCTTAACGGAATATGATACATGGTTCTACGAGAGAAAGATCTGGGAATAGATTATATCGGTAATCTACCTCTATGAACGACATCTTCATACTGTGATTCCACTACGACCGGTAGTTATGACGTCTATTTCATTGGAGCGTATCCTCTGTGTTTTTGTTTTTGTGGTTTGAATTTGTTTCAACTTGGAGGGTTGCGGTTCCATATTATGTCTCAGAAATTATAGTTGTTGAATCCTTTGCAAAGAGTATTTAAAATCCTTACGGTTCGGTCGGAACTATTTTGTAATATGATGCGTTTACAAATTCTTTCTATCTATCTCTATTTCTACGATCGATAATAGTATGCGATATTGGGGGTGTTTGGCGCGATTTTTACTTCTCGTGGGTTCTCTTATCCACATACTAGCATTTATGGTGGGCGAGAGGTGGAATAAACTCGCGTCACGTCTGAGGTAATGCGTCTACACTCGTCGCCTTACGGTTTTATCTTTTACGTGTGTTAATTTCATTTAATTGCGAAACGGAGTTTTGTTTTATTTTTAAATTGCGGTAGGGTTTATAACGGTCGGCACCCTTATAACTATCGGTTTGGCTTTGCGCCCAAAGCGTTTGATTTAACGCCACGCCTGTTAGATAGGGTATTGTGCGTTAGTTAAATTTATCGTATGTATATATATAGACTTCTACAGAGCTCGATTTGTATCGACGTCTTATGTAAACGTCTATGGTTTATTTGTATTTAATTCATTTATAACTTGATTTTTCGCTTAAAGTTCATATATATATTGCTTTACATCTATCTCTCGAAATTTTCTTTTGACGATACGTTTGGCACCAATAGGTATATCTAATGTATTGCACAATATTATCGGGACAACTTTATATACTTATATATGCTTAATACGTGGTGAGTAGCGGGATGTACGGGTACAAGGTTAAATGGTTCATGTAAAAATGTCACTCGCATAACGTGAAATGCATTTCCATAGTGCTTATTCAAAGGTTTTTGTTTTATATCATCGTTCCCATCGTCCTGTAGAGCGCACTTCCTTAATAAATCTGTACTTTTGTTATAATATATATATATACATAGGTTGTTAAATTTTTTTTCTTATCTCGACCTCATACATATGTGTTGAATATACATGTATATATATATAGGCGTTCAATAAACCTTGATTCATGTAGCATAATACGGTAGTATAATTCTTCAAGCATGATGAGTAGTCCAAGGTTTAAAGGTAGTTTTCAAAATATGATATGTACTATAAATGCGATGGTTAGTATAGCCTTATACATAATAGGATTCTTTTCAAAAGCCCAGGAAATATCAACATATAAAATTTAGCATCTCTAGTTGCTTACATAATATCATATAACTTCGAGATACGATAATATAGCTTTACATACATGTATCGACCATAAAATTTCACAATTGTACACATACATGGGGTAAAATATTAAATTTTAAAGCATAAATTCAATGTAACAATTGATTATATTACTTTAAATATTTATATTTGTTCCATATATTCTGAAAATGCGCTATAGCGTTTCTGCACATCATACCTTACCCACCTCATATCAGTTTGGTGTCTATGAATTATAACAAATTAATCATCTATAGAGGCCAAGTAACCCAGGATCTAGATTGACTTGGGTTTAGAGGTCTGGAGTTTCTACTCTATAGGTTTCACGGTCTCGATAAGAAAACGATTAAAGGAGGGTATTTACCTTATTATAGATTAAATTAAATGTAGTACTACAGCCACCAAGTAACTTGTCTTAAGTTTTTATATGTAATATTTCATACCATCATGACATGAAAATGGAATTTTCGAACGTACCAAACTACGCAATTGACCAACCTCCCAACCTTAGAATCCTCTTTATCTCGCGGGGACTCACCCCCAGCGAGATCACCTCTAGAGCAGGATCAGCCCCGGTACGCCGGGAGCGACTTATTTAAGCTCAAAATTCCCCAAAGCATGTTTCTAGTGCAACGTCAGGCCATGGGGATGCTTTCTTTCCTTTTTAGCCTAGGCTTCCCATCTTAGGATTCTTTAAGGCTGCTTTAAGCTTTTTCCTCGACCTCGACTTTCTCCACCTCTTTAGCTTCTCCTCTTCATTGGGGAAATTTAGATTCCTCTTCAAATCTAAATACATTTCTTTCAAGGATTTTGAAAGATTTGCGGGGATTTATTACCTTATCCATCCTCATGGATTTGGCAAGTGATCTCAAATTCTCTTTTTGAGGTCAAAATGCCTGATCATTTTATTTATTTCTCAAATACAAATATGCAAATACATTTTGCCATAGATTCCCCACCTTGGTTAAAAGTTCCAAATGTCTAACTTTAAAATTTCAACACACAAATTGGAGATTAATTACACTCCAAGTATGGATTGGCGAGAGATTATGAGGTTGGTATTCTATTAATGGATTGATTCTTTGGAGGATACTCATAGCCGAGAAAAATTATAGCTTGGGCCATTTGGTGTGTACGCAATGGAGGGTTGAAATGGTACCATAACCCACAGTCTCAAGATTTAGGTGGCATTGGGATTTAGGAGAATCCAATGGGCGAGTTGGCCAAAGGATTGTTTGGGATCAAGTAAAATCTTGGCGAGGGAAGGATTGGTGGGAGGATTGTTTGGGATCTGGGTATCGAAGGATCCATTGGGACCATTCAACATGGAGGGATGGAACAATACATGAGGTTGTATGGGATCCTAGTATCAATGTAAAATGCCATTGTGCATACAAGTGGATTTCTTGAGGACAAGCAATCTTTGGGTATGAGGATTTGTAATATTCCTTCTCTTGATCCAGTGAAAGTGGACAAAATCGGTTCATGGTATTACAAAGCGGTATTTTCCCATTGTATGACCCAAGGTATTTGTTGTTGGTTTCCAAGGAAAATAATAAAATAAGGTCCATCAAGCCTATAAAGGGGATAGAAGCTAGGCGTATAGGATCATTTTGGTTTATCTATCTATTGTGTTTGGGTTGAGAACTTGGCATGGCAGTTCTAACATCGATCCCTCGATGAAAACAGTGGTGTGTGGTGGATCCATCGAGGGTCCACAATTGTGTCATTATTGGTTTTCTATTTTAATGGCTTGACCAAACATGCTCTTTACATAATATTTTTGGTGTGAGCATGTATCTTTGTTTTGAGTTAATAATATAAATAAAAGGTTGCATTTCAAAATCCGTTTATGTTCATAGATTTTGAATGTAATTTTATTGAGAACACTAATGTGCTAAATCTAACTAAATTATTAAGGTTTAGGATCTTACAATAAATATTTAGATTTTTCTCAATTTAAATTGATCGAAAACCTAAAAATGAAAATGTTCTGGTTTGTTAAATGTGAGACATTGGAAGGAAATAAAAGTAAGCATTCGTATTCTTAACTTCCTCTTATGAGGGATCGTTCTATCCATGACATTCAACAGTGAAAGCCCCGTTACCAACATTCATGGATGTTATCAGGTTTACGAATGGCTTAGAAAGTGAGCGCGTCTTAGAATATCGGCATCAGTGGAAATATAAAGACAAGAACATAGGATTCTACGATCTTCCTTTTTCACATCGCGTTTCACGGTTTATATATGTAATCTGTTCGTCACCATTTGTCCCATCAATCATGTGAAATATCTAAATTGATACTTGGAAAGAGTGTACCTGAAGTATTGAGATTCGTTGCCAGAGCACATATTCAATTTCCATTTGCTTGGAATCGAGGATCCACTCCGATATTTGGAGTTTGTAGCGTTAAAGGTCAGTGCCTTAACTAGGTTGGAGCCCACTAAAAGATTTTACGTCTATTCTCGTGTTGTAATTGCAAATGAGCGTCCATTTCTCCTATAAAAGTATTGGCATAATGCAATTCGTATTGATATTCATATTCAGTAATAATGAATTTTATCGAAAATTTCTTTTTTTCGTACATAGCTTAAATTCAAATATTGTTATTGTTGTGCCATAGATGAGGATTAATATGCCTCAGTCAATGTTATACTGGCCATTAACTTTCCAGCATCATCTGCCATCACTTCGCAACTTGCCAACGGCTGTGCAATTTTCTGGATGATAAGGAAATTCAAGCAGGAGAATACTCCGTCTCTTCAATTCGAAAGCCTTCAACAGTGCCTCCGCTTATGTCGTCCTCTAAACCTTACGTTAAATCAAGTGATCATTTGGAAGAGTTGTGTTTGATTGTAAGTTATCTCATTGAAACCACGATTACACCAGTTGACCTTCGTCACACGATTATAAGTTTGATATGTATTTACTTATCATTTTGGAGGTGTATTTATTTTATCAATGTCCAGCTTTGGAAAGGTCCTCAGTGTACTCAAATTTGATTAAGATTTCTTCTTCCATTAAATGTGGCTCGAATATATTTAATTTTTATTTATTAATTACAATTTTTTAATTAAGTAGATTTATTTTAATAAGTTCAATTATTATTTTGATTTCAATTATTTACATAAAATTAGATAGAAGTCTAACGTGGAGTTATGAAAATTTCTCATACGAAATTTTTTTTTTAATAGATTATTTTTTTAACAAATTTTTTAAAAGATTTTTCTTTTTCTTTTGATAAATCACTATTATTACTATATAGATAGATTATTTTATATAGTTAATAATTAATTATAAGAAACATCAAAATACTTATTTCATTACTTCATAATATATTTAATATTGCTAAAATAAATAAAAAATATTCATAAAAATTTAAAAATTGTGAATTTTAATATCATTATTATATAACTTAAACATATATGTAAAAGATTTTTAACCACTAGAATTTATTTTATTTTATCATGAATATTTTTTATATTTGTAAATAAGATTTCTTAATATCATGGCTTATCAATACTAAATGTCAAAAAATCACAACTCATTTCATACTCAAAATATTATAGCGCATACACCGTAATATTTGAGTATGAAATAGTTATAATTTTACGGACATTTGAGATAGTATATGTATATATATTAGTTTAGTATATTTTTACAACATTATTTTAATTAATTTGGAAAGGAAAAAAACATATACTTTTAAAGATAAATCTCAGCCTTTTAATATTTTGTCTTAAAATTAAATCTCAACCACATATCCTAGTTATTGATAATTAAATTAAAATTTTAAAGTTACTCAGTTTCAAATTGGATATAACACTTATAAATTATCGATTTAGTAATTACTTGTATATTTACTCATACTAAGTTTGATTATTCATTATGTATTTATTAATCTTTTTGGAAGATAGTAAACTAAATGCTTCACTTGTTTGCATTTCACTCATTAGTATTTATAAACATATTTTAGGATTCTCCAAATGCATTGTAATTTTAATTTAATAATTATTATATTATTCTATTATTTTTAAATTCAAAGATAATACTATTTAAATTAAAGATAATACTATTGAAAGAGGTGGAATTTGATAGATATTTTTATTATAAAAAATCTATCAAAAAGGACAAAGGTATTTGAAGATTGGAATAAAATAATTCAAGGTTATGGCTTATCTTCACTTGACTCAAATTAATGATGTTGTTAATTTTATGCCATTATATGAAGATTTATTATTGACAGTTTTACAATTAGTGTCTCTGAGGATTTGTATAAATGTTATTGGGTATTGAAAACAAGTGATATTTAATAGCTAGTACCTATTCTTTGGTGTAAATATGGTTAATTAGAGTTTCAACTCCTCACGTTGTGACCCTAATCATTAAATCCTTCATAAAAATAAAATAGAAGTAAAATTATTATAACAAGCTTTATAACTTTATTTTTTGGTATTCTTCCGTTCAAATTGATATACAAAAACTTGGTTTGAAGAGAATGAGATGTCAATTCAGCAACAAACTTGTTGTAATGAAGCTTTATAACTTTATTTCTTTGGCATTATTTCATCGAAACTCATATGGGAGAAAATTAGTTTCAAGTGAATGAGATGTCAATTTCAAGAAGAATTGTTTTGCACAACTATTTGTCATACGACAAACTTCATGGGAATTGTATTATTGATATACGGTTAGATATAATTTTGTTTGTGGCAATTTAATAGGGGGAATATGGAACGGATATTTTATTTTATCTCAGGCTGGGAATCATGTTTTCTTTCGCGAGACAAAAATAGAGTTTTTGGTGATCTATAATTTGCGATTTAGTAGTAAATAAATTTTTAAATTAAATTATGAGAACATGTTATTAATATTTATGAATAATACACAATAAAGATTGTTTCACTATTAATTTAACAAGGCGATATAACAAGTGTAATATGAGTCTTGATTCTTAATACCTACCCCTTCGGAAGAAGTAATCGATAACAATTATTGAATACTTGAACAAATTCATAAATATAATAATAAAGCGAAGTAGTTGAAGTAATTAGTGGACTAAATAATCTTGGAAAAAAATAGAAATGAGTGCATACATATTTTTAGATAAAAAATTAGCCCCAACACCATAATTTGTTACAAAAGTTAAGGTTCATTGAAATGTGCTTATGCACATTTTATTCCATCTTATGAGACCAAATGAAGGGGAGAAATTACAATGGCTATATATATATATATATATATATATATATATATATATATATATATATATATATATATATATATATATATATATATATATATATATATATATATATAATAACTATTGTAACAATCTATTTATTTAACTTTAAATTTATACTCATCCTAATTCGAAAGACAAATAAATAATATAGAGTAGAATTTCTATAATGAAAAAAAATAAATTAATATTAGCAGTATTTTTGTAGTGAAGTGGAAAGAAAGTCATATTTAATAAAATATCTAATATAAAAATTTATAATGTCTAATATGTTAAATAAAAATATTAGTTACAAATGGTTAAGTGAGTGCAAAAGATTCCATATATATCTGTTTGTGTATTTTATGTTTTTAAACTAGGATTAAAACTTTAAATACAAAGAGAAAATCTTATTTATAATATTGTTGACCAAATTTTGTTTATATTTCACCATGATTTAATTTAATTGGGAAAATATAGGAAATAAAGAGAGAAGAATGAAATTATTTTAATGTCTACTAGGCTAAAAATAGCATATGAGACATTATAAAAAAAAACAAATAAAAATTCAAAAATTAATTTCCAATTTATTAAAAATTAGAAGTTTAATATTCAATTTTACCAAAACTATAATAAAGTTTGAAATGGTTTCTAAAATTTTATAAATTAATTAAAAAGTGTAGCATTTTTCACTTATTTGTGATTTAATTAAAGTAGTAAGATGTTTCTCTTTGAAAAAACTTCCTAGTTGCCATTCTAGTTTGCACCATTAGAAAAAGTGTTATATTGAGATTTTTAGGTAGTGAGATTAATAATTAATAATTCTTCAAAAACTAATAATTAGAGTTTGCTTCTTGTTGAGTATTTGTTTTTGATAGCTTAACGATTTCTTAATGGATTCTCATAAAGCCTTTTCGACAATGATTTTACGGTGTTGAGCATATGAAATATGATTTTAGGAGATGGACCTTGAATAAACTAGCAATATTTCTTGTACGTCTAGTGAGTAGGGTATCTCTCATTTGAAAATGAAGACAAACATATAGCAGATGAATGATATGAAGCAGTTGGACATTGACACTTATTTACTAAAAATCTGAGATAAGTGGCACGACACCTTGATGACCTCTGATGCGTGATTACAGTGTGCATAACCCTAGACGATATTTGAGAGAGTAGTGGTAAGCCGAGTATCCAATGTGTTAAGGATCACCCTGAGTAGACATAGGGCTCTCTTCAATGGGCCAAATTGGGAATTGTTGGAATTATGAGAAGTCCAAGCAAACAGTGGAGAGAATAACGCTCTCCTTGAAACACAGAGAAATTTAAAACTTCTTTTGACAATGGACAAAGTTTTAGGACTTTGAAACAAGCTATTACTTTCAAGCTGGTACAAATTCTTCCTCTTAAGAGGAGGATAACAACAAAAAGGTAGAGTAGTCATGGTGCAGTGCAGAAAGCACTCTCTGTCTCTCAAGAACAATGCTCTATCTTCAACGGTCAACACATTGCTGTGTATTTCATTCTACTTCACGCTGACTGCATGCGAAACAATAAGACAAAATAATACAATACAATAGACTTCGCGGGCCTTTGGCTTTTATATGCAGCGCATATTAAAACATTACACAAACTACATTAAAACTTTTAAAACAAATACGATGCGCGCCATAGAAGGTGGGGACCACATCGCAATCGCAAACAACAAACAGTGCACACAACGAAGGAAGTTAGATTGCGATCACGAAAGCGGATGCGATTAGCGATTATAAAAGACGCTTATAAACCAATTGGGTCATACACACACCTCAACAATGTCGCGATCGGAGCCTCGTTCAAGTTGCGATTGCCAATCAAAATCGGATACGATTGAACTTTATTAACTCCTTGTATTCTACCATCGGAGTCGCATACACCATGATATGCAGTGAACCCAAAACATAAAACCAGATTAAGTCAATGATCAGATGCGATTACCAATAGTTTGTGTGCGTAACTGGATCGAGGCCGGCTAGCAATCGAACTCATAACTAAAAGACCATAGATTGATCCTTGCGATTACGCTCTGCGATTCCATTGAAATATCGCCACGTGGTCGGGTGGACCGAAGACCTGCACATACGGGAGGGCGATTTATATATGTTTCGGTTGTATGTTTTTGTGCCATCCGTTCCGTTGTGGAACTACTGCTATATCAACAAGACACTTAGATCTTCGGATCATTTATATTGCGGTGCGATTTGCGATTGTGATTGCATCGCAGAACTCCTCATCGACAGACAACATTTCAAAAAATAACTTCATTGAGGCTTTAAAGCCAAATATTATGTAAGTCAATCTGCCCCTCATCAAAGCTAATCTCTGTTCTTCGTAGAAAAAGCAGCTCACGCCCATCCTTGAGTTAATTCTTACGCAATCAGTGTTCATGACCATCAGGAAATAAATTCATCTCCATTTTCTTCAATGCAGTGTTGTTATTGCACTCACGCTACGTACCTTTGTACTCATTTCCTTCTGCCCAAAGGCATAGCGGGTGACTTTAATATTTCAGCATCCTTAGTCATTGTTGGGTTATCCATCATACCAGGGCATTTCTCTTAGAAATTCAAATGTTTTGTATTGATAGTTTGAGTTAAATATCTTCATCTTGCTCCTCACATTTTACAATGTTGTAAAACAACTTCTCGTATTCACCGATTCTCACGATATAATGATACTTTGTATCTATGTGCTTTGTTCTTTTATGAAACACGAGAATTCTTTGACAATACGATAAATGAGCTATTATCACAATAAATCAAATTACATTCTGTTCTTGGCACAAAGCTTATCAACATTACTTCTCATCCAAATTGCTTGATAACTCTTCATGTAATATTATACATATTCTGCCTGCCTACTGTTGTAGACAATGCTACAATAGGTTGTTTCTTGGAAGCCATGAAATGGCTCATGAACCCATATGAAAAATATACTTGGAGGTGCTCTTAAGATGTTTACTTCCATTACAATGTTGTGGTTGCCATCATTAATGCGAATTTTAAAGTAGTATATAAAATACCAAATCCTTTTGTTCCTTTTGACATACCTGAATTCTCTTTTACTTCTTGCAGTGTGCTTCTTTTGGCTTCTCCATAAACCTGAAATTAAACTAACAACATGCATATTATCGACCTAGTTGGAGTCAAATACATGAGGTGCCGCCAACTATGCCCATATAAACTTGGATCGAAATCGCTAGTATTTGTCATTCTTACTCAACTTCAATCCCATTACAATTGGGAGTAATTGCGACTTTACACTCTTGCATGTTAAATCTTTTCTAAATTTGATTCACATACTTTGCTTGAGAAATAAAAATTCCTTTTCATCTTGCTCACTTCTATTCCCAGAGAAGTATCTTAATAAACCTGTCGAGTCATTTTCAAATTCATCTTTCATGTTGTTTTAAAATTACACACACACACACACTAACAAGGTAATCATCATTACATGAAAATTAAATCTCATCAACATATAAGAAAACAATCGATAACTTACCATCCTTTTCTTTGATGTAGGGTGGGTTCTCCTCACGCACACAAAATCCATTCTCCAATAGATAAGAATCATTACATTGTACCATGCTCTTGTAGTGCTTTGTTTTAGCCCATAAAGAGCTTTCTTCAATTTCTGAGACCTTATGCTCTTGGCCTTTCTTCTCCTTATCCAAGAGGGGTTTGTTCCCACATATCCTCTTCCATTAAAACTCCATTTAAAAATACGGATTTTACATCATTTTGATATACTTTCCATTTATTTTTGTCTTGCTATGGACAACACTATCTTCATAGTCTCCATTCTTGCAGCTTGGTGCAAAAGTTTCTTCATAATCAATACCTTATGCCTTATATCCTTTGACAACAAGTACGGCCTTGTGTCTTTCTGTCTTTTCCTAGGCATTGCTTTTGGTCTTGTATACCCATTTAACTCAATGACTTCTTTACCTTACGGTAGATCAACCGACTCATGTTTTTGTTCTTCTCTATGGCATTAATTTCATCATCCATAGCTTCTATCATTTCTATCTTTAATAGCATCTTCAAAATGAATAGGATCATCAACTTGACAATACAAAGCAAATATGAGAATTCGTACCCTCATCTGCTTCTCCCTTGCTCATAAATTTCTCTAAGACTTCTGAACTTTGTTCCTGTTTCACTTGGTGTAGCCGTGCGATGAAACACTCATTTTACAGCTCCTCGTGGTGTACTGGGGTGAACCACTGTAGCTATTCTCAAAGGTGTTCTCCATGCTTGGCCAAGGCGTCTTTCTTGTCTTAAGCTGCTGAAGTTCTGAATGGGTTGTTGATTTCAACACATCTACATCACATCTTCATCATGAGATAAGCAGTTTTTGACATTCTTTGTTTTCTCAATGCTTCCATCACGCTTCCTCTTCGATGAATTGCACATCTCTGCTAATTACAAACTTCTTTGTGGATAGGTTATCTGATCTGTATCCTTTGGAATCTTCACAATATCCAAGGAAAAATGCACTTCTCCCCTTACTATCAACTTCTTTCTCAATTTATGCAGAATGTGTGCATATGCTACACCCAAAAACTCTCATGTGGGTGACTCCACATTTCTGCCACTCATGCTTCTTGGAACTTTTGTTCATCAACTTGCTTTTGTGAGCATCTATTCAAAATATATACAACAAAGTTTAACATGCACCCAATACTCATTCGGTAAATGTTTCGCCTTAGCATACTTCTCACCATCTCCATTATGGTTCGATTCTTCCTTTTAGCAACTCCATTACATTTGTGGCGTGTACCTAGTGGTAAATTGCTTGTGTATGCCACTCTCTCGCAAAAACGCAGAAATTCTTTTGAGATATATTCTCCTCCTACGTCGATTCGAGGACTTTAATGTGCGATCCGCTACATTTTCTAAAAGCTTTAAATTGACGAAATTTGCAAAGACTTCACTCTTATATTTTGAAATAAACCCACACTTTTCGTGTGAAATCATCGATAAAGTCAGCATGTAATTCTTTGCCGGCTTGATCTTGCATTACATATTATTTATAAATAAAGTGGATTATTTCCAAAGGTACTTTAGCCACTTATGCTTTTTCTTGAAGGAAAATTTTCTGCGTATTTGCTTTCCCAGAATGCGACCTTCACATAGGGGCTGTGGGCTTCTCTATCGATGGTAAACCTCTTACCATTTCTTTTAAATGCGGCAAATTCAAGCCTCCAAGAAATTTAGATGTCCAAATCTCGGATACCTTAACCAAATTTTCATCTTTCTCTTCCTTACGGAAGGCTTCTTGAAATTCTGTTGCTACATTCTTTCCTTTTCCTTTCAAGTCAATGTTCGAGCTTGGCGGAAACATTCAATGTTTAGTCATTTGTATTTCGACGACTAATTTTTCTTACTTGGAGGAATATCTTTTATAGTGCACACATCATCTTTGAATATAACATTGTAACCTTTGTTTGTCAGTACCCAATGCTCAAAAGATTACATTTCGGACACGGAACATAATACACATCGAGGACAAATTTTTGGTCCCCATTCCTTTCAATGCTTACTACCTTTCCCTTTAGCTGAGGAGATTTTAGTATCGTCCACAGCAATTGCTTCAGTTGCTTACCTTCATCAAGATTGTAAACATTGCTACGTTGCCGTCATGTGATTACTACATCGAGAATCTAAGAACCAAACATCATCTTCTTTATCTTGTACTACATTACAAGCTATGACACATTGCCAGGTTCTTTTCTCTTTTGCTACATTAGCATTTTGCCTATTCTTCATGTCATTTTGCTTCTTTCTACATTCATTGGCATAGTGCCCATATTTATTCTATCATAGCCATGGACATTGGACATAACACCTTTGTCTTGAGCATGTTGGTGTTAATGTCCACCTTTGTAGTTACATTTGCGTGGCCATGGCCTCTGGCTTTGGCCCCATTTGCTCCTTCCATGTGAATGTGAAGAGTTATTTCCCTTCCACCTCTATTCTGACTTACGCCTCTTCCTCTTCCCTTTTCCTTGACCTCTTCCTCTTCACGAAGGAAAATGGGTCTTGAAGGCGTGCTCAAGAGATAGTGTTCATCTCTTGCTCAATCTTTGTTCATGAGTTATCGGTGAGGCATGAAGTTCATCCCACGCATGAACTATGAGATATTTGGTCTCTTCTATGGTGGTTACAATAACATCAAACTTTGAGGGTAAGCATCTCAAAGTTTCTCCACAATCCCTTCTATCTTCAAGAGTTTCTCCATGGGATCTTATCTAATTTACAATCCCAATCACATGTGTAAAGATATATCAACAGCATGCGACTCTTTCATGCAAGTTTCAAAATCTCTTCTCGTGATTGAAGTTTCTTTGTTTTAACTTCTCCATACCTTGATAGGCTACTTTCGAGTTTCCCATGCCTCCTTGGATTTCTTGAATCTTTATCTTGGAGCACACTCTCATTTACGACAGTACAAAAGCAGAGGAGAGAGCTTTAGCATCTTTCTTCCTATTATTCTTCAGCTTACATCCTTCTGCCTTGAGTTAAGGCATTAAATCCTGCTCATCAGTGAGTTCTGTGAAACCATCTTCTACTAGTTCCCACAAGTCTTGTGAGACAAGCAGGGCTCTCATGGTAATGGCCCAATAATCATAGTTCTTTCCATTAAAGCGTGGAAGTTGAACACTTCAAGACTCATACAGTCTTTGGTCCCGGCCATTGCTTCTTAAAGAGCGAACTCAAACTTTAACAATGTCTTTCCTTCTTGAAAGAACAAATTCTCTAAGCCAAATAGCTCATGCCTTTTATCTTTGAGAAATACGACCTTGACTTAGTTGAGCTTTTCTGTGCTTGGAGAGAAACAGCACAATAGGTCTTCTTCTTCGGCTTCTTTGAAATCTTCAAAGAGCCTAGATGAGCTCAGATGCCATGTATTGGAATTATGAGAATTCCAAGCAAGCACGATGGAAAATAACGCTCTCCTTGAAACAGAGAGAATTTAAAACTTCTTTTGTGATGGACAAAGTTTTGAGACTTTGAAACAAGCTTCTATTACTTTCAAAAGCTGTTACAAATTCTTCCTCTTCCGAGAGGATAACAACAAAAGGTAGCGAATATGAGGACGCGATGCACGAGAAAACACTCTCTGTCTCTCAAGAACAATACTCTATCTTCAACAGTCAACACATTCTTTGTGTATTTCATTCTACTTCGTATTGTTGTGCAGGTAATAAGATAAATATTACAATACAATAGACTTCGCGGGCCTTTGGCACATATGCACGCATATTAAAACATTACACAAACTACATTGAAACTTTTAAAACAAATCGTGCCGCGCCATAGAAGAAGGTGGGAACCACATACTTAATCGCAAACAACAAACAAGTGCACACAACGAAGTTCCGATTGCGATCGACGGATCGTAAGCAATTATAAGAAGCGCTTATAAACCAATTGGAGTCCCGCCACCTCAACAATGTACGATCGGACTGGATTACCAAAAAGTTAGCGTTGCAATCATAAAATCAGATCACAGTTGAACTTTATTAACTCTGCTGTTACCATCGGGTCATATAACCTGTGTCTTTGTCGGGCCCAAAACACAAAACCTTCGATTGCGATCAATGATCCGGATGCGATTTACCAATGAGGTATTAGTATCTTGGATCGGGCCGACCTTCAATCGGAGCTCATAACAAAGACCAGAGTCAGTCCTTGCGATTACGCTCTGCGATTCCATTGAAATATAGCCACGTGATCGGAGTGGACCACGGGCCTGCACTTATACGGAGGCGGTTATATATGTTGGTTGTATGTTTTATATACATCAGTTCCGTTAATGAACTTTCTAGCATATCAACAGAACACTTAAGATCTTCGGATCATTTATATTGCGATGCGATTTGCGATTGTGATTGCATCGCGAACTCCTCATCAACAAGACCATTTCAAAAATAACTTTGGTTGTTGAGGGCTTTAAAAACCAGAAATGACGTGTTAGAATCAATGCCTCATTAAAGCTGATCATTCTCTCTTGACAGAAAAAACGCTCACCTTATCTTTGATTAATTCTTACGCAATCCCGTGTTGCGTCTGTAGTCATTGTCTATTTCTTCAATCAGTGTTTAATGCACTCCCACTCTACTTTGCTTACAATGTACTACGTTTCCATCACCTTCAAAGGCATGGCGGGGTGACTTTAATATTTCAACGGGGAATAGTAGAAGCACATTAATTGACCCGAGTAAATCGATAGACATCTTTGACCAATAGTACCACCTTAGAAAATTAAATCATATGCTTTCTCTCTTTCTATTTTTCTTATTTGAATAATGCTCTCGGAAGAGGCCAATAGTACCCACACTTCGAGAAATTGAAATCTTGCTTCTTTCTTTCCTTCTCTTTTTCTTGACTGAATAATGCTCTGGAAGAAGGCATCATGGCATCATATAGAATGTGGAACCTCTCATCTTCCGATGCAATTTCTTAGTTTTCTAATGAACGATAACACATTTTCGGTGTTCAATCTATTTTTAGGCAGGGGGTAGATTTGTCTTTTAAGAAAAATGTGGAAAATGTCAGACTCTCTTAGAGAAGTTTATGAATACAAGAGTAATTATTAATACCCAATATCAAAAGTAATTATTAATTCCCCAAATATTAATTTCCCTACACTTATTTACGATGGATTTGAGTTGGATCTGCTTCTGATGAACCCACAGTTTCATTTACTTCTAAATACATATATTACAAAGTGTGAATCGAGGTCAAATTTGTCCACATCAAGTCAGGCTTTCATTCAACTTGAACCCACATTAGCCTCAGCTAAAATAGCCTTAGAAATTTATGCGCATTAGTATACATCCACGTTTAAAGTAGTCATTATTATTGTGTTTGTTTATAAATTTGCTGACTTTTTATTATTTTTAAAGTATGGACCATTCAATCATTAGCAATTGAAAATATAGATCGTCTTTTTAATTTAAAAAAATTGCTTTTAATTAAAATATTGAAAATATAATAAAAGTTGGAAAAAATTAAAGAATATATATATATATATAAAAGATTAAACATATATTAAACATATATATTGTATTTTGGTATTTTAGTTTAAATGGTTAATTTAATTAGTTTAGAATTCGATTTAAATGTTATTTTTAGTGTATGTTGTTATATGTTATTGATCACATTCTTTGGGGGCTAATTCATTTAATAGAAATTTTACCCTCTACGAAATTTGATAAATTCTCACACAAATATATATAGTAGGGATAAAATTAAAATTTATAAATTATGAACATACCTCTACTATGTTCGATGCAGCTTCAGTAAAGTTAAGTTGTTTAGCTAAAAACTTGAATGTGTTTTAGCTACTTACTCTTTCATAGACTGAAGCATTGACATACCCGGCATAGATCTACTCTACTCGTTACTTTGACTCTTTAATAGAAATACTAGCAGCTTTCAACTAAGGATTTCCCTGCAACTATTTAATGGAATACTAGCAGCTTTCAATGAGTGATTTCTATAATATGATAATTTAATATATTAGAACGGCTTCAGCTCTAATTAGTGTAGAAAATTTCTTAGATGCCTCGGTTACAACTTCACGCTGCAAATAGTGGAAAATGCACGCCCCCAATCGTTGAGGCTTCCACCATCCTCAACAGAATATTTTCTCTATAATTTTTGAAGGCAATTTATTTTTGATAATAATAAAGATTTTTCACAACTAAATTTCATGGCCCTCTGTACCAATATAGGAGGAATAAACAGGGCACATTTAGAGATGATTAATTAATTTCTTAATTAAATAAATAAAGAATGGTTTAAAACATAAAATTATTGGTTATATGTTAGATTAAAAAGCTTTGATGAGAAGTTAGATATTTTTTATTTATTTTTAATTGTAATTTAGTTTTTTATTAATAAAATTATGAACAATTTTTGGATGAAAAGAAAATATATTATATCACATAAAAATATATAATATATAAATATTATTTGTAAATTAATATCTATTTTTCCATAAAATTAAAATAATGATTTTATAGCCATTTTCAAATTTAATTAATAAACCCATAAAATTTAATATTTACAATATAACAAGATTTTTAATCAGCAGATATTTACTACTTTATCAGAATTATTAACTTTCTAAATATTTTTTTTACAATATATGTTAGTACAAAAGAAAAAGCAACGAGGGAAGTTAGAGAAAGAAAGAGGAAAGAAAATCATAATGCCATGGTGACTGTACATGGTTTATTAAATCTTATGATCATCTAGGCTTCTCGTTATTATGTTATGGATCTAGAGGGAAAATTCATATGGATAATACCATGGTTTTTATCAATAACATGGTTCATATAGGCTTTACAAATTAAATTATATCTTGGATCTGGTTTTAATTATTATGTTTAAGCACATATTTAATGATCTTATCGATACTTTTATTTAAAAACTATAACTTGTTTTCAAAATCAAATATTTACAATGCTGATTTATTTAATTTATAATGTTTTAAATCAAATCTAAAATTTTAAAAAAAATTATAATTAACTGAAATTTCTATATAAAGCCTCCATCCTCACTGATCTACTCACCAAAAATATTCTCATAGAAATTAAATTGATGTTTTATTAAATAAAAAATGATAATACTTTTATATATATACATATGTGAGCTTTTCTTATAATATAGAAAATAATATTATAAAGAACCAAGATAAGATGCACCTTAACCAGCGATCCAAAAGGAATGGGTAAATCAAAGTGACTAACAGAATGGAGGAAAGATAGTGCATGATTCTTTTAAGTTTTTATTATTGTATTATATGGATTTGGAGGGAAAAAAAGTGAGGAGGAAGAATAAATGCATTCCACGGAGATATAGATGGAAGGGAGAGAGCATGACAAGGGAGAGAGAAGACAAGAGAAGAAAGAGAGAGAAGAGGAGAGGACAATGATATGGAAGGAAGAGTGACACATAGAGACATAGATACGGAGGGGAGAGGGAGAAGAGGAGAGAGAGGAGATAGCGACATAATGGAGGGTGGAGAGAGAGTATATGTGATGGGGAGAAGAAAGAAGAGGAGGGAGATAGTGATAGAGTGGAGGTGGAAAGTGAGTGTGTGTGATGGGGGGAGAGGCAGGAAGGAGGTGGGAAAGAGATGGAGTTGGAAGGGGAAGAAAGGCATAGCGAGAGAAAGGTGGAGAGGAGAGGGAGTGAAAAGGAGTGATGGAGAGATGGTGAGGGAGAGAAGAGAGAAAGAGGAAGAAAGAAAGGGGTGAGACAAAGAGAGAGAGAGAGAGAGAGAGAGAGAGAGAGTGGGAAGAGGAAAGAGGAGAGGAAGAGAGGAGGAAGAGATAGATAGATATGGAAAGTGTGTGTATATATTTATAGGGCAGAAGGTGATACAAGGAAGATAGAGACATAGTTGGAGGAGGGGAGAAGGCAAAAGAGAGAAAAATGAAATGAAGTACATAGAGGATTTGTCTCAACCCATCAAAAGATTGATGATACATAAACAAGCAATTCCTTATTCCATTACTATTCATCCATGCAAAAAAATGACAACGCCAATGAATCCCAAGAGAATTATGAATTTCACACAATTGAAGTGTTGCAGTGTTGTTTTGTGTTGTGGACAATGTTAACAAGTTTTGTTTGAGGTGAACGTGTGATTAGATCTTTGGCGTTTTTGTTTTCACTATATTTTGGAATAAAAATGTGTTTTACAAATAAAAATGGAGAAATTCCTTCTTCGGTATTCATCCATGAAACAATGACACTTAATCAATACGAGTAGGATTATGAACTTAACACATTTAGTGTTACAAAAGTGACATTTTGAAGTGTTGTGGACAATGTTAACAAGTTGTGCTTGAGGTGGACGCGTGATTAGATCTTTCATGTTTTGTTTTCACATATATAATGCGACAAACAAAATTTGTTTGAGTGGTGAGTTTTCACATATAAATGCAATAAGAAAAATTTGTTTGGTGGTGGTGAGTGGATTCAATTTGTGATTTTAATTCATTTTGTAAAGTTTAAATATTGAAAATGGTAAATATCTTTATATCGATTGAAAATATATTTATATATACACTTTATACATTTAACATATATGAAACTAAATTAATTATTAATTTTAACTATATCATTAAATAGCTAATAGATAAATTGACTAACCTATAAATTCTTCACCTCTTCTGAAGTAATCAGCAAAAGAGGAAGACCACTTTTCCAGCTTTTAACTATCAAACTCTCTATTGGTGAAAACTTTAGCTCGAGGAGAGCTGGACGTGATTTCCATTCTCAGTGGTGGGAAGGGTAGTATGTTCCTGACAGCCTAATGTGAACATATAAGTACTTTGTGTGGTTATGTTTTCTTTAAAAAAAATGGGAAACGGTTACGTCGGTGATGAGAGATGTAATGGAAACTTTATACAAATTATGTTAATCCTGAAGAGGCTCGATGTGTTTCTAGTTAACTAGTAGAATGTGGAATTGCACGAGGATTTGATGCAAATGTAGTAACATGTAAGAGAAGAAATTCACTTTGTGATAAAATAACAATAATAGTAACAGAGTGTTACCTAAGTTATGTACCAAAATTAAGATGTTTAACCCTTGTGTCATAATCCTACAAGACCACGGTCATGATAAAATATAATGATATTACACAAGACTAAATTGAAGGGAATAAACACTATGCTAGGAATAAAATTTTAGCTTGGACTGTTGGTCTTACATGAATAATAAAAAATAATTAATTTACATAGTTATTTTTTATCTTCTTACCTATCCGCAGTGTGGAAAATTGGTAATGATATATAACCATTTTATAGATAGACCGAACATTAACAAAGTGGGCAATGATATATAACCATTTATGAATGGAGCCGAACGTAGCAATGAGAAACTGATGGTATTAACATTTACAAAAAACTCTCTTTTTATACTCGGCACATTACTATATATATATATATCAAACTCTATATAACCAAACTTTAAAAACAAGACATTAAAACTTATGTTGCGGTTGTTCGAAAAACATAAGTTAACGTTAAAAAAACAAGTATACTACGATAAATAAAGATTTACCCAAAAGTTAAACTTTAAATACATAATACATTATTGTAAATAAAATTTATACTAAATTTAAATAAACTTTATTCTTAATACTTTCGGGGCTGCTTGGGAGAACATTCTCCTAGCTCTCTCATCTCCCCGAATTTCTTTGTTTGTGAAGTGGTGAGTCCGGTGGTGAGATGACATTGCTCATTCCGGTGGGTCATCTCCTTACTCTCCCCTTGGTTTTCTTCTCCCCAGAAACATTGCTGTGATCAAGTGAAAATAGATGTGGTTCTTTGGAGAATTTAATGAGGGGGTGAATGAATTAAAAGAGGAGGTGAATGGTTGCGTCCTAGTTAAAATGGGGATTTCTACCCCTCATATCCTTTACCTTTCCCATCTTCGTTTATGTTTGTTGTCCTGTTTTGTTGTGTGCGGCGGTTGGGAATAGAATTCCAACACTCCCCTTAATTTCAAAAGCTGTTGGACGTTCTTAGATGCCCAAATATTTTCTCAAGTAATTACAACTTTTATGCCCAAATGTCTTTGTCGGTATGTGCCGCAAACTTCTCCTCTATTCTACAATCTTTGTAAAACAATTTCTCCATTGTTCACTAATTCTACGATGTAGTGATACTTAGCATTTATGTGTTTCATTCTCTTACGAGCTCTTGAATTCTTCTGACAATGCTATTACTGAGCTATTATCACAATGATCGTTGTGTCTTTTACATTCATGTTTAAACTCTGAAACATTATTCTCATCCAAGCGCCGACTGCTTTACTCTTGTGAATTACCACACACTGCCTGCACTGTAAATGTCACTACAATGGGGATGATTGTGAAGCCCATGAAATGGATCCACAGACATGAAACCTGGCAGTATTTTCAGGTCATCGATACTTCAACCCAATCCTTTATCGATATAACCAATTGATTAAGATTTTCTGAAGTAGTATACAAAATACCATACCTATTATATTCTTTTAATTTTTCCCTTCTATTATATTTCTTCTCAATATTTTAATTAAAAAGCAAGTTTTTTAAATTAAAAGACAATCCCATATTTTCAATTGCTAATGATTGAATTGTCCATACTTTAAAAATAATAAAAAATTCTAAAATTTATAAACAAAACACAATAATAATCACTACTTTAAGCATTGGATGTATACTACTGTAATTTCTAACGCTATTTTGTGATTCACTATCTCTGATCGAGGGTTGAAACATTTGGACTAAACTTGTGACTTACCTAGTGGATAAATTGTGAGCTGATTCACGAGTTACCAATATATATAGTTGTAGTTAGGTGTTATGTGTAACTAGATTATCGAGAAAGAAGGTAGATCTGAACCATAAATCCATCGCTAAATAAGACATAGGAAAATTAATATTTAGAAATTGTATAATTGCTTTTGATATTGGGAATTAATAATTACCTTTTGCATTCATAAACTTCACCTCTGTGAAGGCTTTGACATTCACATTTTTCTTAAAGAACAAATCTGCAACAAAATGATTGAACATTGAAAAGCATGTTGCTCGTTTCATTAAACACAAGAAATTGCATCGGAAAAGATGAGGTTCCAGACATTCTATATGCATTGCATGATTCCCCTTCCATAGAGCATTATTAAGCAGAAAGAAAAAGAAAGAAGAAAGAGACGACATTTCAATTTTAAAGTGGGTACTATTGACTCTAAAGATGTCTACCGATTTACATGGGCCGATTAATGCTTCCACTATTCCCAAGGTGATTGTTGCATTGAAGGGCCCTACTGTCTACTCGAGGTGATCTTAACAGTGGATACTCGGCTTACCACTACTCTCTCAAATATCGTCTAGGGTTATGCATTAATTGTAACTGCCACTGTATGTCACCAAGTGGGTGTCGTGCCACTTATCTGTACTTTTAGTAAATAAGTGTCAATGTCCAATCTGTTTCATATCATTCATCGGTTATATGTTTGTCTTCTTATTTTCAGCGAGAGATACCCTACTCACTAGACGTACAGTAAATATTGCTAGTTTATTTGAAGGGTCCATCTCCTAAAATCATATTTCATGCTCAACACTGAAAATCATTGTCAGAAAAAGGCTTTTATGGAGAATCCATTAAGAAACTGTTAAGCTATCAAAAAAACAGTTCAACAAGAAGCAACTCTAATTATTAGTTTTTTTAGTAACTATTAATTATTAATCTCACTACCTAAAAATCTTCAATATAACACTTTTTCTAATGGTGCAAACTAGAATGGCAGCTAGGGAAGTTTTTTCAAAGAGAAACATCTTACGGCTTAATTAAATCACAAATAAGTGAAAATGCTTACACTTTTAATTAATTTATAAAATTTTAGAAACCATTTCAAACTTTATTATAGTTTTGGTAAAATTGAATATTAAACTTCAATTTTTTAATAAATTGGAAATTAATTTTTGAATTTTTATTTGTTTTTTTTTTTATAATGTCTCATATGCTATTTTTAGCCTAGTAGACATTAAAATAATTTCATTCTTCTCTCTTTATTTCTATATTTTCCCAATTAAATTTGAAATCATGGTGAAATATAAAAAACAAAATTTAAGTCAACAATATTATAAATAAGATTTTCTCTTTGTATTTAAAGTTTTAATCCTAGTTTAAAAACATAAAATACACAAACAGATATATATGGAATCTTTTGCACTCACTTAACCATTTGTGTAACTAATATTTTTATTTTAACATATTAGACATTATAAATTTTTATATTAGATATTTTATTAAATATGACTTCTTTTCCACTTCACTACAAAAAATACTTAATATTAATTTATTTTTTTCATTATAGAAATTCTACTCTATATTATTTATTTGTCTTTGAATTAGGATGAGTATAAATTTAAAGTTAAATAAATAGATTGTTACAATAGTTAGTTATATATATATATATATATATATATATATATATATATATATATATATATATATATATATATATATATATATATATATATATATAATAGCCATTGTAATTTCTCCTCTTCATTTGGTCTCATAAGATGGAATAAAATGTGCATAAGCACATTTCAATGAACTCTTAACTTTTGTAACAAATTATGGTGTTGGGGCTAATTTTTTATCTAAAAATATGTATGCACTCATTTCTATTTTTTTCCAAGATTATTTAGTCCACTAATTACTTCAACTACTTCCCAGTTTTATTATTATATTTATGAATTTGTTCAAGTATTCAATAATTGTTATCGATTACTTCTTCTGGAAGGGGTAGGTATTAAGAATCAAGACTCCATATTACACTTGTTATACTTCAGTTGTTAAATTAATAGTGAAACAATTTTTATTGTGTATTATTCATAAATATTAATAACATGTCTTTACAATTTAATTTAAAAATTTATTTACTACTAAATCGCAAATTATAGATCACCAAAACTCTATTTTTGTCTGCGAAAGAAAACATGATTCCATTTGAGAGATAAAAATAAAATATCCGTTCCATATTCCCCTCATTAATTGCCACAAACAAAATTACATTCAACTGTATATCAATAATGTACAATTCCCATGAAGTTTGTCAGAGACAAATAGTTGTGCAAAACAATTTTCTTGAAATTGACATCTCATTCACTTGAAACTAATTTTCTCCATATGAGTTTCGATGAAATAATGCCAAAGAAATAAAGTTATAAAGCTTCATTACAACAAGTTTGTTGGAATTGACATCTCATTCTCTTCAAACTAAGTTTTTGTATATCAATTTGAACGAAAGAATACCAAAAAAATAAAGTTATAAAGCTTCGTTATAATAATTTTACTTTCATTTTTATTTTTTTATGAAGGATTTAATTGATTAGGTCACAACGTGTGAGGAGTTGAAACTCTAATTAACCATATTTACACCAAAGAATAGGTACTAGCTATTAAATATCACTTGTTTTCAATACCCAATAACATTTATACAAATCTTGTGAGACACTAATTGTAAAAACTGGTCAATAATAAATCTCTGTTATAATGGCATAAAATTAACAATATCATTAATTTGAGTCAAGTAAGCAGCATAAGCCATAACCTTGAATTATTTTATTCCAATCTTCAAATAATCTTTAGTCCTTTTTTGATAGATTTTTTATAATAAAAATATCTATCAAATTCCACCCTTTCAATAGTATTATCTTTTGAATTTAAAAATATAGTATTATCTTTTGAATTTAAAAATAATAATAATATATAATAATTATTAAAATTAAAATTACAACATTTGAGAATCCTAAAATATGTTTATAAATACTAATGAGTGAAATGCAAACAAGTGAAGCATTTAGTTTACTATCTTCCAAAAAGATTAATAAATACATAATGAATAATCAAACTTAGTATGAGTAAATATACAAGTAATTATAACTGACACTTATAAGTATATCCAATTTGAAACCGAACTTCTAAAATTTTAATTTAATTATCAATAACTAGATATGTGGTTGAGATTTAATTTTTAAGACAAAATATTAAAAGGGTTGAGATTTATCTTTAAAAGCAGTTATGTTTTTTTCCTTTCCAAATTAATTAAAATAATGTTGTAAAAATATACTAAACTAATATATATACATATGTACTAACCAAATGTCCAGAAAACCATAACTCATTTCATACTCAAAATATTACGTGTGTATGTGGGGCTATAATATTTTGAGTATGAAATGAGTTGTGATTTTTTGGACATTTAGTATTGATAAGCCATGATATTGTAAGAAATCTTATTTACAAATAAAAAATATTCATGATAAAATAAAAATAAATTCTAGTGGTTAAAAATCTTTTACATATATATGTTTAAGTTATATAATAATGATATTAAAATTCACAATTTTTTAAATTTTTATGAATATTTTTTATTTATTTTAGCAATATTAAATATATTATGAAGTAATGAAATAAGTATTTTGATGTTTCTTATAAATTAATTATTAACTATATAAAATAATCTATCTATATAGTAATATTAGTGATTTATCAAAAGAAAAAAGAAAAATCTTTTAAAAAATTTGTTAAAAAAAATAATCTATTAAAAAAAAATTTCGTATGAGAAATTTTCATAACTCCACGTTAGACTTCTATCTAATTTTATGTAAATAATTGAAATCAAAATAATAATTGAACTTATTAAAATAAATCTACTTTAATTAAAAAATTGTAATTAATAAATAAAAATTAAATATATTCGAGCCACATTTAATGGAAGAAGAAATCTTAATCAAATTTGAGTACACTCGAGGACCTTTCCAAAGCTGGACATTGATAAAATAAATATACCCTCCAAAATGTGATAAGTAAAATATATATCAAACCGAGTAATCGTGTGACGAAGGTCAACTGGTGTAATCGTGCTCTAATGAGATAATCTCATAATCAAACACAACTCTTCCAAATGATCACTTGATTTAACGTAAGGTTTAGAGGACGATATAAGCGGAGGCACTGTTGAAGGCTTTCTGAATTGAAGAGACGGAGTATTCTCCTGCTTGAATTTCCTTATCATCCAGAAAATTGCACAGCCGTTGGCAAGTTGCGAAGTGATGGCAGATGATGCTGGAAAGTTAATGGCCAGTATAACATTGACTGAGGCATATTAACTCTCATCTATGGCACAACAATAACAATATTTGAATTTAAGCTTATGCATGAAAAAAAAGAAAATTTTCGATAAAATTCACATTATTACTGAATATGAATATCAATACGTGAATTGCATTATGCTATCACTTTTATAGGAGAAATGGACGCTCATTTGCAATTACAACACGAGAATAGACGTAAAATCTTTTAGTGGGCTCCAACCTAGTTAAGGCACTGACCTTTAACGCTACAAACTCCAAATATCGGAGTGGATCCTCGATTCCAAGCAAATGGAAATTGAATATGTGCTCTGGCAACGAATCTCAATACTTGTGGGTACACTCTTTCCAAGTATCAATTTAGATATTTCACAGCGTGATTGATGGGACAAAATGGTGACGAACAGATTACATATATAAAACCGTGAAACGCGATGTGAAAAAGGAAGACTGTAGAATCCTATGTTCTTGTCTTTATATTTCCACTGATGCCGATATTCTAAGACGCGCTCAACTTTCTAAGCCATTCGTAAACCTGATAACATCCATGAATGTTGCAACGGGCTTTCACTGTTGAATGTCATGGATAGAACGATCCTCATAAGAGGAAGTTAAGAATACGAATGCGTTTACTTTTATTTTTCCAATGTCTCACATTTAACAAACCAGAACATTTTCATTTTTATAGGTTTTCGATCAATTTAAATTGAGAAAAAAATCTAAATATTTATTGTAAGATCCTAAACCTTAATAATTTAGTTAGATTTAGCACATTAGTGTTCTCAATAAAATTACATTCAGTAAAATCTATGAACATAAACGGGATTTTGAAATGCAACCTTTTATTTATATTATTAACTCAAAACAAAGATACATGCTCACACCAAAAATATTGCAGTAGCATGTTTGGCTGCTCATTAAAATAGAAAACCAATACTGAAGCACAATTGTGGACCCTCGATGGATCCACCACACAAATTCACCACGGGGTTTTCATCGAGGGATCGATGTTAGAACTGGCCATGCCAAGTTCTCAACCCAAACACAATAGATAGATAAAACCAAAATGATCCTATACGCCTAGCTTCTATCCCCTTTTATAGGCTTGATGGACCTTATTTTATTATTTTCCTTGGAAACCAACAACAAATACCTTGGGCTGATACAATGGGAAAATACCATGGTAATACCATGAACTGATTTTGTCCACTTTCACTGGATCAAGAGAAGGAATATTACAAATCCTCATACCCAAAGATTGCTTGTCCTCAAGAAATCCACTTGTATGCACAACAGAAGCATTTTTACATTGATACTAGGATCCCATACAACCTCATGTATTGTTCCATCCCTCCATGTTGAATGGTCCTGAATGGATCCTTCGATACCTAGATCCCAAACAATCCTCTGACCAATCCTTCCCTCAGTAGATTTACTTGGATCCCAAACAATCCTTTGGCCAATCCTGCCCCCATTGGATTCTCCTAAATCCCAATGCCACCTAAATCTTGAGAAATAAAAATAAAAAATTTCCTAACTAGAGGTGTTACATTGAGAAATAATGAATATCTACAAATCTACTATGTTGATGTTGTTCGATGCTCGATTCATGCTGCTCTACTTGGTTACCCAAAATGATGTATTTGGAGAGCTCTGCACTACTCTTCTCAATGTATACAGGTGGGTTGTTGGTGTTGCAAGCCTTATCTATGTATTTGTATAGAATGTTGCTATGGAACTCCCAATTGTACTCCTCATGTGACCTTGTGAGAGACTTGAGTTGTTCCTCAATACTAGATAGCTTGGTCGATGATTGGGCACATTTCCCTATGAGTTCCTCTATTTTTCTGTTCTCCTATAAGACAGTGTCTCGGGTTGTTCCGATTCTTTGCTTCAACAACATAAGATCTATCTTGAAATGCATGATCCTCTCCTAAAATTCTTTCACTGGAAATTCTAGTGCACTGCGGAATGTCTCTATTTTTTACTGCACCGGATGCCCCATGAACAATACTTCAACTTGAACCTTTGATTGGCCCATTAAAGATGACTCATATTGCATACTATATTTTTCATGCTGCCCTGCAATATGATCATGCCCATCATATTGATTTATTACGACTGGCTCCTCATTTGATTCTCCTTGAGTGTATTCTTCTTGGACCTCTTTACATGTGAGGATACGTTGTTCATCCTCTTTGCTTGTCCAACATGGATGTACTGGTGGACTGTTTTTAATACCTGATTTCCCATACTCTTTATGGATGTCCTCCAGTGTATTTACAAACTCAGCTACCACATCATCAAGCGGAATTACCTCCTTCCTTTCATCATGTACTTTGTTGAACTGAGTGATCAACTTGTCCTGCAAGTTTCTCTGAAGAGCATGGTGTCGCTGCTCACCATTGGTAGTTGACTACTCAGACCCTTCATAGGTTCTCTTCTGAAAACCTGTGAACCCATCTGTGGATGAATCCCCATGATCTGAAGAGGTATCTAATTTTTCCATCCTTGTCGCCTCCTTATCATCTGGATATGAATGGTCCAATGCCCAAATTCCCTTGCATACAAAGGATAAGCCTTTCCTCCTTAGTTCATTCTTGCTATCTCCACAAATATATGTTATTTCCTCCTTGGTTAACTTCTTTCTAAGTAGTTTGATGTTCTGTTTGATCAACCCCTCAGCTAGTTGATAAGAAACAGGTGATACAATTAGGTCCTTCCTCCAAATGGCCAACAATTTGGATCTCAATTGTTCACAGATGGACCTATCTTCTCTTATGATCGGAGAGATGATCTTTTTCATGTCTATTTTGATGCAGTTTTGATGAGACGTTGTGATTCCAGTGCAGAAGTATTGGAGCATCTGAAGGATCAAGTCATCACACTCTAGATCCAGCATAAGTATACCAAATCTGAATTTCGCCATACATTCCAAAATTGTGTGCTTCTAAAAAACAGTAAGAAGGGTGGTGTTGTCCAACCCTTGGAGTACTTCTACCATTACCCGAAAAATCCTCCTCATGATGTCATCATTGTAGGGCAGTAGCGGTGTTGTTATGGCTAGGATTTTACTGAAACAAGAGGTGATTGTGAGTCTTACCTTTTCACAAGAATGCTCCAAGAACCTAGGTTGTATCAAAGCAAGCATGGATGGCTTCAAGGCCCAACTTGACCCTTCCCATTCTGATTTCTCTATCAAGCTCAAAGCCATATTTAATGTATCTATCTGTAGGAGGACATCTTCTAACTTTGTACCCTGCAATTTGGATCCAACTTCAAAGAGACACTTTCTTTTTACATCTTCCTTTTAGATATCTTTTGACTGTTGAAGGATAACATGGACCTTTTGAAAGAAATACCTGTTAGTCTGCTCTAGCTTTTGAGTTTTACATTTTTTCCATATGTGATCCACAGAAGAATTGTAGCCCATAGAATCGAGTGATGTATCATTATGCTGATTCTTGTTGCGTTTCCAAAAGTAAAATGATGACATTGTGGTTTGGCATCAATGGATCTCAACACCTTTTCTTCTCTCCTCGGCTTTCCTCAATAAAACTGATTTGCACCCTTTTTAGAACTCAACTTGAATCTTCTGCCTCCATATGGAAATCAATCACCTACAAATAATAATAGTAGAGAAAATAATCCAATGTAACAATCAAGAAGTCAAAGCCTCAAAAAATATTTATAGATATATATTTCCCAAAATATTTCTCCCTCCATATATATATATATATATATATTAAGAGCAATATTTATTTAAGACCAAATAATAAATAACAATGGAAAAATTTGAAATGACTGATCTGTAACTGATCTGAGACCAAAATAGCTGCTACACTTATAGCTATAGAGAGTATTCCATATCCATAGTCTTCTCTGGTTCCAACACTACTTGTCCTTCCCAACAACTCTTCTCCAAATGATGACCTTCTCCTTTTTGTAGACAGTGATGGAGAAATATAAGTATTATTTAATATTTCATCCATATAAACGTGTTGCTAGTGTTCAATTAATTCGTCCTCTTCTTGACTGCAGCTTCTAGGAAACGATTGAGGTATAACCTTGGAATACTCAAACCCTTCTTGAAGATAAAACTTGGCTTCAACATAAAATCTAGTCTACCCAATAGCCAACTGATTTGGACACAAATGTTGGTGGGAACTCAGCCTCCATGTTTTCAGAAACTTCTTATAATGCCACTGCATTCGTCCTCATTCTATACGCTTTGTACATGCCCTCCTACTGTTCTTCTCTGTCATTGATCCTCTTCAGAGTCATATGCTCGACCTTGCAACGTTGAATCAATTAGTCTCCTCTTTGAATTAAGGGCTCGACATCTTATTCTTTTCTTTCCATCCTTTTTATAAGCATGAATTTTATTCTTGGCCTCTAATAATTAAAGTTGGCTCCTCGACCATTAAAATAATACACCACCAATGAGTATGGCCTCTCGGTCGTGACAATTATTGATAGTGGATTGGATGCGTCCTTCATAAATCACCACTGGTAGCTTCGACAATGGGGAAGTTAAGCATACCACTACAGCCCACAACTTCAAGAAATGACTAGTTGTCGTTCGACGCTTCTCCTTGCTCCGGTGTTTCTACCTCAATGATTAGTCTATGCTGGGTCATAAGCACTGCCTTGAGATGGTCGACAGTTTAGCCCGTCACTTGTTCATTCTTCCTTCAGGGCTTCTCACTGCATAAACCCAAGTAGGTGTCATTCAGTGCTGAGACCTTTAATCAACTATTCATATGATCAGCGGTGAAAATCTTGAGCGTATGACTACTCGTTGTTCCACTATTTAACTGATGACTTGCATGATACCAGCAACAATGATTTAAATGAAAACCTTTCCCATACCCTGTGTTAGAAATCTCTGATATAGACTCATTAATGAATGAGATCTGTGAAACACCTCTGATCTAATGGTTCTTCTCCACAAATAATATAGCTTCCACGTACTCTTTCTCCAACAAGAAAATTATGCCAAAATGAATCCAGGAAATGGCAAATTCAGAAACCCTTTCTCTCGAAGAGCGAAATTTAGGCAATTAAAATAGTCCTACTGAAATCCCAAGAGACAGAGAGCTTACCAAACCTTTGATTCACAGATCTTTCCGCAACATGCAATGGAGCTGAGTTCCTTCGAGGATCTCCTGCAAAACAATAAATTCCAAAAAAATTCACAATAATGAGACAATTAGGGTGGCTCTAGAGAACCACAAAAATTGCTGAGATCTTAGCTAGGGTGATTATAGATGATCACCGAATACTAGTTTCTTTAAAACCTTTGGTCTTTCACAAAATCGATTTGCAATAATTTTGCAATAAAACCGTCAGGCTGGCAAGAAACCAGCTCTGATACCGCTGTAAGATCCCAAACCTTAATAATTTAGTAAGATCTAGCACATTCTAATGTTCTCAATAAAATTACATTCAGTAAAAACTATGAACATAGATAGGATCTGGAAATGCAACCTTTTATTTATATTATTAAATGAAAACAAAGATACATGCCCACACAAAAAATATCTAAGCCTTTGCAGTGGCATGCTCGGGTGCTCATTAAAACAAAAAACCAATACTGAAGCACAATCGTGGACCCTAGATGAATCCACCAGACAAATTCACCATGCGGATTTCATCCCGAGATCAATATTAGAACTGGCCAGGCCAAGTTCTCAACCCAAACACAATAAAATAAATAAAAATAGAATGATCCTAAATGCCTAGCTTCTATCCCCTTTTATAGGCTTGATGGACCTTATTTTGTTATTTTCCTCGGAAACCAACAAAACACTTCTGTGGTTAATTTAAAACTGGACATGTTGATATAGTTTGACGATGAATATATCATATCATGATATGATATAGAAGACTATCAAAAACATATGGTTATGGCTGAAATTCGCACACATGATAGGAAATACAATTAGACTACGGCATTACCAAGTAGCCACAAGAATTGTGGTTTAGATTGGAAGTGATATTGATCTTGTTGAATGCGTATACACTATTTGCAATACACGTGCTCGGGGTTTGTTCACTGGCATACTTTTGATTGATACAGCAATATGCCTCTGGGTTACGAGCTTTAGATGCAAGGGTACACATCATATATAATGAAGTGTATGAGAGTGCCCGTTGCAAAAGTTGATGAATTTTTCGTTTCACCCAACGCGAATCTTTGACTCTATTGTGGTTAAAAGTCCTTACAATGTTCGTTGTCATTTTCCTCGACCAGCTAATGGATTTTTTTGAATTTAAGGGTATTCTTTACACGGAATATGCATGAACCTAACAGGAATATGAATGATGAAAAATTGGGATTATTGTAGAGCGTGGGTATTGATAGTGGATGTTTATGGTGATTTGGGTATCCAAAGTCAATTCTAAAATATTTTAATCGCTTTATTGCAAATGTATTCATAATCACTTATAAGTATCAGTACAACGACATTACAATCTAAAGTTGTCCTATCTTTGGATGTTTACTATGACCAGGAAAGTCATAGCTAATTTCAAACGATATTTTTGGAAAAAAAAGCATTGAGGGAGACATGAACACTAAACCACTTTTACAAAAGTAACCCTTTACTTTTGCAATGTTATTGGCATTTAAAAAAAAATACATACTTCCTTCGTTAATAAAGAGGAGTTTATATAGTCATATTTATGTAATCTATTAGCCCAACTACATTCTCTGCCATAGAATAAATAGGCTTACAGTCAGAAAGGAAATATCGAGAATAACACTAGACATAAACTAATAATCGATATTTACTTGTTATCTTTGAAGAAGGGAGTGGCTTGCCTGCCCAGTTTCTTTGAGGGAGGGACTCGCTTAACATTCTAGCCCTTAAATTTAGAGAAGGCTTGAAGAAGTAAGATTAGCTAATGAGAAAATAGATAAAGGATAAAACAATAAATACGTGTAAAATGCATTTGTATCAATAGTAATCATTTTATGTGTTTTTAAGATTTAGTAATTTATATAATTAATATTAATATTAAGATATTTTAAAATAATTATGTTAAATATGTTTTTATTACAATAATATGAATAATTAAATAAATATGATGATATTAAAATATTTAAAATTTAAAGAGAATAAATTATGATATTCCTTATTTATAGAGTATTTTGTTGATTATGATGTGTTTTTAAAAGCATTTTTATCAATATTATTTTTATTTTTGTTTCGCATTAATAAATTGTTCTCAATATTTTATTTTTGTATTAATAAATTTTTCTAAATGGTTAATTAGATTGGGATTATGGACGTATTTTTTCTTAGAGATTTTTAACTATGTAAAAACATTAATTTCATGATATTGATTTAATTTTCTGAGAGGTTATTCAAGATGTTCACACTGTGTGAATGCTCTTCCATTGTGCTTCAAGAACGCGTGAATATATATATATATATATATATATATATATATATATATAAACAAAATGATTCCGCAAAAAAAGGCCTATGTTGATTATGTTTATTTTCAACATGAACAAACTCCTTTAATTTTTTTTTCTAAGTTAATATGGAATTAAATCAACTTACACATTTTAGAAACAACTTGACCATTTTTGTGTTATGCCATCCTCAGTTTTTATTTTTTAAGAGTTATACTGTTTGTATTCTTGGTTTGTTGTTTTTAATGGTATGTATACCATATTAGTTGAAGAACAATTTCTATATGTGTTATTTGTTGTACATTTTAAGTGATTTTCAAAATGAGGAAAAAAATAAATTGAGATTCCACTTTATTATTTTTTTTTTTTTTCAAATTTCAGTTATTTTTATATTTTAGAAATGGTAAACCAAACAATTAAGTATACAAACAATTTAAAAACATAGAACTTTTCTTTTTTCATCAACTTTTCTATATATTAAGTATTAACTCATATTATTCTTTTAAGTTACACATTACCATATAATCAACTTATACCTAACTGCATAACACTTATATTTTTTTTTTAAAGGAGCATAAATTTCACAATTTTTTTTCTTGTTCTCAACTTTACATCGAAAAAACAACTTTACATTGAAATCGTTGATATCTTATTCTGAATCCATATTACGTGTATATAGTTTTTGTATATATTTTAATATGTCTACTCCTAACTTATGAATCGAACCCCGTCTCATCGAAATCTTGTACGGAGGTTATACTATGGACTAAAGAACTATACCAAATTACTTTGGGGAAAAAAATATCCCTCACTACTGCATAAAATAAAATAAAGAAAAATATCATAATAATAATAATGAAGAAGTGCATGTGCTAATCAAAATACCCATTTCTGTTTATTTAGAGTTTAATAGAGTTTAATATTCAAGGAATTGATGAATCAAATGAAGCTGGGATAAAAAAAATAATGTATTTGGAAAAGATAATGTGATTTGAGCCCACTAGATTGAAAATAAAATAATCTATCTAAGTGTTAATGACTTCACTTTCATTTAAGGTTGTTTTTCTCATTTCAAAACACTTAAAATTTTACTTAAATATTGTAATATTTAATATTGATATGAAGGATAATGAATGATTATAGGTTGTTCTTGGTAAGGTTGATACTATATATATATGTTTGTATCTACTTTTAATACCACTAAAAAGGATTTAGGGCTTTATACATAGAACTTTCTATTAAGTTTTATTTTTATTTTTATTTTTATTTTTTTCCTAAAGATGATAAATATTACATGTACATCTAACAAATATTTAATATTTAAATATAAAAAATAAAAATAGAAATAGAAATAGAAGAAATCAACATTCTCATAACAAAAAAATAAAAATAAATATCTGAAACTTTTTCGAAACTTCTATTCCCAATAGTGACAAAGGACTAAGATAAAAATGTAACATGAATAAATCATATCTCAATTTTGGGGAGTGAGATGTTCATATAAACTCTAAATTTTTTAAATATATGAATACCTTAGAGACACAATGAGGAAAAACAACACTAATATTGATCCCTTTTCTAACTCTTCTTCTTATGGGTCCATATTTGTTTTTCTTCCCAACATCAACTTCCTCTTTTGATGAGTGACTTGTTAATCTAGAACATCTTATTATATGGATAAGAGTAAGGCCATTTTTTTTGTACTCGTTAATTATTGTACCACAAAAAAAATATTTTTGCGATTATATACCTCTTAGTGTTGTATGGTTTGGAACAACTCGAAAAGATAATGGTCACTTTAATGATGTATTGTGTGTTCCAAGGTTTTTTTTCAACCTTATATCAATATATTACCTCATTCATTTAGATGAAGGTAAAAAAATATAGTTTTCACATCACGAAGTTGTGATCAAGGATTTTGAATATCCTAAGCATGTCATTTCCACTAAAACTAGTGATGATATTACTAGATAGTACAAGTTTTCCTTCTACAGAAAAATCATAACATTTTATTAAGATTTATGAAAAGTTACCTAAGTACATGCTTGATGCATTCGACATAAGTATTTCATATAGAATGAGAATAAAAAAATAAATTGGCTTTATAAGAACAATTCATCCCACATTATCCAAAATAAACATCCCACAACAAAAGGGACATATCAATCAGTACTAGAAAAATAGTCATAGATCTACTCCTACACTACATGGGACTATAGGATCCAACATCCACAAAAATTGTCAATTGTGATCCATCAAAAAAGGAATAGGAGCATATAAGGAATGGATTTAGTGTGCGATGAAGGATTGATGTTGATTGAAGATATCTTACCCCTATACTGATTCGTTGACCTATGATACGCCTTGATTGTGTCCAAGACATGCTTTAGATAGTGTGTCTACTTCAACATTGCACTCCGTGTATATGTGACGAAAAGTGACAAAATCAAATGATCTTCTTAATTGAACAAATACTTCATAAATAGGAAATGAAGTTAAGTTGTGGCATATTTGGATAACATTGAACCAATTTACTATATTGAGGGAGTCTCCAAATTTTTGCAGGGATCTGCATCCCAGTTCCAATGCTCGACACATCATAATTTTTAGGGTGAGAAATTTATAATTTTTGTTGTTCCCTCCTCCCAAGCCAATATTTGAATTCAAAAAGTGATGAATATATAGGAGTAGGAGTATACCACCTCCACAAATCTCCTAGTGCTGCAAGCCACATTAAATAATACACGGGGGATATTTTGGTTAATTTACTTTTCCTTTATTCTACAAACTACTCGTACTGGGATTTTAGAGGGAATAATGGAGAAAACGAAAATGATTTCATAAGCTATAAGAAATGGCATAAAAGATTTATCTATTAAAATCAACTTGTTTATGGCAAGCAAAAGTTCCCAACATAGAAGGGGAGGGTGTTAGGTCCCTATAATACTAGCGTATCCCCTTATTGTTAGTATAGCCCCCTTATTGTTATTTTTGTGCCCATGTAGTCCCTATATTGTTAGTAGTGTGCCCCATAGAAGCCCACTATTGTTATTTTTGTGCCCTTACATTGTAATTGTTATGTCGTATAGGATTATATTGTGACACATTGGACTCCTATATATAGAAAGGAGGTTTTTTCATTTGTATCATCCAATAATTTTTCATTTATGTAGTGTAAAGGACGTTCCCCCCTTGAAGTGGATGATTTCTAAGGTGTTGATATCTCTTTTCTTATATTTCGGGAGCTAGTTTGATAACATTTGTTATCAGAGCATTGGGTTCTAGGGCTTTTCTGTTGCAAACAGGTCATCGTGGCATTGTCACTATAATTTTTTTATAAGAAGTTTAAAAAAATACAAAAATAACCCATCTGAGCCACAATCCTAAGGAACTTCATGTAAAAAATTTAGAACTTGGTTCGCTATAGTTTTGGAGATATGATCTGAGGAGTTAGGGTTTTAGCAAGATCCATAATTTCATCTAAAATAGGTGGACGAGGGAAAATCATTATAAATTTTTTTTTTCTAACATCAAATTGGAATTCTGTAAAAAGTGACCGAAAGTGCACAAGTTGTAGTTTCTTGTGTATCAATTTCAGAGCCAAAGGTCAAAATAGTGACACATGGCATGCAATACAAGTTCACTCTCCTGAACCATCAAATAATTAGAAAATTATGGCATATTTGACATAGATTTTTATTGAAGAATCAAAATTAGGTTTAGCATGTGGCATTGGAAAGAAAACATAAAGGGCTACGACAGGACCGAAGTTGAAATCTTTCAAATCTGAAATTATAGAGATACATCAGTTAAAATATTGAGCTCCTCAAAAGAAAGAAAAAAGTGTGTATTTTTTAAAATAATTGCATAAGTCTTGTTTGAAAAACTAGTTTGAATTGAGTCCAAGGGCATATGGAAGCATATATATCAGTATTGGGTTCTAAAATTCTCCGCAAAAATAATTCTACAAGCATTAAGCCTTCAAAAAACTCTACTATGACGCATGAAGAGGAAGAATTGTAGTATGATATATCAAAATTATGGTACCAAGTGCAACAAATTTTGATCTCACAAAGACCAACCAAATATGACAAAGATGGTTTAAAAGCAGACATGGAGGCTAAGGTGGATAGTTTGAAGGATAAAATGAAATATAATAGGGATGATCTAGCAGTGGAAGATCACATCGAGCATCAAGAACAACTTCTACAACTCTTAAATGATAACATAACTTTGATGCAAAATCAAATGAGACAACAGGCAGATCAACATCGCAACAAAAGAAGTTTTGATGTAGGTGAGTGGGTATTTTTATGGCTAAAACCATACAAAGCAATTTCCCTCAAGCAAGCTAACAATTATAATAAATTATCGCTAAATTACTAGGGTCCTTACAAGGTGTTGCAAAAGATTGGTACTATGGAATACAAATTGGAGTTGCATGTATCTTCTCGAGTGCACCTAGCTTTCGATGTTTCATGCTTAAAGAAGGTTATAGGTGACAAAATCCTAGTTCAAACAATATTTCCAGAAGTTGATGAGGAATGAAAAATCATATTGGAACCTGAAGCTGTCACGAAAACTACGAAATCGATCAATTTCAGAGTATCTCAACAAATGGAAGAACTTACTTAGTAAATATTCCACATGGGAGGATGAGAATTTTATACAAAAGCACCCAAAATTAGTCAAGCATTGAGGACAACACTTGTTTGAAGGAGATGGGCACGTTATTTCCCTATAATATTAGTGTATCCCCTTATTGTTAGTCTATCCCGCTTATTATTATTGTTCTGCCCATGTATTCCCCATATTGTTACTAGTGTGCCCCATAGAAGCTCACTATTATTATTGTTGTGCCCTTACATTGGTATTGTTATATCATATAAGATTATATTGTGACCTATTGGACTCCTAGATATAGAAAGGAGGTTTTTTCATTTGTATCATCTAAGAATTGTTCATTTATGTAATGTAAAGGAAATTGCCCCCTCGAAGTGGTAGATTTCTAAGGTGTTGATCTCTCTTTTCTTCTATTATGGGAGCCAGTTTCATAACATAGGGATATTTATAAAGATGTTATTTTGGACATCATTTCACCATTCTTTCCACGCTTCCTCAAGATATTCTCTATCCCTGGCTAAATTTACTGACAAGATCTAACCGACTCTATCTAAAGTGTTCAGTGTAAAGGGACATTTGAGGAAAAAGGTGCTTCACCATTTCTTCCTCGTTTATGCACAATGTACACCAACCTGATCCCTCTTTACCTCTTCATTATAAATTGTTCGATGTTCATACTTTATTATGAAGAACACACCAAAAAAATATCCTTTCTTTGGTGGGACAAGATACTTTCCATATGCATTTCCACCACAATACTTGATCATTCAGGAGTTGTCTCTACAATTGATAAAGATACCCATATTTAGGAGCATAGGAACGTGAAGGAGCATAGATCCACTTTAGTTCATCATATCTCCATATTATTCTGATATGTGATATTTTTAGCTCATTTACCATATTCCTCCCATATAGGATCATACTCATCGTTCACTTATAATTGATCCGCCCTTAGCAACCTTTGGCCCTAGAGGGTAGTTCTTCGATTTTCCACTGCTCGAGTAAGAAAAGTAATTCATTGGTTGTTTAGACTTTCCACCATTTCATGTAGTAACCAGTAATTGTCTAAAAATCCAATCCACAGTTCTAGACCAACCTAGAGCTTTTCCCCATCTCCTGCCTCCTAAGCTATACCATAATCAACAATGTTAAAAGCTACTAATTTCTCCTTCCAAATGACAGAACAAATGGGGTTCCATTTTATTAGGTTTATTGTCATTATTCAATTACTTAAGGGGAGATATATTTCCTATGCACGATAGATGTCTAGATATTTTCAACAGTAATTAGCCTCTAGCTAGAGTTGTTTGATAGAAATTTGATAAAGGATGGGATGTCTTTTAGACCCTAACCAACAAAATATTTTTTCATTGCATTATTTTCCCAAGCCACCCATGGGAGAGTGTTTTCTTCTTTATTTTCAAACCATATAAATCTGCCACATATCCTCCTAATAGGTCACATAATTCCTTTTGGAACCCACTTCAGAGTTGTCTAGGATACCAGAATAAATTCCAGGATTAACTTTATCATCACTAGGAACCCTTCTCTTGACAACCATTTGAGGCTCAAGTGGTTTATTCTGTTTTCCACCCTTTTCACTAACCACATGTAGTCCTCCTTCTTATAGTAATTTTATTTAAGGTGAAACCCCAAATATTTGAAACTTTCCATGATAGATTTTTCCTCAAATGTGAGTACATACTAGACTTCTAAAATTTCAGATTAGGATAGAACAAAGGATAACAAAATTATTTTTCTGTCATTGGGAACCATTTATGTACCTTTCTGAAATAGCATAAGGGTGTGTTTTAAATAATCAATATCTTGTCTGGAACCATTAGTGATTAATAATATATCATTGAAAAAAATACGATGGGTACTAAAAAAATTAGGTGCCACTTCGATTCCATGCAATACCCCCCTTCGTTTTGCAGCTAAGAGAATTCTACTAAGCCCTTCAACTACTAGAAGGAAAATAATGTGGGATATTGGGCATCATTTTCAGAGACCTCTCTTAGAGTGAAAGAAAGGGGATTCTAAGCCATTTATTAGGACCATGAGGGATACATTCACTATACTCCCCATAATCTAGTTTCTAAACATGATTCCAAATCCTAAATGGGCCAAGAAAATTCTTAAGTAAATCCAACGTATTTCATCATAGGATTTGGAGAGATAAATTTATTATATGACTCATTTTGGATTCCTGGTTTTGAATTTGTGTAGGCCTTCCTCAGTCGTCCCCATTGCCACATGTATTTTCCTCACATCCAAGAAACTGAAATTTTCTCTTCAAAATTTCTTATAGAATATGGGTCTAAGGTGAACTTCAATGATCTTACCAATAATCTTATATAAGCAGTTACATGATGAAATTGGGCTATAATATTAAAAATGAAAAGGGTTATCTACCTTCAGAATGAAGGCTAGGAAGGTTGACTTGAATGGAGAATACATCCTTGCATTAATCCTATAGTCTTTAGCAACCCTTAATAATTCATCTCATATTAAATAAAATAATTCTTTGAATAATTCCATAGTCCAACCATCTGACCTAGGAATTTTTTTGCTCTACATGGACTTAATAGTGTCTTCCAACTCTCATGTTGTGATTAGAGCCATCATTATCTAGTTGTCTTATCCCTCTGTAAAACTGAGGAAAGAGATTGGTGACTTTAACTAATTTTTCCAGGGAAGCTTCCTCAAGGGCTCGATAAAGGTTTTGGAAGAAATTCTCGCCAAGGGAAGAAATCTCCTCAAAATATTTTGTTGTACTCCCATAAACTTTCTTGATTTCTCAAATTGTACTTATCTTTTTCCTTCCATTGGAATTATTGTGGAAGAATTTAGAATTTTTGTCTTCGCCTTTTAACCATACAACCCTACTCTTAAGTCTCAAATGTTCTACCCGGTCCAAGAGAATCCTTATTTTTCTATTTCTTAGCTTTATAAGCCTATTATTGGCTTCTTCCAACTCATATTCACTTGTAACCAGGTCCTCCATTCTTTCAATTTTTTCCTAATTGACTTGAGCTCCTCGTCCCTTAATATCTTAATATTTTCCCATTGAATCATGACTCATTTCACTCCTTTGAGGTTGTCCATGAATTGTTGATTTGTTGATCAGGGCTCATCATTTTTGTAAGGGATCCAAGTCTATTGTACTAGATGTATGTAACTATGTTCTTAAAGCCATGAGGAGTTAAACTTGAAGGTGATTCTTAGCTTTGGACTACCATTCTAAATTTCAATAAATATTTGGCAGTGATCCAATTATCCACCAAATCCAACCCACTGCCAAAAAAATTGTACCTTGTCCACCATATCCTCGAAAATTAATAATTTGTCTAGCCTTTTCCACAATTTCTTTTATGATACACTTTTCCTCTAAGTGGGTTTAAATTGGATTAATTTTGGGTCAATAAGCCTATGCTCAGTTAATTTTATTATGAAAAAAATGGCAAATGATATTTCTAAGCATGGGGACCCCAGACCTCAAAGGCCCTAAGGGAAAAATCCAGGTTCCTGCCTACCAATATGTTACCTATCTTCATGAATATTTTTTCAAAATGGGATAGCCATAATTGATCTCTTTCCTAAAATCAACCATATATTTTTATGAGAGTTAGTTCCATTCAAAGGTCATCTAAATAGATTTTTGGTTCCAAGAAATTGCTTAGAAATCCATGAATTTCAAACTCTAATATTTCTCAAATTAAATCTTTTTGATAAGCCTCTTAAGTGCCCCCTGCATCCAGGGAGAGGAAACACCATCCATGAAACATATTACAAATAATTTTAGTGATATTTTCCCACAAGTCCAAGGTCTCTTTGATCAGGATGATATGAGGACATGTGGATTCACAAGTCTTTTCAAAGCTAGTTTATTACAAGTGCTATGTAAACCCCTTCAGTTAGAGGAGAGAGAAATCATTGGGGAACTAAGGTTGGAGCATGCGTTGCTCTTAGAGACCCTTCCAAGAATAGTTTTTTTCCATATGTAGTGTACATTTTATATTTCAACCAAGATTTTGAGAGATTGGATTTACCACCCCAGGATTTGGTTTCCACTAGTTGTTAGAGATGTTATCCATGTCCCCCGACTACCCAGGGACTAATTATTTCTTCCCTCTGGGTCGAAGGTTATATGGAATGGAATTTTTCTGCAAGGATTCATATGTTAACTGAGACTCAATTGGGGGTTTCACGGGTAAAATGGTGGTTAAAATACTATCCAGAGGCTCACAGGGTTTCCTCAATTCAGAATTAATAGTATTCAAAAGGGGCTTGGAAGTACTAGGCTCCATCTAATTTTAAATAGAGGGATCAATATTTGAATTAGATCTGGTAGGAAATAAATGAAATGTACCTAAGGGAAAGAGATTATTCTCAAGGGTGATGATTTGTTTTGAGTCTCTAGTGGCTGTTACATCTGGCCTGAACTCTTGCCTCCTCTACTCATCGAGATCCATTCCACTAAACTGACTTGGCGATGGTGGCATATTAGAAGTTTGACAACCCTCGATAATTATATTTAAAATTCCTTCTTATTACTCATAGTGATGACTTGATCAAAAATTTTCATGAGAGTTTTGGCCATTCAATGTATTTATTATTCTTGAAACTATATAATAAAAATATGGTGACTAGTATTTATCTTGTTTCTCACAGAGATGGCGTTTATTCTAATTTTGTTCGCAGAAAACAAAATCAATATAGTTTTGAAAAATGCATTCCTTATCATGCATCGACCCTCTTTTAGCTTGTTCATATTTTTTTTGTTTCATTCTTTATTTATACGAGTTAAAGTAATATTTTATTTTCATTTAAGAGACCTCGAGATCTAAGTATGTTCGATTTGAATATCCTAAATAGTGTAGTGAGTCATAATTCTTTTGTTAATAAAAAAATCACAACTTACTGTACTGCATAGGGTATTCAAATGAAACACAATATTTCATATACATAATAGAAACATTATGTCTTTGAGATAAAAAATCACACAATAAATAAAATGGAAAATTATATGATCCAATATAATTGACTGACTCTTCATTATTAGGGAAATCCATAATCATCTCAATTACTTAGTAAATCACATTTTGATAAAGGATTAAAAAACTTTTAGCACTAAAAGAATAATGGATTAAAATTAATCCAAATTTAGGCCACTTAAATGTATTTGGTAGTAAAACATTGGTTGACATTCCTTATGACTAGAGGATAAAATTATAACCTAAAAGTTATAAGTGAATATTTGTTGGATATTCTAAAGATGTAAAATGTTATACAATCTCTTAACGTTATTCGAATGAAATAATTAAAATATATGTCAAACCCAATGAATTTTTCTTAGTTTACGAGCCTAGCTCAATGGTTAAATAATATTTGGATTTTGAGCCATATTTGACATGTCTTCCTTTTTTTGGTCCTATCCCTTAGGTTTTTAGTATTAATGTATTTGGTTTATTATTCAATTAGTTTTATAATATTAGTCTATTGGGATTATTAATCTAAGGGTTCTTATTCCTACAGCCCTAATATTATTCATATGGTTTCTAAAATTAATCATAGTTCCAATATAGATCCCCTTGGTTTATCATGATGATCAACCATGGTCGAACGTCACATTGTGACAAATATTTTTCCAATATGAAAATCAAGCATGGTCCAACATCGCATTCTAAAAAAGATTGTCTCAATGCTAAATATTATTCATGGTGTTATCACTTTAATAATTCTTAAGTTGTGAGATTTCGGGTTTTTAATCAAAGAACATTAGAGGTAACCATAAACCTAGTTTTAAACTCTAGGATCTAGCCTTCCTAGGGTTCAGAGAGGGCTCTCTCTGTAAGATTTAACTGTGTTTTCATTATAATATATTAGAGTAGTTATGATTGTGAAAATTGGTTTTGATTTGGTTTGGTTTGGTGGGAAAAATAACTTAATGAGATGGATAGTGGGAGATATGTTTTTCCATTGGGCTAAGTAGTCAAAAGTCAAGCAGACAAAACTAGTATCATGGTAAAAAATTCAAATGTTTTTAGGGCAAGATAGATGAGTCTTTGAAAATCTTGGAAGGCTCTTTTGGTGAAGTGGTTTGATTGGGATAAAGAGAAATGAAGTATTAATTGATACGGAAAAGGAAGGAGTAGACAGAGGTCAATCGAAAGAGGGAGACATTAAGGGTTCCCTACTCTGGAAATCAACATAAAAAACAGAAATGATTAACAGTAAAGACATGGTGATTTTAACAAATCCTGAAATAATACTCTTGTTTTATCATTCATATTTAGAATACATAATGGATGCATGAAAACATGAGAAAATAAACATTGACAAGTAGAAAGTACTTCACTTCAATGTCTCATCACATGAATCCTGAAATATGATGCTAGTTGATTTGATCCAGTCTGCTACTCAAAATTTACAACAAAAAGCTTCCAAGTCAAAAAAAAGTGACTATAGAAATCTTCAACAATTTATTCCACACTAATACTTCAAAGGATGAAGTATTTATAAAAAATTGTTTACAAAATATCCTAGAATGCTTCAAGGAATTATCTAAGGAAAAATAAAATATCTTTACAACAAAATAGTGACAGTTTCTTAACAAATCAACAAGTTGTCCTATTTATCCAAATAAAATAGAATATTGTTTGTGGATTAGGTGCAGTTGGCTGCCTTGGTGTCCTCTTTGCTGGTAAAGATATTTCAAATCTATTTTGAAATATTATCTCTTTATCTTATACTCTTTCACTCTGATTCCCTTTATCCTCTGATACTCTTTAACTTTGATACTCTTTAAACTCTGTCAAAACTGCTTTACTATTGTAATTTTTCTGTTTTGACTATAAAAATCAGCAAACTGTTTTGTCTTTCTCTCTGCAATTTGACTTTTATAGTAAGTCAGTGAGTGATTTCCAAGCTTCATCAATAGGAATTTGTATCTCTTTCAGCGTCCTGAAATTCTCATTTGCCTTAGTATATCTATCAAATGCTGGTCTTATGACAAATAAGTGTTTTATCTCATGTTGAATCTAAAATAAGTCTTCAAAACTTCTGAGTAAGACCTTCCCTGTAGGAATACCTTGTCCATCTGTTACCTGCTCTTTTGCATACTCTCTGATTTTCTGTTTGTAGTCCTCCTGTGGCATGAGTTTATCATTAATGACCAAAATGTTAGGCAAACTTCTTTGCCTTAACTTTTCAAATTTTACCATAAACTTGGTTATGGCTATGTTCATGTTTTCACATTTCTCTTCAATTTGTTTCATCAGATTATTCTCTGAAATTACTTTCCTTATTTCGAGGATTGTCTCTTTCCTATTAGTGATTTTTATTTCTTCCAACTCCTACCTCTTTTTACTGTTGAGAAACTTTATCAATTCTATGGCTTGCTCAGGTTTGTCACCTAGCCCATCTTTTGTTTTCTAAATATTTGCTTGTGCTGCCTTCAGTAAATCCCTCTGTTCATATATTACCAGGATTGATGGCCAAACATCATTGATGGCTTCAATGATTTTACTCCATAACTGATTATTTACATAAGAGATTGTCTCTTTCAAGGTCAAATCCTTTTGTAGATTTTTCAACTTACTATTTAATCCTTTAACCCTATTCTCATGAGTTTTAGCATTAATTTCAGCTATCCTTTTAGCATCTTCAAGATTGTCAATCAGTTTCTTCAATCTGTTAATCTCATTTGGTTGAAGTGACATTTCTTCCATGGCTTTTACTAGTTTACTAGCCTCATTTGTTGGCTGCATTGTTGATGTAGAAGACTCTCTAGCTGAAGTTGTGGATGATGTCACTGGAGCTACAATAGTCAGTGGTGCTTTTGGTTCCAACTCTTCTGTCAGAGTTGAATGCACAACAGTAGTAACCATGGGAATTAATGTAGGAGTTTCCTGTGTTTTTGTAGTTTCTCTTTCATGGAACAACTTTTCCATTTGAATCTCCATCTCTTTTATCTGTCTTGTTAATTGAAAAATTAAATTCATCATGTCATCCTTTTGGCTTTCATCTTGTACTATTTCTTTGGGCTATGGATGTTCAGTTGGTGGAAGCTTAAGTTGTTTCCTCAATGCTCCAATGTCTTCATTCTTTTTATTCACTAACTTTTCTGCTTCTTTAACATTTGCAGTATCATATCCTACTTGGATAACCAACTCTTCTAGAGACTTAATTCTAAGATATTTGGCATATAATGAGGCCTTGTCAACCTTCATTTGACCTCTCATATTTATGATTTTATTCTGAAGCTTGTTGACACTCATAGCCTTTGTAGTAATAGTAGAATATAACATCTCTGAACTTTGCTTATGAAACTCAATCTGATCTAGTGCATGAATGCCTTCTTTTGGCACTTCAAGATCAAATTTCTTGTAGTATGAAACTGTCTTAGGAGTCTTAACTGTGGGTTGTAACACTGACATAATCAAATTTTTGTTTGAGTAATCAAAAGCTGATAAAATTATGTTTTGAATGCCTGGTGTTTGCTTCAAATACCGAGAATATATCTCATTCTTTATTTCTTCATTTTTTGTCTTAATCTGGTTATATTTTTCCCTGATATCAAGATATTTATCTTCTGCTGTCTATGACGAAGATGCCTCCAAATTCTGTTATTTCTCTATGACCTGAGTGTTTGAATTATTATTATTTCCTTCATTTAAAATCTATGTTACTAGCTCATTTGTATTGGTTGTAGCAACATCCTTATTTTTCACTGGAGCATCTGTGCCTTCTAATTCTATGGTCACTTTTCCTTTATCAACTAAATTGACTTCAGGATTTTTATTGTATCTAATTTTAAACCTTGTTTCAGTTGTTGTCTTAGCAATGTATGTTCCTTCTTCTCTGAGTCTTTTAGTAGTTTTTTCTCCTTGATTTTCATTTTGCAAGGTGTAACTAGTATCACCCTATTTAACTGTAACTACTAAATTGTTTTCTGGCTACTTAGTTTGATTAAAATATTTTTCAATCTCTCGTTTTTTCTCATGAATATAAGGTGTTAGTTTGCACTTAATCCTCATTTTGCTTAATATTCCTTATGGATCATACTTCCATGAGAAGCCTTCTTCAAATCTGTATTCACGTTATTGTTTTGTTTCTTCTTGTTTTGCATCTCTATGATTACAAATAAATGGTCCCACCTGATTATTCAACTTAAATTGGGTCTTTTTCTTGGCTGCTAGGAAGTTGATAGAATCAGAATTTAAGATTTTCTTAATATACTCCAAGGCAAAGACTCTCATTGGTGCATATTTAGGTAGTTTGTATGGTAACATATTAGATAAAAAAACTCTAATTTATGTATGTTTCTCATATAAGTACTAATCACCAGTTCTAGTGTGCTTTGATAGCTGTAGAATTTTCTTCATTTCATCACTAATTCTTGGCTATTCTGTGTTGGTCAACATATTTATCAATGGGTGGACAAAATTATTTGTAAACTCTGCATAATTGAACTCTGAGGACTCTTTTCTAATCGAAGAAGTCCAAAAGATGACTTAAAGTGGATTTTCTTCTATATGAAGCTTCTGGAGGGTCATTGCAAACTTTTCTGCTTGAAAATAAAAGAACATATGGAAGTGAAAGGATGTATATCTAAATACTACTCTAGTTGGAAATTTGACCATCTGATCATGGATATTGTTAGTTATAGACTCAACATAATTGAAAATGACAGAAGGAGGCTGTCCTGGTGCAAAAGTAGACAGAAACCCTAGGATGGACTCATTAATATGCTCATCTATAAAGTATCCTAGGATAAATGATAGCATGGAAATGACATGCATATACCCTTCTAGAAATTTTGAAGTAGAATATGGAGGGTTGATTTGTGGAATTTCAACATTTAAAGGCATGAACACTTGAAAAATCTGAAACCTTTTGGGAAAATCAAGACCAATGTACAACTTTGTAAGTGTTTTTATTGGCAAAGGAACTTCTTTGGGATCATGTTTGAGTTGTAACATTTGGTTTATGGACTCAGCAGTAATTGTAAACAATACCTATTTGTTTGCATTCATCATTTCTGTATGTTCAGGTGAATAATAACTATGACACAATATAATAACCTCTGGGCATTGATGAGTGACTGGAACAACATATTTAGATAGGTTTTATTCCAAAATTTGGACTTCTTCAGCCTGATCTAAGGACTTTTCATAACTCCAGCAATGGAGGTCTAAATAATTTAATTCAACAACTGGATCTGTTATTTTATAGTCCACATCTGCTAAAGGTGTGTGTTCAATGTCTACAACATGAGATTGTAGAGGATTAACAATTATTGTAGTCTTGGAGAACATAGCTATATTGGATTTTGACATTTTTTTAGGCTTTCTGGATAACTAAAACTCTGTTTTGGGTTTTCTGGATTCTTTTGTAAGATTAAATGGTTTACAGAAGTGTTTCTTGATTTTTGCAGAGGTTCTTTGACAAAATAAGCACAACTTGGTTATTTCTTTGGGTTTCAACCTTTAATTTCAACTTCAAACTGTACTTCAGACTCTCACAGGTTTATGAAATAAGAAACAAAGGTTTATTATAATTTTTTAAGTATATTTTGGGTTAAAAATTGATTCAAATTGGGCGCAGAGGGTTGGGGTTACCTGCAGAGGATTTCTAGGCAAGATTGGAGTCTTTTAAAGTTTTCAAAGGCTAAAATAAACTTGATTTTTCCTTTAAAAATTAATGCAATATTTAAAACAGGGTTTTATCTCTTTTTGGGTAATTTGAAGCTTTCTTTGGGAAAATAAGCTTTTACTGTACTCAATTCTTTCAAAAAATTCTTTTTAGAATGATAATAGGCTTATTTTTCTCGAGAAATACCTGTCTGTACAGGTATTGGTCCTTGTAACAGTTTCTGAGGTGTCGGGATGACTTTCTAGTTTCTTTTGAAGGCAATCTGGGAATTTTCATGTCTTTAGCAGCAGTCTGGGATCTTTCTGCAGTCTTGACATCAACTACGTGGCTTTTTTGTTGGTTCTGGGCTTGAATCAGTGTATAGGCTTCGTTCTTTTCAGTCGGGAAGATGAATACAGTGAAATAGCACAAGAAAGGGCTTAAGGGCATAGTTTAAAAGTTTTTTTAGACGTTTTAGGTCTAAAATAACCTACATTAAATGGCAGTCACGTCGAATAGATAGTGGTTTTGGATTTTTGAAGGCGAAAACCATAGGTGGTTATCACATAGGAAATAAGTGGTAAATGGTTTTGGTTGGATCGGATGCGATCCAATAGGGCATGACTGCGTGGAGGAGGGAGAAAAAGGCAAAACCACCTATTTCTCATGGTTTGAAATGTGTTTTGGTCACGCAATTTAATTTATGATATCATCTTTTGTTCGGATTTTGGAGGGCCAATGCGAACAGCTATGATTGGCTTTTGGAGTCGCTCAATGGTAAAAGGTGGGGTCTGGGGCTTGTATTTATTCCGTGGGATTGACTTCCTACAGTAATAACGTATGTTTTTTAATATAAAAATCAATTTTTTTATTAATATGGTAGGGTAATACTATATAGAATATAAAAACATTAACCAATGTCTTTATAACTAATGGTGTGGGATGTATTATATAGTAAATAAAACCTTTTAACAAGAGTTTTAAAACCATAGGGGGCGGAATTAAATTATATTTATATGTTTAAACCTATGGGAAAGAGTGGGGATTTATTTTATCATGTGGGATAAATAAACATAGGTTAAAAATTTTAATGGTGGGCTTTTGGGGGTATTAATATATAAAGAAATTAATATATACGGGAAGGGGTATTTTATATAAGAGATTTAATAATATAGGTTAGAAATTAATATGAAATGGGAATTAATGAATGAAATGAATTAAAATACATAGTATTTAAACCAAGTAAAGTGTAAAATAGGAAATTAAGCATAATTTTTCCCATTTTCGTTTTTTACACATAAACTTAGGATAAAATGTATTTTGTGGGTTTTTGAGTGTTTTTTGAATGAAAATGAAATTAATTAAGGGGGATTTTACTTTTCTAAGGAAAAATATGTATTTTACTTAGGAAAAGGGTTTTTATTTCTTGGAGAAGGGAGAATATGTTGATGAAATGGGTTTTATGTAGGGAATCCAATATTTTTAACCGATCAGTCACTAAGCCTTGGGTTCGGTCCCAACAAAAGTCACATAAATTCTTTGAGCCTCTTTAACTGAAGGTTTAGAATACTGGATCATTGTTGAGAAGGGGAAATTAGTAATTTATTCCTGATGATGCTTTATTACATGTCTTGCACAACTGCTTTCTACGTACCCATCATTATTCTAACATTTTTTACTTCATGTGCATGGGTGCATTTAAGCTTGCAACCCTATATCCATTTTTCTTTTAAAGCAATAAATATATTTAATTCTAACCTTATTTCATCCGAGGGCTGAGATTAAAGTGTTGAGTTCCTCATTTACTCTCTAACTATCTACTAATTTGTCAAGTTTAAATTGTTTGACATATCTTTATTCTCTTTCTAAAACATAAAATTCAAAGCATTAAAATTTAAGATTAAACTATTCAACTGATCATGGATTATGGAATTTTGAACAATCTGCACATAATCATTATTCTTGCAATAAAAGTAAATAGAAGTGGCATTTTGACTTGCTCACTTTCAAGTCTTATTTTTATCTCTTTTTTCTTTTGGGTTCTATTATTTTCTAAGTCCTTTGATCTTTCTTTTAGGAATTTTACCCTCTTTTCATTTTTTTATTATTTTAAAATACGGGAAAACAACTTGCAGAAAGCAAGGTATGAAAATATTTACAAGACTATAAAATTCAATTAAAAAATTATGAACCCTATTATTATAGGACCCTAACAGTGGCTCCACATGGGGATGGAATTTCCTGGTGAAGTGTCAAGAAATTTTAAGACTAGGCTATGTGATGACCCTGTAAGTGTCTTCTGGTCTCTGCAGTTATTTCATACTTATGATATTTTACCTCTCAAAGCTTAGGGCCTTCTCTTAGGGCTTCAAATTTGTTAGGAAAACATCCAATCCAATCTAAAATCTTCAATTTATATGTACAATGGTTAAAAGAAATGAAACTAACTATTTGTTATCTCTAAAGAGTAGTAGTGCTTCAGCATTCTGCCATTTGCTGGTCCATCTAACATATTTGATCTATCAATTTGTTTTAGATAAAAAGAATTGTTACCTCCATAACCATAAATAATATAAGTTCCTTTCCATAGAAAATCAAATTTTCCATGTTTTCCTTTGTCTTCTCTTCTTGAATCCCATTTTGACACTTTGTCTCCAATGTATAAATCATCTTCTTTACTCTTTTTGTCAAAAAAAATCTTTATCTTATCCTGGATAAATTGAGACTTAATGTAAACCTCTTCTCTTGTTTGCTGCAAGTGAATGGTCTGATTAATCCTTCTTCAAATGTCATTTCGTTCAACTTGTAATTATTGGATAATTTTAATTACTAGTACTCCTAAGGAAGATGGAAAAACAACATCCATTCCATATACAAGCTGTTAAGGAGATGTACCAATATATTTTTTGATTGTAGGTCTATCTGCCCATAAGGCATTAACTAACTTCTTGTTCCAAGTCTTTTTTTATCTTCAAGTAACGTTTTGATGATGTTTACAAGGCTCTTATTTGAAGATTTGGCTAGGCCATTACGTTGTGGGTAATATTCAGTTGAATGGCCTAGGGTAATGTGATATTTATTGAAAAATTCAATCATCTTTTTAATTTTGAATGCAGTTGCATTGTCAGTAATAATCTTTTGGGGACATTCAAATCTTTACAGTATGTTTCTTTCTAAAAAGGAGATAATGACGGTGTGTGTGGCTTTCTTAGAGGGTATGGCTTGAATCCACTTGGTAAAATAGTCAGTGTCTGTCAAAATCCACTTATGTTGGGCTGATGATGGAGGGTCAATTTCTCCAATGAAGTCAAGACCCCATTGTTGAAATGGAATTTCAGTTTAAATGTGCTTTAAGGGCAGGGGTAATAGCTTTTTTTTACCCTCAAATATTTGACACTTGTGACAGGAGGTCACATACCTTTTAACATCTGCAAACAAAGTAGGCCAGTAAAAACCATCTCTCAGGATTTCGTCTGTAGTAGTCTTCTAGTAGATATGTCCTCCACAGTCACCTGCATGAAATTATTGTAATACTTTGTTAGCTGAAATTCTTTTAACAAAAAATTTAACAAAATCCCACTATGATCTTTCCAAAAAAGTACATTGTCTAATATACAAAATGTTACTGCCTTTAGTTTTAAGAATCTAGCTTTTGTTCTTGATAATTCAGGAGGAGCTTGTAAGTTTAGTAATGCAAATATGATAGTTGCATACCATGATGAGTCTGAAAAGGCTTCATTGATCCCTGGAGTCACCATCTATTCCTGATCATCTACTTTGGCAATAAAATTGATGACTAGGGCATGAAAATTTCCTTCAGCCATGAGTTTGGCTAAACCTTGACCTTTTATCAATTTAGTGGGTTTTATCTCTATGTCCTATTCTAAAATTATGGCAATCCACTTACCTCTTCTACCATCAGGACCATCCTGTGTTAGAATGTATTTTACTACTGCATTTGGGACATAGGAAATGATGTGAGAGTAGAGAATGTACACTCTGAAATCTTTAATGGCCTTTACCAAAGCTAGGGCCTATTTCTTCATGATATTGTATTTGAAATTGGCATCTCTAAGTGTTCTACTAAATAAATCTATGGGCTGTTCATAACCTTGGTCATTTTTCTGCCGTAAAAATGCAACAATGGTGTGTTCTAAAGTAAATGAAAAAATGATGAAATCATTTTTAAAGTTAGGAATTATAAGGACCGAGGTTTTGGTTAAGGCTTGTTTGATGGATTCAAATGATTTTTTGGCCTCAATATTCCATTTAAGAACTGAATATTTTTTAAGCATGTTGTTTAATTCTCTATTTATCTCAACTAAATTGGAAATGATTCTTCTTAAAAAGTTAATTTTTCCTAGAAAAGCTTGTAACTCTTTTATGTTTCTTGGAGGACTAATGTTAATAATTGCTTCTATTCTAGCAGGGTCTATTCTAATTCCTTCCTTAGATATTATGTGTCCTAGTAACTTGCCTTATTCTAATCCAAATAAGGTTTTATTAGGGTTTAATGAGATGCCAAACTTTCTGAATTTAATAAATACTTGTCTAAGATGATCCAAATGTTCATAATCAGTCTTAGAAAATATAGTTATGTCATCTAAGTAAATCACTAAGAATTCATGAATTTCCTTTGCAAAGGCTATATCCATAGCTCTTTGAAAGATAGCCCCTACATTCATTAAACCAAAAGGCATTTTTACATACATAATTGTGCCCCAAGGAGTAGTAAAAGTTGTCTTGGCTTGATCCTTTGGTTGGATTAAAATTTGGTTGTATCCTGAAAATACATCTAAAAGAGAAATCATAGAAGAACCAACTACCCTTTGTAAAATGTGATCCATCTTTGGTAAAGAATAATTTTATTTTTAAGGATACTTTCTTTAGATTCCTAAAATCAACACATAATCTAATCTCTCCTGTATTTTTTCTGGTTGGAACTAAATTAAAAACCCAATCAGAATATCTTATTGGTGCAATTATCTATGCATCGTACATTCTTTTTACCTCTTTTTCAATTAAAGGCAGCAACACTGGGTTGATCCTCCTTAAATTTTGTTTAAAAGGCATTTGATATCTTTTTTTAGGGATTTTATGCTGAATTATGTTGGTGTCATAGTATTTTAGGTCCTCATAACTCCAAGAAAAAGCATTTTGAAATTCCTTAAAAAGAGCAATATATTGTTCTTTTTCTTGTTGAGGTAAGGCTTTGGAAATTTTGATAATCTTGGGTTTTAACTCTATGCTTATGTTATAGTCCTCAATGTCAGATTTGATTGGCTCCATTTTGGGTTTTCTAGCAACATCATTTGAGTCAAATAAATCTTCTAAAGGAGTTAAACCTTTTGGTAAGAAATTATCTTTGAGATTTAATATATCAGATTCATCATCAATTATCTCATCAATTTCTAATTTCTGTATGTTATCTATATATGATTGAATAAACTTAGTTGGTCTAGCAAACTTTACTTTATTTACATCTATATTATTCAAATCAATTTCATTATATAAATCTTGATCTAATGTACAATATTTATCTATTTTATAGTTCTGAAATTCACCTTCATTATTCATAAAATGGAAAATTTGTTGGTCTTGTGAGAAAAATTTGCCAATATTTGAGGTTGACTGGAATTATTGGTCCATGTTTTACTTCTGCAATATATTTATGATTGGGCCGAAAAGGTAAATTACAAGTACTAGCAAAAGTTGCTAAAGAATGTGCTTGTAAATTTTACTTTCTTGGTATTGCATAGAAATTACATTCCAACAAATCATCAATGAAATCTAATATAGTCTCTTTATATCGGCCTAGTCTAGGATTGTAAACATAATATTCACCATTAATTTTTTTTACAATCAACTCTGAGTCTCCCATTATTGCTATTCTTTTACCCCCTAAGTTTTCGATAATCTTGAGTCCTAAAATGAGGGCTTCATACTCAGCCATGTTGTTGGTGCATTTAAAATTCAGTCTAAAAGCATGGAATTTTGCATGATTCTTTTCAATATTAGCTATCCAAACTCTTGCTCCCGCACCTAATTTTTTTTACTGAGCCATCAAAATCTAAATGCCATAAAGATTCATGAAAGATATTGTCATTGTTTTGTATCTTCTTTTTGTCCTTTAGTCCAGTTTTGATTTCATTATCAGTTTCAATGTTACATAAGATGAAAGAGTCTAGAAAAGTTGGTGTAGCATAAATTGGGTAATTTATTGATCTTGCTGCACTACTTACCACATATTTCATCAATGTTTCCCTATAGATTTTATTTGGTTGACCAAAAACTGATATAGTAGCATATGACATGTCCAATTGTAGAGATCCCTATAATTTTTCTCCCCATGAGAGAGATAGCAACATTCCATATTTGGGAAGGATATTAGCTACTACAATGTCCATGAGTATACTTTTACCTGGATATTGAACTAACATAACACACAAATATTTAATTAAACCTAGGCATTTAATTTTTCTTGAATTGAATGAAAAAAAATATTTGTAAGGCCTTGTAATATCTAAGTTTAGGGTTTCCATTATTTCTTTGGGCATTAGATTGTGTGAATATCCTGAATCTAACATTACATTGTGTAAAATTTGGTCATGAATAGTTAAAATGATGTAAAATGGAGGGACTGCTCCATATTTATGTTTTCCATTCACATCAGGGCCAAAAATCGACTCTGATTGATAATCATTCAAGTTTACAGGGTCTTCTCTATCATTCATGTTTAATCTTTCTATGATAATTGTTTTATACACATCATATTTTACCAATTCTATCAAAGGAATCAGTATTTTTAACTTTGCAATTTCATTTTGTATATTGAATGAAGGTTGTGATTTACTTATTTGAATTAAATATTCCTTATTAAATGTAGTTTGAGTGGGTTTATATTGTTTTTCTATAGTTATGTTTTCATTTTCTGTTTGAGTTTATTGTGTCTTACTGCTTCTAGTTTTGTTTTCACGAATGGTTTGAGAAGAAGTAGATGTTTTTTCAGATTTTGAATCATCAGAATCTGTTTTGCAGTGGCAGCTTTTGGATCTGCTCATTTTGGATCAGTAGTAGATGTTTTAGACTCTAATTTTGTTGCTTTAGCAGAATTTATTGTTTTTATAGTAGTAGATTTTTGTGCCTCTTTTGTTTTTTATCAACTTCATCTGTTATGTCAACAATCTTAGGACTTGGTGAAATTTTGGGGCTAGAAACTTTGTGGGATGAATTAGAGGCTTTCTTATTTTCCCTAGGGAGAATTTGTAGAACTTTTCATGTTGGGGCTTCTACTGTTTTCATATTTTCAGTTTGTGCAAATTTCTTAGTAGAAGGTTCAGTGTTTTTCTTACTTCTAAGGTTATATTTCTTATGTACTTCGTTTATAACAAAATCATAACCTTGTTTGTAGTCAATGATTCACCTAAATCTAATTGAAGTTGTTGCATTTCAAATAACTCTTGGTCTTCTTGAGTGAGAAAGATAGTGGTATCTTCATTTATACCCATTAGATTTATGGTATCTTCATCATCTACATTGTTTTGAGAAATTTCAGCATAGTTCTCCTGAAATGGGGGTCTTATTGTCTAATCTGGAGCTGATTCTTTTGATTTTCCTGAATTTATATTTTTCCTAAGATTGGGATTTTTGATTTTCTGTTGATTATCCCATTGAGGCATTCTTTCTATGTTGTCTAATATATCTTTCATTGTCTCTAAATTTTTAGGTAACTGATCTATTTTTCCATCTAAACTAGATGTTTCTTCCTAAATGGTTACTCTCCTCACATTCCTCAATCTAGCTTTTCTAGCTAAAATATTTACTTCTACACCAATTGAATCTGTTTTCATTCTTTCTAATGTTTCAACATTTCTCTCCCGCAACTAATAAGCCATGTCTGTGTCAAATCCATCAGGGAATCTAAGTAGGATAGAATTAGGAGTGGGTTTGAGATTAGCTAGATTTGAGTTGTAAACACTGTTATATCTAGTGCAGTAGTCTTGGATTGATTCATTGGGAGCTCTTTTCATTGCATAAAATTCAGAAATTATTTCAAGAGGATTTTTCTTCTTTTCCCATTTATTCAAAAATACTCTATGAAAGACTGCTAAATCAGTTATACTACTAGGATTAAGACCTATAACCCATTTCTTAACTTCTGTTGTTAATTTTTGTGCAAAGAGTCTCATTTGTACATCAGAATCATCTATTTCATGGAGCTCAAAGTAATCTTTCATTTTATTTATATGTTTTTGGGCTCTGTATTGAGTAGTAGCATCAAATTGGGGTATCTTACTTTCGTAATCCAGAGGCATGTCATGTAACTGTCTTGGAAGAACTAGGGGAGCATACCTAGCAGCCATAGCTTGAATTTTAGCTTGGCTAGGAGGTAGATTCGAAGTGCTTGGGGTTGAACTCGAGGTACTAGCTCATGTAGTTAATGAAGTGACTGATGAAATTGGAATATAATATGGTGAACTAGAAAAAATGGTGGATGAACTAAAAGATAAAGTTGAGGTGCTAGAACATGAAACTGGAATATATGAAGAACTACTTGGAAATGAGAATGATGAGTTTAAATTGCAGAAGATAAACTAATGGATGAAGCTGATATGGGAGAATATGGAAATAGTATTCTAGGTTGTAAGGGTTGTCTAGGGATAAATGGATCTATAGGTTGGAATGTAGTGGAAATTATAGATGATGTAGTGGTATCTAAATGAGAAATAGAAGGATTAGATGTGTATGCTAATAATTCAGCTAATTCAATAGCTTCATTTATTTCCTTAAGAATAGTAGCATTTATCTCTTGAAGTTTATCATGAGCTTTAAATATCTTTGATTCAGAATCTGTTGAAATATTTTTCCATTTTGTTTCAAGAAATGAAATAAAAATTGGGTCTATAACAACACTTTTTAAGTCAGTTTCCGATTTGCTTCTAAACAAAAAATGTTCAAAGTTCAGGTCAAACTCTATGTCTTGTAAACTCACTAACTCTTTTGGTAATGAATTGTTGCTATCTAAAGAAACTTTTGCACCTAAATCTTCTACTTGTTTATTATTTTTCCCAATTATGTCTAGATTTTCTACTATAACAACAGGTTTAGGATCCGGGTTAGACCTGGTATAGTAAATTTTTCTAGAAGCTAGAATTACAGTTTTTTATAAAATGGTACTCAAAACTTATAAAACATTCTTAAAGGAAAAAAGATAATGAAAAATATTTCCTTAAGACCTATTTAACGACTGAGGATTGGTTGGTTCCCAATATGGTCACCAATATGTTATCAATCTAATAATTCTTAAGTTGTGAGATTTTTGTTTTTAGTCAACGAACATTAGAGGTAACCACAAATCTAATTTAAACTCTAGGATCTAGCCTTCCTAGGGTTCAGAGAGGGATCTCTCTATAAGATTTAACTTTATTTTGATTATAATATATTAGGCTAGTTATGATTGTGCAAATTGGTTTTGATTTGGTTTGGTTTGGTGGGAAAAATCACTTAATGAGATGGAAAGTGGGAGATCTCTTTGTCCATTGGGCTAAGGAGTCAAAAGTTAAGCAGATAGAATTAGGATCAAGGTTAAAAGTCAAATGTTTTCAAGGCAAGATAGATGAGTCTTTAAAGATCTTGGAAGGTTATTTTGGTGAAGTGGATTAATCGGGATAAAGAGCAATGAAGGATTCTTTGATCTGAAAATGGAAGGAGCAGACAGAGTTCAATCGAAAGAGGGAGAAATTAAGGGTTCCCTACTCTGGAAATCAGTAGAAAACATAAAAATGATAAACAATAAAGATAGGGTGCTTTTAAAAAATCCTGAAATAATACTCTTGTTTTATCATTCAAATTTGGAATACATAATGGATGCATGAAAACATGAGAAAATAAAAAATGACGAGTAGAAAGTACTTCACTTTAATGCCTTATCACATGAATAATGAAATATGATTCTCGTTGATTTGATCCGGTCCACTACTCAAAATTTGCAACAAAAAGCTTCCAAGTCGAACAAAAATGACTATAGAAATATTCTGCAGTTTATTCCATACTAATACTTCAAAGGATGAAGTATTTATACAAAATTGTTTACAAAATATCGTAGAATGCTTCTAGGAATTATCTAAGGAAAAATAAAATATCTTTACAAAAAAATACTGACAGCTGCTTAACAAATCAACAAGTTGTCCTATTTATCCAAATAAAATAGAATATTGTTTGTGGATTAGGTGCAGCTGGCTGCCTTGGTGTCCTCTTTGTTGGCAAAGATATTTCAAATCTGTTTTGAAATATTACCTCTTTGTCTTATACTCTTTCACTCTGATTCTCTTTATCATCTGATACTCTTTAACTTTGATACTCTTTAAACTCTGTCAAAACTGCCTTACTACTGTAATTTTTCTATTTTGTGTGTAAAAATCAGCAAATTGTTTTTTCCTTTCTCTCTGCAATTTGAATTTCATAGTAAGTCAGTGAGTGCTTCATCATTAGGAATTTTTATCTTTTTTCAGCCTCCTGAAATTCTCATCTGCCTCAGTATATCTAGAAATTGTTGCTTTTATGACAATAAGTGTTTTATCTCATGCTGAAGATAAAAAAATTCTTCAAAACTTCTGAGTAAGACCTTCCCTGTAAGAATACCTTGTCCATCTATCTTATCCACCTGCTCTTTTGCATACTCTCTGATTTTCTTATTGTATTCCTCATGTGGCATGAGTTTATCATTAATGAACGAAATGTTAGGCAAACTTCTTTGCCTCAAATTTTCAAATTTAACCACAAACTTGGTTATGGCTATGTTCATGTTTTCACATTTCTCTTCAAGTTGTTTTATCAGATTCTTCTTTGAAATGACTTTCCTTATTTTAAGGATTGTCTCTGTACTATCATTGATTTTTATTTCTTCCAAGTCCTGCCTATTTTTACTATTAAGAAACTTTATCAATTCTATGGCTTGCTCAGGTTTGTCACCTAGCTCATCTTTTATTTTCTGAATCTCTGCTTGTGCTGCCTTCAGTAAATCCCTCTGTTCATATATTACCTAGATTGATGGCCAAACATCATTGATGGCTTCAATGATTTTACTCCATAACTGGCTCTTTACATAAGAGATTGGATCTTTCAAAGTCAAATATTTTTGTAGATTTTTCAACTCGGTATTTAATATGTTAGCCCTTTGCTCATGAGTTTTAGCATTAATATGAGCTAGCTTTTTAGCATCTTCAAGATTGTCAATTAGTTTCTTCAATCTATTAATCTCATTTGTTTGAAGTGACATTTTTTCCATGGCTTTTACTAGTTTACTAGCCTCATTTGTTGGCTGCATTGTTGATGTAGAAGACTCTGTGGCTGAAGTTGTGGATGATGTCACTGGCACTGCAGTAGCCAGTGGTGCTTTTGGAGCCAAATCTTTTGCCAAAGTTGAAAGCATAGAATTAGTAAGCATGGGAATTACTGTAGGAGTTTCCTATGTTTTTGTAGTTTCTTTTTCATGGACGAAATTTTCCATTTTAATCTCCATCTCTTTTATTTGTCCTATTAATTGAAAAATTAAATTCATCATGTCATCCTTCTGGCTTTGATCTTGTACTATTTCTTTGTCTTGTGGATGTTCAGCTGGTGGAAGCTTAAGCTTTTTCCTCAATGCTGCATTGTCTTCATTCATTTTCTTCACTAATTGTTCTGCTTCTTTAACATTTTTAGGATCATATCCTACTTGGATAACCAACTCTTCTAGAGACTTAATTTTAAGATCTTTGGCATATGATGAGGCCTTATCAACCTTCATTTTATCTCTCATGTTTATGATTGTATTCTGAAGTTTGTTGACACTCATAGCGTTTGTAGTAATAGTATAATATAACATCTATGAACTTTTCCTATGAAACTCAGTCTGATCTAGTGCATAAATGCTTTCTATTGACACTTCAAGATCAACTTTCTTGTAGTCTGCAACTATCTTAGGAGTCTTGAATGTTGGTTTTAACACTGACATAATCAAATTTTTGTTTGAGAAATCAAAACCTAATTAAAGTTTGTTTTGAATGCCTAGTGTTTGCTTCAAATACTGAGAATATATCTCATTCTTGATTTCTTCATCTTTTGTCTTAATATGCTTATATTTTTCCCTAATATCAAGATATTTTTCTTTTGTTGTATGTGAGGAAGATGCCTCCAAATTATGTTGTTTCTCTATGACCTGAGTGTTTGAATTATTAGTATTTACTTCATTTAAAATCTCTATTACTCTCTCATTTTTATTAACTGTAGTAGCATCCTTATTTTTCACTATAACATTTGTGTCTTCTACTTCTATGGTCACTTTTTATTTATCAAATAAATTGACTTTAGGCTTTTTATTGTATCTAATTTTGAGCCTTTCTTCAATTGTTGTCTCAGCAGTGTATGTCCCTTCTTCTATGAGTCTTTTAGTAGTTTTTTCTCCTTGATTTGCAGTCTGGAAGGTGTGACTAGTATCACCCTGTTTAACTATATCTACTAAAGTGTTTTCTAGCCACTCAGTTTGATTGACATATTTTTTAATCTCTAGTTTTTTTCTCATGAATATAAGGTGTTAGTTTTCACTTAACCCTCATTTTGCTTAATATTCCTTTTTTATCATAGTTCCATGAGAAGCTTTCTTCAAATCTGTACTCAAGTAATTGTTTTGCTGCTTCTTTTTCTACATCTCTGTGATTACAAATAAATGGTCCCACCTGATTCTTCAACTTAAATTGGGTCTTTTTCTTGCCTGTTAGGATGTTGATAGAATCAAAATTTAACATTTTATTGATATAATCCAAGGCAAAGACTCTCATTGGTACATATTTAGGTAGTTTGTAGGGTAATAGATTAGACCCAAAAACTCTATTTTATGTGTGTTTCTCATATAAGTACCAATCACCAGTTCTAGTGTTCTCTGACAGCTGTATAATTTTCTTCATTTCATCACTTATTCTTGGTTGTTATGTGTTGGTAAACATATTTATCAATGGGTGGACAAAATTATCTATAAACTCTGCATAAGTGAACTCCGAGGACTCTTTTCTTATCAAATAAGTCCAAAATATGTCTGAAAGTGGATTTTATTCTATATCAAGCTTCTAGAGGGTCATTGGAAACTTGTTTGCTTGAAAATACAAGAACATATGGAAGAGAAAGGATGTATATCTAAATACTCCTTCAGTTGGAAATTTGACCAGTTGATCATGGATATTGTCAGCTATATACTCAGCATAATTGAAAATGACAAAAGGAGGATTTCCTAGTGCAAAAGTAGGAAGAAACCCTAGGATGGACTGATCAGTATGCTCATCTGTAAAGTATCCTAGGATAAATGACAACATGCAAATGACATGCCTAGACCCTTCTAGAAATTTTTAAGTAGAATATGGAGGATTTATTTGTGGAATTTCAACATGTAAAGGAATCAACACTTGAAAAATTTGAATCCTCTTGGGAAAATCAAGACCAATGTACAAATTTGTAAGTGCTTCTATTAACAAAGGAACTGCTTTCGGATCAAGTTTGAGTTGTAACATCTGGTTTATGGACTCAACAGTAATTTTAAACAGTACCTCTTTGTTTGCATTCATCATTGCTCTATGTTCAGGTGAATAATAACTTTGACACAACCTAATAACCTCTAGGAATTAATGACTGACTGGAGCAACATATTTAGGTAGGTTTGATTGCCAAGTTTGGACTTCTTCAACCTGATCTAAGGAATTTTGATAAATCCAGTAGTGGACGTCTAACAAATTGAATTCAACAACTGGATTTTCTATTTTATAGTCCACATCTGCTAAAGGTGTGTGTTCAATGTCTACAAAAGGAGGTTGTAGAGGATTAACAATGATTGCAGTCTTGAAGGATTTAGCTGGATTTGATTTTAACATTTTTTTTAGGCTTTCTGGATAACTGAAACTTTGTTTTGGGTTTTCTGGATTCTTTTATAAGATTAAATGATTTAGAGAAGTGTTTCTTGATTTTTGCAAAGGTTCTTTGATAAAATAAGCACAAATTGGTTATTTCTTTGGGTTTCAACCTTTAATTTCAACTTCAAACTATACTTCAGACTTTCACAGGTTTATGAGATAAGAAACAAGGGTTTCTTATACTTTTTTTAGTGTATTTTGGGTTAAAAATTTATTAAAATTGGGCACAGAGGGTTGGGGTTACCTGTAGAGGATTTTTTGGGAAATATTGGAGTCTTTTAAAGTCTACAAAGGCTGAAATAAACTTAATTTTTTCTTTAAAACTGAATGCAGTATTTAAAATAAGGTTTTAGCTCTTTTTCGGGCAATTAGATGCTTTCTTTGGGAAAATAAGATTTTACTGTACTCAATTCTTTCAGAAAATTCTTTTTAGAATGATAATAGGCCTATTTTTCTCAAGAAATACCTATTTGTGTAGGTATTGGTCTTTGTAATAGTTTTTGAGGTGTGTTGACGGGAAAATTTGTCCGGCCAACAGTAGGGGATCTCCCCGGTAAAAAGTCCCAATTAGACCTTAAAACGTTTGGAGTGGGGATCTCATCCGGGGTGTGGGTCCGGCTACCGCTTAAGACGCCTTCCCTTCTGGTCTGAAAAGAGCGTGATCAAACCTACGGACACACACTTATTCATAGGATACGAAATACATGATTGATACATGGAACATGTCTACAACACTATGCGTAGCAAGAGAATGAATAAAACACATATTCTCAAAGAGATGCAGTTAACGGCACGTCTTTGGGGTCATGCTTGCAAAGGTATCTTACCACGGAAGAAATAGTTCTTAATGGCAAGATCCCTCCTTACTTCTGAAAGATAAAACGAAATGCTAATAGACAAAGATATTAACATTCATTTAGAAAGCGATAAAACTGAACATCATTAACACAGCATAGATAAACATGATGCATAAATGATATTATTAGAAACGCAGTTTCATTAATCATAGGATGTTCTGAAACTGTTCAGGAAATACACATAGTGCTGTCACAGCAAAATACATCATCCGACAAAGGGGTTTTAGCAAGTATTTGTATTCATATGCCTAAGAATATGGTCTTTCAATACAATACAATGTAGCTCTTGAGTCTTCCAAAAAGAAAAAGCCTCTTTACAAGCTCTCGTAGGAGTATTTATAATGCAGAAACTTCCCTTTGAGCTTCCTTGACTGTTCACCTTCTTGACCGTTGGGTTGCCTTGCGACCCATTCCTTTTGCGACCTACGACCTGAGTCGCTGTTGTGACCTGCGACCTGGCTATTGTTGCGACCTACGACCTGGCTAGGTCGCGGGGTCGTGGATTGTGAAAACAGATGCAAATGCGATCTTGCGACTTGGCGACTAGGTCGTTGGGTCGCAGGGTCGCAAAATGAATAAAACTGGAGAAATGCGACCTTGCGACCTTCCGACTAGGTCACTGGGTCACGGGGTCGCAGATCGTGAAAACAGATGCACATGCGACCTTGCGACCTGGCGACTAGGTCGCTGGGTCGTTGGGTCGCAGATCATGAAAACAGATGCACATGCGACCTTGCAACCTGGCGACTAGGTCGCTGGGTCGCTGGGTCGTAGATCGTGAAAACAGATGCACATGCGACCTTGCGACCTGGCGACTAGGTCGCTGGGTCGCTGGGTCGCAGATCGTGAAAACATATGCACATGCGACCTTGCTACCTCGGCTGTCGGCGACCTGCGAGTTGAAGAAATCTGCGACTTGCGACTCCAAGCAAAGCTGCGGATTTTGTAGCAGTATTCCTTATCTCACATACTTTGAAAACCGGTCCTTTTGTTTGCTGGGGAAAACCTTGGCTTCATGTGCAAACAGAGTGGTTCTTCCTGAAATAAAACAACACAGGTCACATATCTTCATGACGAAATAATGAAAATAAGGCTAAGGGTATTTTAATTGATTTGCAAGAGAGAAAACAATGAATTTAGACCCCTGTGTGGTCAAGATTTTGTCATCAAATAAAATGGCATGTGCAGACTTTTCTCTGCATCTCTTCAATCACTATAATTTCTGTTGGTATGGTTATGGACTAAGCGCCAAATGCAGATCTGCAGTTTAACTTGTTTTGGTGGCTGTTACCATTTTATGGAACACTGCTTCTTCCATGACCATAGTAGTTTAACATGCACTCAGCTCCTGTTTCAAACTAGGGTTTATTTGGCTGACACAGGTACCACCTGGGGTTCTCGATTCACCGGCTTTGAAGCTACTTTCCCAGAAAAATTACTATAGCATCTTCGATTCAATTCCAAGGTGGGACTCTTGCGCTTGCAATAGAGCATTCATTAGTTAGGAGTGTTTTGCTTTTCCTGGCAGATATATATCCTACGGCCACAACAGAGTCGATATAGCTGAATCCATATGCCATTTGATATGCATTCAACAAGAGCATGCAGTTTCGAATACCAGTTTTTGGGCTGTGCACTTCGACCCTACCTCCAGGAACCAGATCCGTCGTTGTGCACGCCTAATTAGCTGTGGATTCTTCTCCTCTGAGTCAAACAGTCTCTTACACGTATGTATGCCTGCAGCGAAATTTTTAGGGTTCTATTTGCATGCATGCTAATGCTGTGAGCGACCTCACTATCTCGGAGATTGTTTAACAGGAATAACTTTGCGGGTCGATCAAAAGATCGCTCTTTCTATGAGACCATTTCTTCTGTGGTGAGCTTATCCTTTCCTCACGGGCCTGCAATTGAACGTGCTGCAAACAACATTCGACACAATCGGTGTGGTATGCCAGATCTAGTTTCAGTGCTTTAGGCATAGTAACAGCAAGCGCCTCGGGAATGATCGAAGGCTGAGCTCTGAGAAAACAGCTCGACGTGGTCAGTAATAGAAATATCAAAAATCAGCTCCCAGCGAATATGGGGCGATAACGTTTTTCTAAATATGGCGAGTGTAGCAGATCTGAAGAGTGATTCTCTCCTAGAATATTTCCCTCAGTGCTACAGAGGTCGGTATAAATCATTCAGATTCCATTTCAGCACTATTTCCTTATACGCTTACCAGAAATGCACGCTCTGTTTATGACAGTTGCCATGCAGAGTTGGAGGTGGGCGCGTCGAACATTTATCCCTGTAGTTTGACCAATCCATGTATTATAATAATTGCTACCACGTCTTGAACACATCTTTGCGCCATAAAAGATACCTTCTCCAACCTGCGCCATCGAACCTTTGCACATTGCTCCCTGTATATGCATGGGTGTGATTGTATATCTAGACATCAAGACTGTTCAAATTTTCTACCTTCTTTGTTATACTGCATACGAGACTGTTCCTCTGTTGCAAAATAAGCTGGCGCCATTCCCTTCAATGGAGAAATGCACCACCGTCTTTGACATGACGCTCCAACTCTATTTGCAAAACATTGTAACGTTGAAAGGTTTTAGTTTTAACCGCCACGTATACGTATACACATTTCCCTTTGGCTTATGGATGTAGGGCTTCATGCAACGTAGACTTCGAACGCTGGCTCCACGCTTCATTTGGAGAGTTGACTGCCATGCATAATGTTTTCGTTGGGCTCCACGCAACGTGGACAGTGAACGTTGCACTCCACGTTTAAACGCCTTTCGACCCGATACGATATATCCTTTCTAAAGCATAAAACTCTGCCATGGTTGTGATCCGTTATCAACCATACGTGTCTACTCCTTGTGTGCGCCAAACGTAGGGTTGGCCGTCATATGCGTGCCCGACGTGGATTGAACCTGGACCATTAAATTGCTTGCACCCATGGTAACGCGACATCATACGTGTTTGCTCGGCTATGTGATTTTATATGGTTTTAATAATATGCGATTCGCACCAAGACTTTGTATCATCAAATGCATTTTCTCAACCATCGGACTTGGCGCCCATGCAACGTGGTCTTGCACCTTGTATTAATATACACATGGTCTTGCGCCTTATATTAATACATACCACATCACCTTGCGCCTTGTATTAATATATGCATGGTCTAGTGCCTTGTATTAATATATACAACATCACCTTGTGCCTTGTATTACTATATGCATGGTCTTGCACCCTGTATTAATATGATCATTTACTTTTCCTTATAATTCGAAAGCTTCTCATTTTGAAAGGTCGAATGTTAAAATATACTTATCAAACCACATTGATAGCCCTTTTCACATTGGCCTTTTCTACTCGGCTACCACAGACGTATGCATTTCAACATGACCCCTTTAGGTTCAAACTAACATTCTCCATCTCATATGGTCCCACATACACAAACTTATAGATATGGAAGAGTAAAGGCGACTAGAGTTGTAAGGTCATTTTATTGCTCCATGTTGTACTCCTTGCAGCGTAATTAATTCCAGCTTAATATCCATAAATGTTGCCTCCAAAGGGTGCACTCACATGTTTGAAATCTTGTCGTTGGCTTGCCACAGGAACACGTATGATTTTGCACTGCTGCCTGGCATGAGCACGCCTTGAATGAGATTATCGTTCCGTAGGGAAATCTCCTAAGTTGGAGAGGCTCATCGGGATATACTTCAGGCTGGATTCATCGAAGTGGCGAAACATGCTTCTTTGTGTGCGCCTACCGACATTGAGATGGTATGATGCAAGATCTGGACATTTCCAATAGAGCACTTTAAAGCATCTGGTGCGCACTAGTGAGGAAATATTTTGCATCAGTGACATAGAAGGTTCTCTCTGATCAACATGTATCACACTATTCCCCTTTTAATAGTACTGACCGTTTTCTCCTGCTCCTCCCCTGCTCCGCAGCGTTGACCTCGTCGTTGAGCCCACTTTTATTTCCCTTGATGTCATGACATGACTGAGGATTTTGTCACCCGTGGGGTCAACCTGCGTGGGATATTACAACACCATAATTACTCTTCGATAATGATAACCACAGATAAAACACATGAAACTAACAAGCTTAAGAGAAGCATTCAAATAATATGCTTAATGACCCACAGCAGGAGGGCTTTTACTCGTCGATACACACAAGGTTCTCGTTCAAACATATGCATGGAAATATTATTGCACATGGTGCCTGCGACAAGAGTGTTCGGGCGTACGTTGGATGATCCTTCCTACATATGGCGTGATTGCAGAGACAAGATCAAGTCATGTTGATGAGACAACTCGTGAGGGGTTAGAGATAGGTCGATGGGATTTTGTTGACTGCAAGTCAGGTGAGAGACTTTAACGCCTAGGCGAGCAGAGGGGGAACCCAAAATTTTAAATATATCCAAAATTTTGGGTGGTGTTGTAGCGGCTACAACAAATGGCAAACCACTGGTAGAATCCAGTATCTCTGTCAATATCACCACAATAGTCTGAGTCCGGATAATGATGCAAGGGAATATTGAACTAGTTTTGCGGGTACCATTTGTATTACATTTTCCCTTTACAGGTATGCCTAATCCTTGTGCCTCAAGTAAGTCCCGCTACTCAGAAACACATCAAAGAGAAGGCTCACAGACGTCAGTAGCTTGTTGATGATGTGAAGACCAAGGCACTGGGTTTATTATTCTCAGGATTTTTAAAGTAAGCTTCTGGTGTTGCTCCGCTGCCAGCAGGCCTGGACAGTACCCCGGCGGAGTCACTTCAAGAAATCACAAACGTTGCTCCGCTGCCAGCGAGCCTGGTCAGTACCCCGACGGAGTCGTTGCATTACCTCTCTGCGCAGGAAGCCTTTCTCGATCCTTTACCCTTATTTGTTTCATGTGCTTACAGCACTTATTTTCATGTGCTCGTGGCACTTATTTTCATGTGCTCATGGCACTTATTTTTCATGGGCAGATGAGGGATCCCGACTTATTTTACGAGCAAGAGAGGTTGTTTCTCGTGTTACAAAAACTGAAAGATATCCTGATTTGGGTTTGCCCTTGTGCCGAACCTTCACATCCCATCTACCACAATAGGTGAAGTGAGCAAAACAGATCATTAAGATGTCCAAGACTATGCTGGGCACAAATCTTACGCTACGGGTAGGGGTCATTCGAACTCATTAGGTCTCCCATAAGCAACCGGCTCGTATCTCCCTAGCTAAATGATTTTTAGACTCATAGGCATCCTGTCGATAATGCGACTTCGATGACTAGTCCTAAGAGAAAGTTGCCTCTTGAGGTTGCCACCACAACCTCACACAAAATAATGGGGTTACTGTTTCAGCAATCGGGGCAAAACAAGACTGCAAGGCGATAGGGTTGCAATGAGGGCTCATGAAGTGGCAGGCGATATGACAAAAATGATGTGAGGGAGAGAGAGTACGACGCAATATAATAAGCGAGGCTCAAGGTGCAATGCAATGCCATGTGCGAGAACGATCAACCAGTTGTAGGTGGAAAAGAGGCGCAATACAAGCAATGATTATTTATGCAACAACAAGAAACTGAAAAGGAAATGAAAGAAAATACTTGTAACATGATGTTGCCTAAGATATTAATTGTAAACAAAATAACAAAACATACTTTTAAATCATGAAGAAAAATTTAGCAAGTAACCTAATTAAAAATTTGAACTAACAAATTTTATTAACTGGTCCTAGCTAGCCTACACCTAAAACCTAGTTTAACCAATGATGCAGTGAGGCTATGTAAAATCAGTTTTCCAGTGCAGCCACCACATTAGTTCCTGACCTGCAAGAACAACAAGGATCAGGATCAGAGCTAGTATCCAAAAAAGTGCAGTAGCAACAAATCTTACCTGAGAAGCAGGAGCCACGGTAAGATGATTAGAGATACTTACCATAGAACATGCCAGAATAGATTGCGCAAGCTGAATCCCATTCTCATCTTGATAACCAGCAATATGTTCTTGAAACTCAACATTATTTATAAATGACACAAAATCATTCGTGCACGATCCTGGATTTGAGGGGTGATGGGTAAGCCAATTCCTATTTGCAAGCACATTCACCGAATGGGGTTGGTCAAGTTGATCGACAAACTCCTCATGGTGTTGGGGACCATCAGTTTTATGGAATGGAAACAATAAGAAAGTGTTAGGCAAATTATAAATGCATGTGCATCCAAGCGTAGAAACCCTAGTTAGGAAAACCCTAGCTCGAGGTTGCTCTTGGGTTTGGTCAAGGGTATGAGGATTCGAATCCACTTTAAATGTAGGCTGCAATTCCTCCCTGCCTTGAACAAACTCCGAACCTTCGAGCGGAGCGCTTCCCAACTTTGATGGTTGGGCAAGATCAACAGGCAAATGGATGTGATCATGCATTATGGTGAGTTGCAAAATGTCAGTGGGCTTTGCATCAATTTGGTCAAAAGTTTGCGCGCTGACTGATTGATAGATCGATATATCAGATTCTTTAGATTCGCCAAGGTAGGGTGGATTTACCGTGGTTATGCTGGGAGGAGCGTGGTATTTGGGGATCGTCATCTCATAAACGGTTGGCAGAAGCTGAAGCGCTTCGACTTTCTGATGGGTACTTGAAACTTCCCAAAGTGCAGCATCGACTGTTGGTGTCTCCATATGGTCGAAAAAAAGATGTGAGTGACAATCCTCAGCGATATGATTGAATATGTTTTCAAATAAGGAGTGATCGCTACAACCATCGATGTGGTCGAGTTGGGCACCTGGCATGTCAGGCTCCCCAAGAGTTACCGACTGGGATGGATCAATAAAGAGGACATCTTGAGGTTGCCCAATCAGATAATCGCTCCCATGGCTGTCTGAAGATTCCGAGTGAGAAAGATTAGATCCGAAAGATTCATCGATTTTGATCTGCGATGGTGGAACAACATCTGCGTGCTTATGATTGTCGCCAGTACCAGTATAAGGAAATTTTGAATGTCTCGAAGAAATAACTGGTGTGGCGGGATCGAGAAACAAACTAGGAAATAATGAACGAAAAGATTGAATCGCAGGGGCATTAACCATACAAGGCTTTTCAACACGCACATCCGTGTCGTTCAGAGGACACAATGATTTGATAGGCCTTGTAAGGGAATAAACTTTATGCGGGGTAGGAGTCGATTCATAATACGTATGTGAACTAGATCCATCATCCGAATGTGAACCAGATTCATAATCTGAATGTGAACCAGATTCGTCATCCGAATCTGAACCAGATGCATAATCTGAATATGAACCAGATTCATAATCCGAATCTGAACCAGATTCATAATCCGAATGTGAACTAGATTCATCATCTGAATGTGAACCAGATTCATAATCTGAATGTGAACCAGATTTAGGACTAAGTCCACGGAGACATCGAGTGGGCTCGGGGTAGGTTTCATGAGCCAAAAGAGATAGTGAGCCATTGGGGTGTTTAGATTCGACATGGTACGTGAAAGACTCAAGGTTAGAATAGCCATTGACTTGCGGGTTGTCATAGGGAACACTAGGCTCAGGTCGGGTTGCTAACGGAAATGGTTCAAGGGAAACGAGAATCACATACGCGAACTGTTCTCTAATCAACCTCCAATCGACATCCTTTTCAGGGAACTCAAAACAATAATGAACGAATCTGATAGAGAAATCATCTAAAGATTCCTGAGGTTCCATTCTGATGTCATTTATCTTTAGTAAAACGTTATGAAAATCATACATGTGAAAAGCTTGTTGAAATTCACTGGCGAGTTGTTTAAATGAATGGATGGAAGATTCCGGAAAAGTGCAGCACCATTGCTTAGCGCGACCTTCGAGGGTGAGGAAGAAAAGCAAACAAAACAAACCTTCATTTTCAATTTTATAGCACTCATCAAAGTCACAGAAAGCTGAAAAATGTTGGGTTATGGAAAACCCATTTTCACCATCAAATTTTAACTGGGACAAGTGATACATAAGTTCATCGGAGATGTAGTATCCAAGCTCATAAAATTCCGACAAACATCTCGGGAGAATGATTTGGGAACGAGCCATTACAGATATGAGATTAACTGCAGGCTCTAAGGGCTCAGCTTGTCATCTGGCCCTCCCCTTTTCGTTAAACATCTGGTCGGAGGTTCAGGCCCTCCTTCTAGCGCCAATTCTGTTGACGGGAAAATTTGTCCGGCCAACAGTAGGGGATCTCCCCGGTAAAAAGTCCCAATTAGACCTTAAACCGTTTGGAGTAGGGATCCCATCCGGGGTGTGGGTCCGGCTACCGCTTAAGACTCCTTCCCTTCTGGTCTCAAAAGAACCTGATCAAACCTGTGGACACACACTTATTCATAGGATACGAAATACATGATTGATGCATGGAACATGTCTACAACACTATGCGTAGCAAGAGAATGAATAAAACACATACACCCGAAGAGATGCAGTTAACGGCACGTCTTTGGGGTCATGCTTGCAAAGGTATCTTACCACGGAAGAAATAGTTCTTAATGGCAAGATCCCTCCTTACTTCTGAAAGATAAAATGAAATGCTAATAGACAAAGATATTAACATTCATTTAGAAAGTGATAAAACTAAACATCATTAACACAGCATAGATAAACATGATGCATAAATGATATTATTATAAACGCAGTTTCATTAATCATAGGATGTTCTGAAACTGTTCAGGAAATACACATAGTGCTGTCACAGCAAAATACATCATCCAACAAAGGGGTTTTAACAAGTATTCGTATTCATATGCCTAAGAATATGGTCTTCCAATACAATACAATGTAGCTCTTGAGTCTTCCAAAAAGAAAAAGCCTCTTTACAAGCTCTCGTAGGAGTATTTATAATGCAGAAACTGCCCTTTAAGCTTCCTTGACTGTTCACCTTCTTGACCGTTGGGTTGCCTTGCGACCCATTCCTTTTGCGACCTGCGACCTGAGTCGCTGTTACGACCTGCGACCTGGCTGTTGTTGCGACCTACGACCTGGCTAGGTCGCGGGGTCGCAGATTGTGAAAACAGATGCAAATGCGATCTTGCGACTTGACGACTACGTCGCTGGGTCACAGGGTTGCAAAATGAATAAAACCGGAGAAATGCGACCTTGTGACCTTGCGACTAGGTCGCTGGGTCGCGGGGTCGTAGATCGTGAAAACAGATGCACATGCAACCTTGCGACCTGGCGACTAGGTCGCTGGGTCACTGGGTCGCAGATCATGAAAACAGATGCACATGCGACCTTGTGACCTGGCGACTAGGTCGCTGGGTCGCAGATCGTGAAAACAGATGCACATGCGACCTTGCGACCTTGCGACTAGGTCGCTGGGTCGCTGGGTCGCAGAGCTTGAAAACAGATGCACATGCGACCTTGCTACCTCGGCCATCGGCGACCTGCAACTTGAAGAAATCTGCGACTTGCGACTCCAAGCAGAGCTGCGGATTTTGTAGCAGTATTCCTTATCTCACATACTTTGAAAACCGGTCCTTTTGTTTGCTGGGGAAAATCTTGGCTTCATGTGCAAACAGAGTGGTTCTTCCTGAAATAAAACAACACAGGTCACATATCTTCATGACGAAATAATAAAAATAAGGCTAAGGGTATTTTAATTGATTTGCAAGAGAGAAAAAAATGAATTTAGACCCCTGTGTGGTCAAGATTTTGTCATCAGAGAAAATGGCATGTGCAGACTTTTCTCTGCATCTCTTCAATCACTATAATTTCTGTTGGTATGGTTATGGACTAAGCTTCAAATGCAGATCTGCAGTTTAACTTGTTTTGGTGGTTGTTACCATTTTATGGAACACCGCTTCTTCCATGACCACAGTAGTTTAACATGCACTCAGCTCCTGTTTCAAACTGGGGTTTATTTGGCTGACACAGGTACCACCTGGGGTTCTCGATTCACCGGCTTTGAAGCTACTTTCCCAGAAAATTTACTACAGCATCTTCGATTCAATTCCAAGGTGGGAATCTTGCGCTTGCAATAGAGCATTCATTAGTTAGAACGAGTGTTTCGATTTTCCTGGCAGATATATATCCTACGGCCATAACAGAGTCGATATAGCTGAATCCATATGCCATTTGATATGAATTCAACAAGAGCATGCAGTTTCAAATACCAGTTTTTGGGCTGTGCACTTTGACCCTACCTCCAGGAACCAGATCTATCGTTGTGCACGCCTAATTAGCTGTGGATTCTTCTCCTCGGTGTCGAACAGTCTCTTACACGTATGTATGCCTGCAGCGAAATTTTTAGGGTTCTATTTGCATGCATGCTGATGCTGTGAGCGACCTCACTATCTCGAAGATTGTTTAATAGGAATAACTTTGCGGGTCGATCAAAAGATCGCTCTTTCTGTGAGACCATTTCTTCTGTGCTGAGCTTATCCTTTCCTCACGGGCCTGCAATTGAACGTGCTGCAAACAATATTCGACACAATCGGTGTGGTATGCCAGATTCGGTTTCAGTGCTTTAGGCATAGTAACAGCAAGCGCCTGGGGAATGATCGAAGGCTGAGCTCTGAGAAAACAGCTCGACGTGGTCAGTAATAGCAATATAAAAAATCAACTCCCAGCGAATATGGGGCGATAACGTTATTCTAAATATGGCGAGTGTAGCAGATCTGAAGAGTGATTCTCTCCTAGAATATTTCCGTCAGTGCTACAAAGGTCGGTATAAATCATTCAGATTCCATTTCAGCACTATTTCCTTATACGCTTACCAGAAACGCACGCTCTGTTTATGACAGTTGCCATGCAGAGTTGGAGGTGGGCGCGTCGAATATTTATCCCTGTAGTTTGACCAATCCATGTATTATAATAATTGCTGCCACGTCTTGAACACATCTTTGTGCCATAAAAGATACCTTCTCCAACCTGCACCATCGAACCTTTGCACATTGCTCACTGTATATGCATGGTTGTGATCGTATATCTAGACATCAAGATTGTTCAACTTTTCTACCTTCTTTTGTTATACTACATACGAGACTGTTCCTCTGTTGCAAAATAAGCTGGCACCATTCCCTTCAATGGAGAAATGCACCGTCGTCTTTGAGATGACGCTCCAACTGTATTTGCAAAACATTGTAACGTTGAAAGGTTTTAGTTTTAACCGCCACGTATACGTATACACATTTACCTTTGGCTTATGGACGTAGGGCTTCATGCAACGTAGACTTCGAACTCTGGCTCCACGCTTCATTTGGAGAGTTGACTGCCATGCATAATGTTTTCGTTGGGCTCCACGCAACGTGGACAGTCAACATTGCACTCCACGTTTAAACGCCTTTCGACCCGATACCATATATCCTTTCTAAAGCGTAAAACTCTGCCATGGCTGTGATCCGTTATCAACCATACGTGTCTACTCCTTGTGTGCGCCAAACGTAGGGTTGGCCATCATATGCGTGCCCGACGTGGATTGAACTTGCACCATTAAATTGCTTGCACCCATGGTAACGCGACATCATACGTGTCTGCTCGGCTATGTGATTTTATATGGTTTTAATAATATGCAATTCGCACCAAGACTTTGTATCATCAAATGCATTTTCTCAACCATCGGACTTGGCGCCCATGCAACGTGGTCTTGCACCTTGTATTAATATACACATGGTCTTGCGCCTTATATTAATACATACCACATCACCTTGCGCCTTGAATTAATATATGCATGGTCTAGCGCCTTGTATTAATATATACAACATCACCTTGTGCCTTGTATTACTATATGCATGGTCTTGCGCCCTGTATTAATATGATCATTTACTTTTCCTTATAATTCGAAAGCTTCTCGTTTTGAAAGGTCGAATGTCAAAATATACTTATCAAACCACATTGATAGCCCTTTTCACATTGGCCTTTTCTACTCGGCAACCACAGATGTATGCATTTCAACATGACCCCTTTAGGTTCAAACTAACATTCTCCATCTCATATGGTCCCACATACACAAACTTATAGATATGGAAGAGTAAAGGCGACTAGAGTTGTAAGGCCATTTTATTTCTCCATGTTTTACTCCTTGCAGCGTAATTAATTCCAGCTTAAGATCCATAAATGTTGCCTCCAAAGGGTGCGCTCACATGTTTGAAACCTTTTTCGTTGGCTTGCCATAGGAACATGTATGCTTTTGCACTGCTGCCTGGCACGAGCACGCCTTGAATGAGATTGTTGTTCCGTAGGGAAATCTCCTAAGTCGGATAGGCTCATTGGGCTATACTTCAGGCTAGATTCATCGAAGTGGCGAAACATGCTTCTTTGTGTGCGCCTACCGACATTGAGATGGTATGATGCAAGATCTGGACATTTCCAATAGAGCGCTTTAAAGCATCTGGTGCGCACTAGTAAGGAAATATTTTGCATCAGTGACATAGAAGGTTCTCTTTGATCAACATGTATCACACTGTCCCCCTTTTAATAGTACTGACCGTTTGCTCCTGCTCCTCCCCTGCTCCGCAGCTTTGACCTCATCTTTGAGCCCACTTTTATTTCCCTTGATGTCATGACATGACTGAGGATTTTGTCACCCGTGGGGTCAACCTGCGTGGGATATTACAACACCATAATTACTCTTCGATAATGATAACCACAGATAAAACACACGAAACTAACAAGCTTAAGAGAAGCATTCAAATAATATGCTTAATGACCCACAGCAGGAGGGCTTTTACTCGTCGATACACACAAGGTTCTCGTTCAAACATATGCATGGAAATCTTATTGCACATGTCGCGACTGCGACAAGAGTGTTCGGGCGTACGCTGGATGATCCTTCCTACATATGGCGTGATTGTAGAGACAACATCAAGTCATGGTGATGAGACAACTCATGAGGGGTTAGAGATAGGTCGACGGGATGTCGTTAACTGCAAGTCAGGTGAGAGACTTTAACGCCTAGTCGAGCAGAGGGGGAACCTGAAATTTTAAATATATCCAAAATTTTGGGTGGTTTATAGCGGCTACAACAAATGGCGAACCACTGGTAGAATCCAGTATCTCTGTCAATATCACCACAATAGTCTGAGTCCGGATAATGATGCAAGGGAATATTGAACTAGTTTTGCGGGTACCATTTGTATTACATTTTCCCTTTACAGGTATGCCTAATCCTTGTGCCTCAACTAAGTCCCGCTACTTAGAAACACATCAAAGAGAAGGCTCACAGATGCCAGTAGCTTGTTGATGATGTGAAGACCAAGGCACTGGGTTTATTATTCTCAAGATTTTTAAAGTAAGCTTCTGGTGTTGCTCCGCTTCCAGCAGGCCTAGACAGTACCCTGGCGGAGTCACTTCAAGAAATCACAAACGTAGCTCCGCTACCAGGAAGCCTGGTCAGTACCCCGGCGGAGTCGTTGCATTTCCTGTCTGCGCAGGAAGCCTTTCTCGATCATTTACCCTTATTTGTTTCATGTGCTTATAACACTTATTATCATGTGCTCGTGGCACTTATTTCCATGTGCTCATGGCACTTATTTTTCATGGGCGGATGAGGGATCCCGACTTATTTTACGAGCAAGAGAGGTTGTTTCTCGTGTTACAGAAACTGAAGATAACCTGATTTGGGTTTTCCCTTGTGCCGAACCTTCACATCCCATTCACCACAATAGGTGAAGCGCGCAAACAAATCATTAAAACGTCCAAGACTATGCTAGGCACAAAGTTTAGACTTACAAGTATGGGCCATTTCAAACTCATTAGGTCTCCCACAATCAACCGGCTCGTATCTCCCAGGCTAAATAAATTTAGACTCATAGGCATCTTGTTGAGAATGCAACTTCGATGAATTGTCCTAAGAGAGCTGCCTCTTGAGATAGCCACCACAACCTCACGTAAACAATGGAGTTATTGCTTCAGCGATCGGGGAAAAACAAGACTGCAAGGTGATAGGGTTGTAATGAGAGCTCATGAAGTGGCAGGCGATATAAAAAAAAATGATGTGTGAGAGAGAGAGTATGACGCAATGTAACAAGCGAGGCTCAAGGTGCAATGCAATGCCATGTGCGAGAGCGATCAACTAGTTGTAGGTGGCAAAGAGGCGCAATAGAAGCAATGATTATTTATGCAACAACAAGCAACTGAAAAGGAAATGAAAGAAAATGATGTTGCCTAAGATATTAATCGTAAACAAAAACAAAAAACACACTTTTAAACTATGAAGTAAAAATTTTGCAAGTAAACCTAATTAACTTGAATCTAAAAATTTTATTGCAGGTCCTAGCTAGCCTACACCTAAACCCTAGTTTAACCAATGATGCGGTGAGGTTATGTAAAATCAGTTTTCCAATGCAGCCACCGCATTAATTTGCATCCTGCAACGAGAACAATGATGAAGATCAGAGCCAATATCCAAAAAAGTGCAGTAGCAACAAAACTTACCTGAGGAGTAGGTGCAATGGCAAGACGATCATAGATACCTACCAAAGAAAATGCGAGAACAGATTGTGCAGGCTGAACCCCACTCTCATCTTGATGACCAGCAATGTGTTCTTGAAACTCAACATTATTGATAAATGACATAAAATCATTCATGGATGATCCTGGATTTAAGGGGTGATGGGTAAGCCAATTCCTATTCGCAAGCACATTCGCCAAATGGGGTTGGTTGAGTCGGTCGACAATCCCATCATGGTGCTGGGGACCATCAGTTTTATGGAATGGAAACAATACGCAAGTGCCAGGCGAATTATAGATGCATGCACATCCAAGCGTAGAAATTCTAGTTTCAAAAACCTTAGTCCGGGGTTGCTCCTGGGTTTGGTTAAGGGTATGGGGATCTGAATCCACGTTTAAAGGAACTTAAAATTCCTCACTGCTTTGAAAAAACTCTGGACCTTCAAGCAAGGGGCTTTCCAATTTTGACTGCTTGGCGAGATTAATAGGCGAATGGGCATGATCATCAATTGTAGTGATTTGAAAGATGTCAGTGGGCCTTGTATCAATTTGGTCGAATGTTTGCATACTGGTAGATTGATAATTCAAAATGTCGGATTCTCCAGATTTGCCAGGATGGGGTGAATTCGACGCGTTTATGCTGGAAGGAGCATGGTATTGGGGAATTGTCATTTCAGAAACGGTCAGCGGAAGCTGAAGCGTTTCGATTTTCTGGTGGGTACTTGAATCTTCCGAAAGTGAATCATTGAATTCAGGTGTCTTTGTATGGTCAGCCAAGAGATTTGAGTGATGGTCGTCAGCGGTATGATTGAATATGTTTTCAGATAAGGAGTGATCGCTGCAACCATCGGTTTGGTCAAGCTTAGTACCTAGCAAGTTAGGCTCCCTGGGGTTTACCAACTGGGATGGATCGATAACGGGGACATCTTGAAGTTGCTAAAATAAGAAATCACTCCCATGGTTGTCTAAAGATTCCGAGTGAGACAGACGAGATTTAAAAGATTGATCGATTTTAGACTGTGATTGTGAAACACCACCTGCGTGTTTATGATTTTCGCCAATACCAGTATAAGAAAACTTTGACTGTCTAGAAAAATTTACTGGTGTGGAGGGATCCAGGAACAAACTAGGAAATAATGAACGAAAAGATTGAATCGCAGGGGCGTTAACCACACGAGGCTTTTCAACACGCACATCCGTGTCGTTCAGAGGACACAATGATTTGACAGGCCTTGTAAGGGAATAAAATTTATGCGGGGTAGGAGTCGATTCATAATACGTATGTGAACCAGATTCATAATCCGAATCTGAACCAGATTCATAATCTGAATGTGAACCAGATTCATCATCCGAATCTGAACTAGATGCATAATCCAAATACGAACCAGATTCATAATCTGAATCTGAACCAGATTCATAATCCGAATGTGAACTAGATTCATCATCCGAATGTGAACCAGATTCATAATCTGAATGTGAACCAGATTTAGGACTAAGTCCAGGGAGGCATCGAGTGGGCTCGGGGTAGGTTTCATGAGCCAAAAGAGATAATGAGCCACTGAGATGTTCAGATTCGACATGGTACGTGAAAGACTCAAGGTCAGAACAACCATTGACTTGCGGGTTGTCATAGGGAACACTAGGCTCAGGTCGAGTTGCTAACTGAAATGGTTCAAGGGAAACGAGAATTGCATACGCGAACTGTTCTCTTAACAACCTCCAATCGACATCCTTTTCAGGGAACTCAAAACAATAATGAACGAATCTGATAGAGAACTCATCTAAATATTCCTGAGGTTCCATTCTGATGTCATTTATCTTTAGTAAAACGTTATGAAAATCATACCTGTGAAAAGTTTGTTGTAATTCACTGGCGAGTTGTTCAAATGAATGGATGGAAGATTCCGGCAAAGTGCAGCACCATTGCTTAGCGCGACCTTCGAGGGTGAGTAAGAAAAGCAAACAAAACAAACCCTCATCGTCAATTTTATAGCACTCACCAAAGTCACAAAAATCTAAACAGTGTTGGGTTATGGACACCCCATTTTCACCATCAAATTTTAACTGGGACAAGTGATACATAAGTTCATCAGAGATGTAGTATCCAGGCTCATAGAACTCCGACAAAAATCTCGGGAAAATGATTTGGGAACGAGCCATTACAGATATGAGATTAACTGCAGGCTCTAAGGGCTCAGCTTGTCATCTGGCCCCCCCTTTTCGTTAAATAGCTGGTCGGAGGTTCAGGCCCTCCTTCTAGCGCCAAATCTGTTGACGGGAAAATTTGTCCGGCCAACATTAGGGGATCTCCCCGGTAAAAAGTCCCAATTAGACCTTAAACCGTTTGGAGTAGGGATCCCATCCGGGGTGTGGGTCCGGCTACCGCTTAAGACGCCTTCCCTTCTGGTCTCAAAAGAACCTGATTAAACCTGTGGACACACGCTTATTCATAGGATACGAAATACATGATTGATGCATGGGACATGTCTACAACACTATGCGTAGCAAGAGAATGAATAAAACACATACGCCCGAAGAGATGCAGTTAACGGCACGTCTTTGGGGTCATGCTTGCAAAGGTATCTTACCACGGAAGAAATAGTTCTTAATGGCAAGATCCCTCCTTACTTCTGAAAGATAAAATGAAATGCTAATAGACAAAGATATTAACATTCATTTAGAAAGTGATAAAACTAAACATCATTAACACAGCATAGATAAACATGATGCATAAATGATATTATTATAAACGCAGTTTCATTAATCATAGGATGTTCTGAAACTGTTCAGGAAATACACATAGTGCTGTCACAGCAAAATACATCATCCAACAAAGGGGTTTTAACAAGTATTCGTATTCATATGCCTAAGAATATGGTCTTCCAATACAATACAATGTAGCTCTTGAGTCTTCCAAAAAGAAAAAGCCTCTTTACAAGCTCTCGTAGGAGTATTTATAATGCAGAAACTGCCCTTTAAGCTTCCTTGACTGTTCACCTTCTTGACCGTTGGGTTGCCTTGCGACCCATTCCTTTTGCGACCTGCGACCTGAGTCGCTGTTACGACCTGCGACCTGGCTGTTGTTGCGACCTACGACCTGGCTAGGTCGCGGGGTCGCAGATTGTGAAAACAGATGCAAATGCGATCTTGCGACTTGACGACTACGTCGCTGGGTCACAGGGTTGCAAAATGAATAAAACCGGAGAAATGCGACCTTGTGACCTTGCGACTAGGTCGCTGGGTCGCGGGGTCGTAGATCGTGAAAACAGATGCACATGCAACCTTGCGACCTGGCGACTAGGTCGCTGGGTCACTGGGTCGCAGATCATGAAAACAGATGCACATGCGACCTTGTGACCTGGCGACTAGGTCGCTGGGTCGCAGATCGTGAAAACAGATGCACATGCGACCTTGCGACCTTGCGACTAGGTCGCTGGGTCGCTGGGTCGCAGAGCTTGAAAACAGATGCACATGCGACCTTGCTACCTCGGCCATCGGCGACCTGCAACTTGAAGAAATCTGCGACTTGCGACTCCAAGCAGAGCTGCGGATTTTGTAGCAGTATTCCTTATCTCACATACTTTGAAAACCGGTCCTTTTGTTTGCTGGGGAAAATCTTGGCTTCATGTGCAAACAGAGTGGTTCTTCCTGAAATAAAACAACACAGGTCACATATCTTCATGACGAAATAATAAAAATAAGGCTAAGGGTATTTTAATTGATTTGCAAGAGAGAAAAAAATGAATTTAGACCCCTGTGTGGTCAAGATTTTGTCATCAGAGAAAATGGCATGTGCAGACTTTTCTCTGCATCTCTTCAATCACTATAATTTCTGTTGGTATGGTTATGGACTAAGCTTCAAATGCAGATCTGCAGTTTAACTTGTTTTGGTGGTTGTTACCATTTTATGGAACACCGCTTCTTCCATGACCACAGTAGTTTAACATGCACTCAGCTCCTGTTTCAAACTGGGGTTTATTTGGCTGACACAGGTACCACCTGGGGTTCTCGATTCACCGGCTTTGAAGCTACTTTCCCAGAAAATTTACTACAGCATCTTCGATTCAATTCCAAGGTGGGAATCTTGCGCTTGCAATAGAGCATTCATTAGTTAGAACGAGTGTTTCGATTTTCCTGGCAGATATATATCCTACGGCCATAACAGAGTCGATATAGCTGAATCCATATGCCATTTGATATGAATTCAACAAGAGCATGCAGTTTCAAATACCAGTTTTTGGGCTGTGCACTTTGACCCTACCTCCAGGAACCAGATCTATCGTTGTGCACGCCTAATTAGCTGTGGATTCTTCTCCTCGGTGTCGAACAGTCTCTTACACGTATGTATGCCTGCAGCGAAATTTTTAGGGTTCTATTTGCATGCATGCTGATGCTGTGAGCGACCTCACTATCTCGAAGATTGTTTAATAGGAATAACTTTGCGGGTCGATCAAAAGATCGCTCTTTCTGTGAGACCATTTCTTCTGTGCTGAGCTTATCCTTTCCTCACGGGCCTGCAATTGAACGTGCTGCAAACAATATTCGACACAATCGGTGTGGTATGCCAGATTCGGTTTCAGTGCTTTAGGCATAGTAACAGCAAGCGCCTGGGGAATGATCGAAGGCTGAGCTCTGAGAAAACAGCTCGACGTGGTCAGTAATAGCAATATAAAAAATCAACTCCCAGCGAATATGGGGCGATAACGTTATTCTAAATATGGCGAGTGTAGCAGATCTGAAGAGTGATTCTCTCCTAGAATATTTCCGTCAGTGCTACAAAGGTCGGTATAAATCATTCAGATTCCATTTCAGCACTATTTCCTTATACGCTTACCAGAAACGCACGCTCTGTTTATGACAGTTGCCATGCAGAGTTGGAGGTGGGCGCGTCGAATATTTATCCCTGTAGTTTGACCAATCCATGTATTATAATAATTGCTGCCACGTCTTGAACACATCTTTGTGCCATAAAAGATACCTTCTCCAACCTGCACCATCGAACCTTTGCACATTGCTCACTGTATATGCATGGTTGTGATCGTATATCTAGACATCAAGATTGTTCAACTTTTCTACCTTCTTTTGTTATACTACATACGAGACTGTTCCTCTGTTGCAAAATAAGCTGGCACCATTCCCTTCAATGGAGAAATGCACCGTCGTCTTTGAGATGACGCTCCAACTGTATTTGCAAAACATTGTAACGTTGAAAGGTTTTAGTTTTAACCGCCACGTATACGTATACACATTTACCTTTGGCTTATGGACGTAGGGCTTCATGCAACGTAGACTTCGAACTCTGGCTCCACGCTTCATTTGGAGAGTTGACTGCCATGCATAATGTTTTCGTTGGGCTCCACGCAACGTGGACAGTCAACATTGCACTCCACGTTTAAACGCCTTTCGACCCGATACCATATATCCTTTCTAAAGCGTAAAACTCTGCCATGGCTGTGATCCGTTATCAACCATACGTGTCTACTCCTTGTGTGCGCCAAACGTAGGGTTGGCCATCATATGCGTGCCCGACGTGGATTGAACTTGCACCATTAAATTGCTTGCACCCATGGTAACGCGACATCATACGTGTCTGCTCGGCTATGTGATTTTATATGGTTTTAATAATATGCAATTCGCACCAAGACTTTGTATCATCAAATGCATTTTCTCAACCATCGGACTTGGCGCCCATGCAACGTGGTCTTGCACCTTGTATTAATATACACATGGTCTTGCGCCTTATATTAATACATACCACATCACCTTGCGCCTTGAATTAATATATGCATGGTCTAGCGCCTTGTATTAATATATACAACATCACCTTGTGCCTTGTATTACTATATGCATGGTCTTGCGCCCTGTATTAATATGATCATTTACTTTTCCTTATAATTCGAAAGCTTCTCGTTTTGAAAGGTCGAATGTCAAAATATACTTATCAAACCACATTGATAGCCCTTTTCACATTGGCCTTTTCTACTCGGCAACCACAGATGTATGCATTTCAACATGACCCCTTTAGGTTCAAACTAACATTCTCCATCTCATATGGTCCCACATACACAAACTTATAGATATGGAAGAGTAAAGGCGACTAGAGTTGTAAGGCCATTTTATTTCTCCATGTTTTACTCCTTGCAGCGTAATTAATTCCAGCTTAAGATCCATAAATGTTGCCTCCAAAGGGTGCGCTCACATGTTTGAAACCTTTTTCGTTGGCTTGCCATAGGAACATGTATGCTTTTGCACTGCTGCCTGGCACGAGCACGCCTTGAATGAGATTGTTGTTCCGTAGGGAAATCTCCTAAGTCGGATAGGCTCATTGGGCTATACTTCAGGCTAGATTCATCGAAGTGGCGAAACATGCTTCTTTGTGTGCGCCTACCGACATTGAGATGGTATGATGCAAGATCTGGACATTTCCAATAGAGCGCTTTAAAGCATCTGGTGCGCACTAGTAAGGAAATATTTTGCATCAGTGACATAGAAGGTTCTCTTTGATCAACATGTATCACACTGTCCCCCTTTTAATAGTACTGACCGTTTGCTCCTGCTCCTCCCCTGCTCCGCAGCTTTGACCTCATCTTTGAGCCCACTTTTATTTCCCTTGATGTCATGACATGACTGAGGATTTTGTCACCCGTGGGGTCAACCTGCGTGGGATATTACAACACCATAATTACTCTTCGATAATGATAACCACAGATAAAACACACGAAACTAACAAGCTTAAGAGAAGCATTCAAATAATATGCTTAATGACCCACAGCAGGAGGGCTTTTACTCGTCGATACACACAAGGTTCTCGTTCAAACATATGCATGGAAATCTTATTGCACATGTCGCGACTGCGACAAGAGTGTTCGGGCGTACGCTGGATGATCCTTCCTACATATGGCGTGATTGTAGAGACAACATCAAGTCATGGTGATGAGACAACTCATGAGGGGTTAGAGATAGGTCGACGGGATGTCGTTAACTGCAAGTCAGGTGAGAGACTTTAACGCCTAGTCGAGCAGAGGGGGAACCTGAAATTTTAAATATATCCAAAATTTTGGGTGGTGTTATAGCGGCTACAACAAATGGCGAACCACTGGTAGAATCCAGTATCTCTGTCAATATCACCACAATAGTCTGAGTCCGGATAATGATGCAAGGGAATATTGAACTAGTTTTGCGGGTACCATTTGTATTACATTTTCCCTTTACAGGTATGCCTAATCCTTGTGCCTCAACTAAGTCCCGCTACTTAGAAACACATCAAAGAGAAGGCTCACAGATGCCAGTAGCTTGTTGATGATGTGAAGACCAAGGCACTGGGTTTATTATTCTCAAGATTTTTAAAGTAAGCTTCTGGTGTTGCTCCGCTTCCAGCAGGCCTAGACAGTACCCTGGCGGAGTCACTTCAAGAAATCACAAACGTAGCTCCGCTACCAGGAAGCCTGGTCAGTACCCCGGCGGAGTCGTTGCATTTCCTGTCTGCGCAGGAAGCCTTTCTCGATCATTTACCCTTATTTGTTTCATGTGCTTATAACACTTATTATCATGTGCTCGTGGCACTTATTTCCATGTGCTCATGGCACTTATTTTTCATGGGCGGATGAGGGATCCCGACTTATTTTACGAGCAAGAGAGGTTGTTTCTCGTGTTACAGAAACTGAAGATAACCTGATTTGGGTTTTCCCTTGTGCCGAACCTTCACATCCCATTCACCACAATAGGTGAAGCGCGCAAACAAATCATTAAAACGTCCAAGACTATGCTAGGCACAAAGTTTAGACTTACAAGTATGGGCCATTTCAAACTCATTAGGTCTCCCACAATCAACCGGCTCGTATCTCCCAGGCTAAATAAATTTAGACTCATAGGCATCTTGTTGAGAATGCAACTTCGATGACTTGTCCTAAGAGAGCTGCCTCTTGAGATAGCCACCACAACCTCACGTAAACAATGGAGTTATTGCTTCAGCGATCGGGGAAAAACAAGACTGCAAGGTGATAGGGTTGTAATGAGAGCTCATGAAGTGGCAGGCGATATAAAAAAAAATGATGTGTGAGAGAGAGAGTATGACGCAATGTAACAAGCGAGGCTCAAGGTGCAATGCAATGCCATGTGCGAGAGCGATCAACTAGTTGTAGGTGGCAAAGAGGCGCAATAGAAGCAATGATTATTTATGCAACAACAAGCAACTGAAAAGGAAATGAAAGAAAATGATGTTGCCTAAGATATTAATCGTAAACAAAAACAAAAAACACACTTTTAAACTATGAAGTAAAAATTTTGCAAGTAAACCTAATTAACTTGAATCTAAAAATTTTATTGCAGGTCCTAGCTAGCCTACACCTAAACCCTAGTTTAACCAATGATGCGGTGAGGTTATGTAAAATCAGTTTTCCAATGCAGCCACCGCATTAATTTGCATCCTGCAACGAGAACAATGATGAAGATCAGAGCCAATATCCAAAAAAGTGCAGTAGCAACAAAACTTACCTGAGGAGTAGGTGCAATGGCAAGACGATCATAGATACCTACCAAAGAAAATGCGAGAACAGATTGTGCAGGCTGAACCCCACTCTCATCTTGATGACCAGCAATGTGTTCTTGAAACTCAACATTATTGATAAATGACATAAAATCATTCATGGATGATCCTGGATTTAAGGGGTGATGGGTAAGCCAATTCCTATTCGCAAGCACATTCGCCAAATGGGGTTGGTTGAGTCGGTCGACAATCCCATCATGGTGCTGGGGACCATCAGTTTTATGGAATGGAAACAATACGCAAGTGCCAGGCGAATTATAGATGCATGCACATCCAAGCGTAGAAATTCTAGTTTCAAAAACCTTAGTCCGGGGTTGCTCCTGGGTTTGGTTAAGGGTATGGGGATCTGAATCCACGTTTAAAGGAACTTAAAATTCCTCACTGCTTTGAAAAAACTCTGGACCTTCAAGCAAGGGGCTTTCCAATTTTGACTGCTTGGCGAGATTAATAGGCGAATGGGCATGATCATCAATTGTAGTGATTTGAAAGATGTCAGTGGGCCTTGTATCAATTTGGTCGAATGTTTGCATACTGGTAGATTGATAATTCAAAATGTCGGATTCTCCAGATTTGCCAGGATGGGGTGAATTCGACGCGTTTATGCTGGAAGGAGCATGGTATTGGGGAATTGTCATTTCAGAAACGGTCAGCGGAAGCTGAAGCGTTTCGATTTTCTGGTGGGTACTTGAATCTTCCGAAAGTGAATCATTGAATTCAGGTGTCTTTGTATGGTCAGCCAAGAGATTTGAGTGATGGTCGTCAGCGGTATGATTGAATATGTTTTCAGATAAGGAGTGATCGCTGCAACCATCGGTTTGGTCAAGCTTAGTACCTAGCAAGTTAGGCTCCCTGGGGTTTACCAACTGGGATGGATCGATAACGGGGACATCTTGAAGTTTCTCAGATAAGAAATCACTCCCATGGTTGTCTAAAGATTCCGAGTGAGACAGACGAGATTTAAAATATTGATCGATTTTAGACTGTGATTGTGAAACACCACCTGCGTGTTTATGATTTTCGCCAATACCAGTATAAGAAAACTCTGACTGTCTAGACAAATTTACTGGTGTGGAGGGATCCAGGAACAAACTAGGAAATAATGAACGAAAAGATTGAATCGCAGGGGCGTTAACCACACGAGGCTTTTCAACACGCACATCCGTGTCGTTCAGAGGACACAATGATTTGACAGGCCTTGTAAGGGAATAAACTTTATGCGGGGTAGGAGTCGATTCATAATACGTATGTGAACCAGATTCATGATCCGAATTTGAACCAGATTCATAATCTGAATGTGAACCAGATTCGTCATCCGAATCTGAACCAGATGCATAATCCAAATATCAACCAGATTCATAATCCGAATCTGAACCAGATTTATGATCTCAATGTGAACTAGATTCATCATCTGAATGTGAACCAGATTCATAATTAGAATGTGAACCAGATTTAGGACTAAGTCCAGGGAGGCATCGAGTGGGCTCGGGGTAGGTTTCATGAGCCAAAAGGGATAATGAGCCACTGAGATGCTCAGATTCGACATGGTACGTGAAAGATTCATGGTCAGAACAGCCATTGACTTGCGGGTTGTCATAGGGAACACTAGGCTTAGGTCGGGTTGCTAACTGAAATGGTTCAAGGGAAACGAGAATCGCATACGCGAACTGTTCTCTTAACAACCTCTAATCAACATCCTTTTCAGGGAACTCAAAACAATAATGAACGAATCTCATAGAGAACTCATCTAAAGATTCCTGAGGTTCCATTCTGATGTCATTTATCTTTAGTAAAACATTATGAAAATCATACATGTGAAAAGCTTGTTGTAATTCACTGGCGAGTTGTTCAAATGAATGGATGGAAGATTCTGGCAAAGTGCAGCACCATTGCTTAGCACGCCCTTCGAGGGTGAGGAAGAAAAGAAAACAAAAAAAACCCTCATCGTCAATTTCATAACACTCACCAAAGTCACAAAAATCTGAACAGTGTTGGGTTATGGACACTCCATTTTCACCATTAAATTTTAACTAGGACAAGTGATATGTAAGTTTACCAGGGATGAAGTATCCAGGTTCATAAAACTCCGACAAACATCTCGGGAGAATGATTTGGTGACGAGCCATCACATATATGAGATTAACTGCAGGCTCTAAGGGCTCAGCTTGTCATCTGGCCCCTCCCCTTTTCGTTAAACATCTGGTCGGAGGTTCAGGCCCTCCTTCTAGCGCCAAATCTGTTGACGGGAAAATTTGTCCGGCCAACAGTAGGGGATCTCCCCGGTAAAATGTCCCAATTAGACCTTAAACTGTTTGGAGTGCGGATCCCATCCGGGGTGTGGGTCCGGCTACCGCTTAAGATGCCTTCCTTCTGGTCTCAAAAGAACCTGATCAAACCTACGGACACACACTTATTCATAGGATACGAAATACACGATTGATGCATGGAACATGTCTACAACACTATGCGTAGCAAGAGAAGGAATAAAACACATACGCCCGAAGAGATGCAGTTAACGACACGTCTTTGGGGTCATGCTTGCAAAGGTATCTTACCATGGAAGAAATAGTTCTTAATGGCAAGATCCCTCCTTACTTCTGAAAGATAAAACGAAATGCTAATAGACAAAGATATTAACATTCATTTAGAAAGCGATAAAAATGAACATCATTAACACAACATAGATAAACAATATGCATAAATGATATTATTAGAAACACAATTTCATTAATCATAGGATGTTCTGAAACTGTTCAGGAAATACACATAGTGTTGTCACAGCAGAATACATCATCCGACAAAGGGGTTTTAGAAAGTATTCGTATTCATATGCCTAAGAATATGGTCTTTCAATACAATACAATGTAGCTCTTGAGTCTTCCAAAAAGAAAAAGCCTCTTTACAAGCTCTCGTAGGAGTATTTATAATGCAGAAACTGCCCTTTGAGCTTCCTTGACTGTTCACCTTCTTGACCGTTGGGTTGCCTTGCGACCCTTTCCTTTTGCGACCTGCGACCTGAGTCGCTGTTGCGACCTGCGACCTAGCTGTTGTTGCGACCTACGACTTGGCTAGGTCGCGAGGTCGCAGATTGTGAAAACAGATGCAAATGCGATCTTGTGACTTGGCGACTAGGTCGCTGGGTCGCAGGGTCGCAAAATGAATAAAACCGGAGAAATGCGACCTTGCGACCTTGCGACTAGGTCGCTGGGTCGCGAGGTCGCAGATCGTGAAAACAGATGCACATGCGACCTTGCGACCTGGCAACTAGGTCGCTGGGTCGCTGGGTCGCAGATCGTGAAAACAGATGCACATGCGACCTTGCGACCTGGCGACTAGGTCGCTGGGTCGCAGATCGTGAAAACAGATGCACATGCGACCTTGCGACCTGGCGACTAGGTCGCTGGGTCGCAGATCGTGAAAACAGATGCACATGCGACCTTGCGACCTGGCGACTAGGTCGCTGGGTCGCTGGGTCGCAGATCGTGAAAATAGATGCACATGCGACCTTGCTACCTCGGCCGTCGGCGACCTGCGACTTGAAGAAATCTGCGACTTACAACTCCAAGCAGAGCTGCGGATTTTGTAGCAGTATTCCTTATCTCACATACTTTGAAAACCGGTCCTTTTTTTTGCTGGGGAAAATCTTGGCTTCATGTGCAAACAGAGTGGTTCTTCCTGAAATAAAACAACACAGGTCACATATCTTCATGACGAAATAATAAAAATAAGGCTAAGGGTATTTTAATTGATTTGCAAGAGAGAAAACAATGAATTTAGACCCCTGTGTGGTCAATATTTTGTCATCAGAGAAAATGGCATGTGCAGACTTTTCTCTGCATCTCTTCAATCACTATAATTTCTGTTGGTATGGTTATGGACTAAGCGCCAAATGCAGATCTGCAGTTTAACTTGTTTTGGTGGCTGTTACGATTTTATGGAACACCGCTTCTTCCATGACCACAGTAGTTTAACATGCACTCAGCTCCTGTTTCAAACTGGGGTTTATTTGGCCGACACAGGTACCACCTGGGGTTCTCGATTCACCGGCTTTGAAGCTACTTTCCTAGAAAATTTACTACAGCATCTTCGATTCAATTCCAAGGTGGGACTCTTGCGCTTGCAATAGAGCATTCATTAGTTAGAACGAGTGTTTCGATTTTCCTGGCAGATATATATCCTACGGCCATAACAGAGTCGATATAGCTGAATCCATATGCCATTTGATATGAATTCAACAAGAGCATGCAGTTTCGAATACCAGTTTTTGGGCTGTGCACTTTGACCCTACCTCCAGGAACCACATCTTTCGTTGTGCACGCCTAATTAGCTGTGGATTCTTCTCCTCGGAGTCGAACAATCTCTTACACGTATGTATGCCTGTAGCGAAATTGTTAGGGTTCTATTTGCATGCATGCTAATGCTGTGAGCGACCTCACTATCTCGGAGATTGTTTAACAGGAATAACTTTGCGGGTCGATCAAAAGATCACTCTTTCTGTGAGACCATTTCTTTTGTGGTGAGCTTATCCTTTCCTCACGGGCCTGCAATTGAACGTGCTGCAAACAATATTCGACACAATCGATGTGGTATGCCAGATCCGGTTTCAGTGCTTTAGGCATAGTAACATCAAGCGCCTGGGGAATGATCGAAGGCTGAGCTCTGAGAAAACAGCTCGACGTGGTCAGTAATAGCAATATCAAAAATCAGCTCCCAGCGAATATGGGGCGATAACGTTTTTCTAAATATGGCGAGTGTAGCAGATCTGAAGAGTGATTCTCTCCTAGAATATTTCCGTCAGTGCTACAGAGGTCGGTATAAATCATTCAGATTCCATTTTAGCACTATTTCCTTATACGCTTACCAGAAACGCATGCTCTGTTTATGACAGTTGCCATGCAGAGTTGGAGGTGGGCGCGTCGAACATTTATCCCTGTAGTTTGACCAATCCATGTATTATAATAATTGCTGCCACCTCTTGAACACATCTTTGCGCCATAAAAGATACCTTCTCCAACCTGTGCCATCGAACCTTTGCACATTGCTCCCTGTATATGCATGGGTGTGATCGTATATCTAGACATCAAGACTGTTCAACTTTTCTACCTTCTTTTGTTATACTGCATACGAGACTGTTCCTCTGTTGCAAAATAAGCTGGCACCATTCCCTTCAATGGAGAAATGCACCACCGTCTTTGAGATGACGCTCCAACTGTATTTGCAAAACATTGTAACGTTGAAAGGTTTTAGTTTTAACCGCCACGTATACGTATACACATTTCCCTTTGGCTTATGGACGTAGGGCTTCATGCAACGTAGACTTCGAACGCTGGCTCCACGCTTCATTTGGAGAGTTGACTGCCATGCATAATGTTTTCGTTGGGCTCCACGCAATGTGGACAGTGAACGTTGCACTCCACGTTTAAACGCCTTTCAACCCGATATCATATATCCTTTCTAAAGCATAAAACTCTGCCATGGTTGTGATCTGTTATCAACCATACGTGTCTACTCCTTGTGTGCGCCAAACGTAGGGTTGGCCGTCATATGCGTGCCCGACATGGATTGAACCTGCACCATTAAATTGCTTGCACCCATGGTAACGCGACATCATACATGTCTGCTCGGCTATGTGATTTTATATGGTTTTAATAATATGCAATTCGCACCAAGACTTTGTATCATCAAATGCATTTGCTCGACCATCGGACTTGGCGCCCATGCAACGTGGTCTTGCACCTTGTATTAATATACACATGGTCTTGCGCCTTATATTAATACATACCACATCACCTTGCGCCTTGCATTAATATATGCATGGTCTAGCGCCTTGTATTAATATATACAACATCACCTTGTGCCTTGTATTACTATATGCATGGTCTTGCGCCCTGTATTAATATGATCATTTACTTTTCCTTATAATTCGAAAGCTTCTTGTTTTGAAAGGTCGAATGTCAAAATATACTTATCAAACCACATTGATAGCCCTTTTCACATTGGCCTTTTCTACTTGGCTACCACAGACGTATGCATTTCAACATGACCCCTTTAGGTTCAAACTAACATTCTCCATCTCATATGGTCCCACATACAAAAACTTATAGATATGGAAGAGTAAAGGCGACTAGAGTTGTAAGGCCATTCTATTGCTCCATGTTGTACTCCTTGCAGCGTAATTAATTCCAGCTTAAGATCCATAAATGTTGCCTCCAAAGGGTGTGCTCACATGTTTGAAACCTTATCGTTGGCTTGCCACAGGAACACGTATGCTTTTGCACTGCTGCCTGGCACAAGCACGCCTTGAATGAGATTGTCGTTCCGTAGGGAAATCTCCTAAGTCGGATAGGCTCATCGGGCTATACTTCAGGCTGGATTCATCGAAGTGGCGAAACATGCTTCTTTGTGTGCGCCTACCAACATTGAGATGGTATGATGCAAGATATGGACATTTCCAATAGATCGCTTTAAAGCATCTGGTGCGCACTAGTGAGGAAATATTTTGCATCAGTGACATAGAAGGTTCTCTCTGATCAACATGTATCACATTGTCCCCCTTTTAATAGTACTGACCGTTTGCTCCTGCTCCTCCCCTGCTCCGCAGCTTTGACCTTGTCGTTGAGCCCACTTTTATTTCCCTTGATGTCATGACATGACTGAGGATTTTGTCACCCGTGGGGTCAACCTGCGTGGGATATTACAACACCATAATTACTCTTCGATAATGATAACCACAGATAAAACACACGAAACTAACAAGCTTAAGAGAAGCATTCAAATAATATGCTTAATGACCCACAGCAGGAGGGCTTTTACTCGTCGATACACACAAGGTTCTCGTTCAAACATATGCATGGCAATCTTATTGCACATGGCGCGACTGCGACAAGAGTGTTCAGGCGTACGCTGGATGATCCTTCCTACATATGGCGTGATTGCAGAGACAACATCAAGTGATGGTGATGAGACAACTCGTGAGGGGTTAGAGATAGGTCGACGGGATGTCGTTGACTGCAAGTCAGGTGAGAGACTTTAACGCCTAGGTGAGCAAAGGGGGAACCCAAAATTTTAAATATATCCAAAATTTTGGGTGGTGTTGTAGCGGCTACAACAAGGTGTCAGAATGAGTTTATGGTTGCGTTTGAAGGAAATCTGGGGCATTTCAAGTCTTTAGCAGCAGTCTCGGATCTTTCTACAATCTTGACATCAACTAAATGGCTTTTTTGTTGGTTTTAGGCTTCACTTAGTGTACAAGCTTCGTTCTTTTCAGTCAGGAGGAGGAATATAGTGAAATAGCGCAGGAAAGGGCTTAAGTGCATAGTTTAAAAGTTTTATTAGGCGTTTTAGGTCTAAACTAACCTGCATTAAATGGATATCACGTCGAACAGATAGTGGTTTTGGGTTTTCGAAGGTGAAAACCGTAGGCGTTTATCATGCAAGAAATAAGTGGTAAATGGTTTTGGTTGGATTAGATGTGATCCAATAGGGCTCGGCCACGTGGAGGATGGAGAAAAAGGTAAATCCACCTATTTCACATTGTTTGAAATGTGTTTTGGTCGCGCAATTTAATTTGCGATATCATCTTCTGACCGTCGGATTTGGGAGGGCCAATGTGAACGATTATGATTGGCTTTTGGAGTTGCTCAGTCATAAAAGGTGGGGTCCGGGACTTGTATTTATGCGGAGGGATTGATTTTTCATATTAATAATGTATGTTTTTTAATATAAAAATCAAATGTTTTATTAATATGGCGGGGTAATATTATATAATATATAAAAACATTAACCAATGTATTTATAACTAATGGTATGAGATGTATTATATAGTAAATAAAACCTTTTAAAATGAGTTTTAAAACCATAGGGGGCAGAATTAAATTATAAAATATGTTTAAACCTATGGGAAAGAGCGGGGATTTATTTTATCATGTGGGATAAATAAACATAGGTTTAAACTTTAAATAGTGGATTTTTGGGGGTATTAATATATAAAGAAACTAATATATATGGGAAGGGGTATTTTATATAAGGGATTTAACAATATAGGTTAGAAATTAATATGAAATGGGAATTAATGAATGAAATGAATTAAAATAGATGGTATTTAAACCAAGTAAAGTGTAAAATAGGAAATTAAGCATAATTTTTCCCATTTTGATTTTTACACATAAACTTAGGAGAAAATGTATTTTGTGGGTTTTTGAGTGTTTTTTGAATGCAAATGAAATTAATTAAGGGGGGATTTTACTTTTCTAAGAAAAAATATGTATTTTACTTAGGAGAAGTGTTTGTATTTCTTGGAGAAGGGTGAATATGCTGATGAAATGGGTTTTATGTAGGGAATCCAATATTTTTAACCAATTAGTCACTAAGCCTTGGGTTTGGTCCCAATAGAAGTCAGAGAAATGCTCTGAGCTTCTTTAGCTGAGGGTTTAGAATACTGAATCATTGTGGGGGAGGGGAAATTAGTAATTTTTGCTTGATGATGCTTTATTACATGCCTTGCACAACTGCTTTCTACCTACCCATCACTATTGTAACATTTTTTACTTCATTTTCATGGGTGCATTTAAGCTTGCAACCCTAAATCCATTTTTCTTTTAAAGAAATACATCTATCTAATTCTAACCTTATTTCATCCAAGGGCTCAGATTAAACGGTTGAGCTCCTCATTTATTCTCTAGATATCTACTGATTTTTCAAGTTTAAAATGTTTGACATATATTTATTCTCTATCTAAAACATAAAATTCAAAGCATGAAAAGTTAACATTAAACTATTTAACTTATCATGGATTATGGCATTTTGAACAATCTACACATAATCATTATTCTTGTAGTAAAAGTAAATAGTAGTGGAATTTTGACTTGCTCACTTTCACGTCTTATTTTTATCTCTTTTTTATTTTGGGGTCTATTATTTTCTATGTCCTTTGATCTTTCTTTTAGGACTTTTATGCTCTTTTCATTTTTTTTTATTTTTTCAAATATGGGAAAAAAACTTGCAGAAAGCAAGGTATGAACATATTTACAAGACTATGAAAGTCAATTAAAAAATTATGAACCCTATTATTATAGGACCCTAACACATGGGGTTTATAGTATTGATCTTATGGTTTAATATAAATCCCTTGGGTTTATAATCATGGTCAGCTATGTTCAACCATATTCCAATGCCACATTGTGATAAATATTGTCTTAATATCAAAATTAAACATTTTCAACCATGGTCAGCCATGGTCTGATGTCACATTGTGAAAAATATTGTTTCAATATGAAAATCAACCATGGTCAACCATGGTTCAACGTTGCATTGTCACAAATATTTTCTCAATATAAAAATCAATCATGGTAACCATGTTTATTTTAGGGTTTACAATATTTATCTTAAGGTTTATATACCTTGAGTTTATAATATCTATCTCTTGGATTTAATATTATTCCCTTGGGATTATAATCCCTTACATTTCCAGTATTAATGTCTTTAATTTATTATTCCCTTTGGTTTATAATATGAGTATGTTGGGATTATTAATATAAGGGTTCTTATTTCTATGGTATAATATTATTAATATGGTTTATAATATTATTCATTGGGTCTAATATAAATCCCCTTGATTTATAATCATGGCTCATATACATCAATCATTAAAATGCCACTTCACAAAAATAACATCTCAAGCAACAAAGTAGGCATTATAATTTGATAAAAAAAAATAGTGGTCAAAATTTCACTTGAAAAAATTGATAGCGCAATGGAGTTGTGTTGAAAAATGGGCATCAAAATATTATGAAAGAAATACTATGATGTTCAAATAAGGTCAACTAGGTTCAACCAACATCATGCAAGATGAACATGGATAGAATGGTTAACTAAGTTCAACCATGGTCAATCATTTTCAACCATGATCAATGTTCAACCATGGTCAACCATGGTCAACTTTAATGGTCAATGATCATCAACCATGGTGAACCATCAATCATGATCAACCATGGTTGAACGTTGCATTGTGACAAAGATTTTCTCAATATGAAAATGAACCATGCTCCAATGTCACATTATGATAAAAATTGTCTCCATACGAAAATAAACCATGGTCAAGTGGGGTCAACATTGGTACAACATTGTATTGTGACATGGATTGTCTCAATACCAAAATAAACCATGGGAAACCATGTTTATTTTAGGGTTTATATACCATGGGTTTATAATATTAATTCCTTGGGTTCAATGTTATTGCTAGGGTTGAAAATCCATTAGGGTTTTAATATTTATCCCATAGGTTTATTGTATCCTTGGGTATACAAAATCAATCCCGTGGATTTATTAATCTAAGGGTTGAACCATTGTTAAGCATGGTCCAACGTCACATTGTGATAAATATTATCTCAATATGAAAATTGACCATAGTCAAGCATGGCCAATTATGTTTATTTAAGGCTTTATAATATTTATTCTAGGGTTTATATACATTGGGTTTATATTGATGCTTTGGGCTGAATGTTATTCCCTAGGGTTTATAATCCATTGGGTTTTTAGTATTATTTCCTTGTGTTTATTATTCCCTTTACTTAAAAATATCAATCATGTTGAATCGTGGTCAATCATCGTCGACCATCGTTAAAATAGGTCAATATTTGTCATCCATGGTCAATCTTGGCCAACCATGGTCAACCATGGCTAGCTATGTTGCGTGAAATCAATCATGGTCAACCATGGTCCAACGTCACATGGTGACAAAGATTCTATTAATATGAAAATCAAATTTTTTCAACCACAATCCAACGTCACATTGCCACAAATATTATGTTGATATGGCAACCAATAATGGTCGAACATGGTTGGCTATCATCGTACATCGAATTGTGACAAGGATTGTCTCAATATGAACTCAACCATGTTGAACCATGTTTACTTTAGGATTTATAATATCTATCTCGGGGTTTATATACATTCGGTTTATAATATTTATCCTGTGGGTTTAATATTATTCCCTTTTTTTTACAATCCATTGGGTTTTTAGTATTAATCATTTTAGTTTATTATTCCATTGGGTTTATAATGTCAGCCCCTTGAGTTTATTAATCTAAGGGTTCCTATTCCTAGGGTATAATATTATTCATGGGATTTATAATATTAATCCTTTGGTCTAATATAAATCCCCTTGGTTTATATTCATGGTCAACGATAATCAAACATCAAATTGTGAGAAATATTTTCTCACTGTGAAAATAAACCATGGTCCAACATTGCATTATGACAAATATTGTCTCCATATGAAAATAAATCAAGGTCAACCATGGTGCAATGTCGCACTATGAAAAATATTGTCTCAATATGAAAATCAACCATGGTTGATCATGGTCCAACATCACATTCTACGAAAGATTGTATCAATACAAAATATTATTAAAAGGTTTTATGGTATTAACCCTATGGTTTAAAATAAATCTATCGGTGTTATAATCATGGTCAAACATAGTCAACCATATTCTAATCCCACATTCTGAAAAATATTGTCTCAATATTAAAATCAAGAATTTTCAACCCTGTTTGAAGATGGTCAAACGTCGCATTGTGAAAAATATTGTTTCAATATGAAATTCAACCATATTCAACCATGGTCCACCATCAGATTTTGATAAATAATGTCTCAATTGAAAATCACCCATGGTAAACCATGGTAAAATATGTTTATTTTAGGGTTTAAAATATTTATCTCAGGGTTTATATACCTTGGGAATATATCATTTATCCCTTGGGTTTATAATCCCTTAGGATTTTAGTATTAATCCCTTTGGTTTTTTATTCCCTTGGGTGTATAATATCAATCCATTGGGTTTATTAATCTAAGTTTTATTATTCCTAGGGTTTAATATTATTCATAGGGTTTAATATTTATCTCGGGGTTTATATATGTTGGGTTTATAATATTTATCCCTTGGCTTAATAGTCCCTTGGGTTTTCAGTATTAATCCTCTTAGTTTATTATTCCCTTAGGTTTATAATGTTAGTCCCTTGAGTTTATTCAAGGGTTCTTATTCCTAGCGTATAATATTATTCATAGGGTTTATAATATTAATCCTTTGATTTCATATAAATCCCCATTTTTTATATTCATCGTCAACCATGGTCGAATGCCACATTGTGAAAAGTATTTTCTCAATATGAAAATCAACCATGGTCCAACATTGCATTATGAAAAAGATTGTCTCCATATGAAAATTAATCATGGTCAACCATGGTCAACAATGGTGCAATGTCACAATATGAAAAATATTGTCTCAATATGAAAATCAACCATGATCAATCATGCTCCAACATCACATTCTGACAAAGATTGTCTCAACACAAAATATTATTTATATGGTTTATAGTACTAATCCTACGGTTTAATATAAATCCCTTGGGTTTAGAATCATGGTAAAACATGTTCAACCATATTCTGATGCCACATTGTGACAAAAATTGTCTCAATATGAAAATCAAGCATTGTCAACCATGGTCGACCATGGGCCAACGTCGAATTATGACAAAGGTTGTTTCAATATGAAATTCATCCATGGTCAACCATGATCCAATGTCGAATTGTGACAAAGGTTTCAACATGAAAATAAGCCATGGTAAACCATGATCAACAATATTTATTTTAGGGTTTGTAATATTTATCGTATTGTTTATACACCTTGGCCTTATAACATTTATCCCTTGGGTTTTTAGTATTAATTCCTCTGGTTTATTATTCCCTTGGATTTATAATATCAAGGCATTTGTTTTATTAATATAAGTTTTCTTATTCTGAGGGTTTAATATTATTCATATGGTTTATAATATTCATCCTTGGGTCTAATATAAGTCTCCTTGGTTTATAATCATGGTCAACCATGGTCCAACGTCAGATTGCGACAAATGTTTTATCAATATGAAAATGAACCATGGTCCAACATTGGATTATGAAAAAGATTTTCTGCATATGAAAATAAATCATGGTAATCCATGGTGCAACGTCGCATTATCACAAAGATTTTCTCCATATGAAAATAAACCATAATCAACCATGATAATTCTAGGTGTACAATATTTATCTTAGTGTTTATATACCTTGGGTTTACACTATTAATCCCTTGGGAGTAATATTATTCACAGGGTTTTCGATATTAATCCTTGGGTTTAATATAAATATCTTTGGATTAATTAATTAATAGTAATTAATATATCTTTTTAATAACTATTTTATATATTTTAGTAAATAATAATAATAATAATAATAAATTAATGATTTTTAATTAATTATTATCAAATTAACACTATTATTGTTACTACTATTATTTTTATTAATAATTATATTATCGTTGAGATTTTTTTTTTTGGAAAATCACATATATATTTGATGATGAACTACACTTAGTAGTTCGAAAGGCGTCGATCGTAAAATATATAATGTGATTTTCGAAAGAATTTTTCTTAATAATTATCTATGAATCACATAAGTTTACATTTTCAAATTATATTACTATCAACAATAATTATTTTAAAATTATTATAAGAATACTTTTATAAGATTATAATTAATTATTAATATAAATTATTAATTAATAATAATAATATTTTTATTGTATATATTAATTTTATAATTAATATTAGATTTATGATTATATTATATTTATACTATCTTCCTTTTATAATATTAATAATTTTTTGGATTTATAATTTAATCCCTTTTGTTTAGTAATTAGTTGGATTTAAAATATTAATTATAGGGATTATTAGTGTCGTGAGATCAATATTAAAGACACAAGAGATTAATAAACCTCAAAAATTAATAAACCCTAGAATTTAATATATGAGGGTTTAAAACCAAAGGTTTCTAATGCTAAACCCTAAGCTTCAATTTTTATAATGTATTCTTATTAAATATTCTATTATTAAATAAATTATTATTGTATATTCTTCTATAAAGTATCAAAATATATATATATATATATATATATATATATATATATATATCCAAGAAATAATATCATATATTTTAGTTTAATATATAGTCTATATTATTAATATAGACTAAGTAAATATACAAAATATATTGAAATTTATATTAATAAATATATAATAATTATTCACAATAACATAATGTAGAGATAAATACATATTAGTAATAATAACTATGTTATTATTATGTTATATGTAAATTATATTATAGTTTTAAATATAGATTAATAAATTTTATGTAATAGTCAATATTATATTAATATACAAAATAATGTTAATATGATAAGTATAATTATATAAATAAAAAATAATATGTTATTATTATTTTATAGTTATTAGTAATGAGAAATACTTAGGTTTAACAAAATATACCTAATATTTATTAATGTGGCTAGTAGTGAATATATACCTATTAACTTGTATCAACAACATTGGTAAATTTGATTAAAGAAGTTATTATTATTTGTGATAATATTACTTAATTAATAATATTAATTAATTAATAACAATATTATTAATTAATAATAATACTAAATTTAAATAATAATATTAACTAGTAATATTAATTAATAATAATTATCATAATAATGCTAATAATTAATAATATTTAATAAGTTTACAAGAACAATAATACTTATTATTATTATTATTGTTATTATTTTTATTATTTTATATATATCAATATGAATATTAATATTAATATTCTAATTAATATTAGATTTATTAATGTGGTTGTGCTAGTAAACTATATAGCAATTAAAATTTCCATTTTATAATTTCAATTATATTAATATAGTAAAATAATGTAAAATTATAATAAAAATAATGATTTTTTGGATAAATATTTTATTTCCTTCTAAATTAGAATTTAAAAAAAAAATTAAGTTATTTTTTTAATATGAAGACTAGACCATAACCAAAAGTGCACTTTTAGTAGAGAGGTATAGAATATCAACATGTCCAAAAAGACTAAAAAGATGAGGTAAGAAATAGGCCAGATAGACCATAAGGGAGAATTATAAGATCAAAATTCAAATTAATCCCAGACATGATGTAAAGTAAGTAGATGAATCAGAGTAAATCGCGTCAATGTGAATTAGGGTTTCATTGTTGCCAAGATTGCTACTAATTAGAGGGATGCCTATGTGTTGCTTCATATGAACCAAATGTTGGTCGAGGCCCTTTAGAGAACAGTGAAGATGCTCGAGAGAATGAAAGATATTAGATCTATGTTCATACTAGTCAATCAAAATATGGCCAAGGAAAAACTTTAGATAGTAATATAAGTTGATAGTGTACATATATTGGTGAAAGTGACCTCATGTGTGTTCTATGTTCTATGTGTGACGCCTAGTCACCTAGCTCAATAAAAGCCTTGGTATCCAAAAGTGGCTATAGCATAGAGATTTCCTCACGTTTTCTACAACCTATATCTCCATCAATGGGCTAGAGTAAGGTCCCAAAACCCATAAGTTACATCTTCGAGAAAATGGTGGTTTTGAATATGAACTTGAAAAGACCACTCGTGATAATAAGATGCCCCTTCGTGGACACATTCATGTTGACCAGGCATGGCAAAGAGACAAGACCAAGATGTCAAAGGGAGAGGGTAACAAGTGAGTGACCAAGTGAGAGAAGCCATGCGGAGAAAGAAAAGGGTATGATGGAAAGAAGATAGATAAAGATGTGGATTCAGAGAGGTAGAAGCATATGACAGACAAAAAAGTCGGGAGAGCTATAACAAGAAACAAAATCCTGACGCCAGCCAAAAGGGATGAAACAGAGGGCGCATGAGTCTACAGGAGAGGAGTCTAAGAGTACACTCATTTCCATACGATTTAGACGAGAGGTGCAAGAACAACAGCTAGCCGAAAGGGTGGCTAGATGAAACTTAGTGAAATGAACGTCAAGCCATGGAAATAAACCAAATTAGAGATGAAAAAAATGCCCACGGAGAATGTCCAACACCCAAAAAAATGAGTGATAATCATACACTAAAAACCTGCTTCAGAAGCCGAAACCAAATGCAAAGCGCCCTACTCTCGAGCTCGGGGAGTGAACCTACCAATTATGGAATGGAAACTGCAATTCAGGAACGAATGAACTAGGCATCGCCACATAAGTTCCCACATAATAAGTTTCTCAAGTGCTCAGAGGAGGATGTAGACAGAGAGATTCATAAACTGGACACTATGAGCTGGATTAATAGCATTAGGACGAGTGGAGTGAATGGCATGACGAAGCGAGTGGACTTTACATTCGGCAAACTTGGTAAGGAAACCATAATTCAATGTTGGTGGCATAATTTATGGGTTCAAGTCACGAGTGATCAACTCAATCAGAAAGACTTGAGTCAAAAGTCATTAAAAACATAGTTTTGGGGACATGATGCCACATCTACTTTTAGCTTACTCTTAAGTTCCAAACCAACCAAAAAAAACCAATTAATTAACTTAACAACTTTTTAGAGGAGATCTTAAACAACTTTAGCTCATCCTTATTAAATTACTAATATCACAAATGTAACTATAAATATGTATTATCCCATATAATATTAGTATTTTATATAAATTTATATTATGGTAATATATGTGATGCGGTGCATAGCTTACAATGTGGCTCATAGGACTGAGCGTTGTATTGAAAGGTATAAGGTTTTATTTGATAAAATGGAGACTCACAATAACTTACCGTGATATTCCATTATCCATATACACTATGTCACACAGGATATTTTAGGGTATTATTGTGAGGATTATTTTGTTTTAGGATTATCATTTTAGATTTATTATAATTTTTTAGATATAAAATGTTCAGAGAAAAATTGGAGGAAAAGTTTGTATTTCCAGATATTTGATTTATCTCTATGTTTTACGATTTGAATACTCTCCTTCAGTTTTATTATTAAATTTATGAATTTGTTTAAGCATTCAATAATTGCTATATATTAATTTTCTCATAAGATGCAGGTACTAAGCATCAAGGCTGCATATTACACTAGTTATAATTTAAAGTTGTTAAATTAATAGTGAAACAATTATTATTGTGTATTATTCAAAAAAATTAATTAAAGTGTCTCTACAAATTTATTTAAAAATCTATTTAATACTAAATAAAAGTATATAGATCACCATTACTCATTTTTCTCTGCAAAAGAAAACATGATTCCATTTTCCAGATAAAAATAAAATGCTTGTTTCATATTCCTTACTTTCGCTGTCACAAAAACAATTACATTCAACTCTATATCAATCATGTACAATGCCCATGAAATTTGTCACAACTCATTTACTTGAAACTAAGAGTATCCATATCAATTTGAACGAAATAATGCCAAAGAAATAAACTTATAAAGCTTCATTACAACTAATGAGGTAAGGTGCTAACGAGAAAACACCATTTAACACAACATTTTCACTTTCACTTCTATGTTTTTAATGAAAGATTTAATTGATTAGGTCACAACTTGTGAATAATTCAAACTCAAATTAGCTATATTTAAACCAAACAACAAATATATTTAAACCAAGCAACAAATACTAGCTACTAAGTAACACGTGTTTTCAATATCCAATAACATTTATACAAAGCCTATGAAACACTATCAATAATTAGACATTCTAAACCCTTACACATAAACTAACCTCTTACCATAGTTCTAATACATTTAGTTAATAACTAATCGATGTGAAAAAAAATAACAAAAAATAATTACACTTAAAACTACACGAATAATTTACTTAAAAAAACTCAACTCAACTCGAAAAAGTAGTGAATAATAAATTTCTTATGGCATAAAAACAACAAAATCCTTAATTTGACACAACTAAGCAACCAAAGCTCTAACCTTGAATTATTTTATTAGAATCTTCAAATAATTTTGTTCTTTTGGTATATGTTTTATAAGTAAAATACGTATCAAATTCCACCGCTTCAATATTGTTATTTTATAATTTAAAATAATAATAAAATATAATAATTTATAGTTAAATAATAAAATATAATAATTATATTTATATTTAAATAATAAAATATAACAAATATATTTATATTTAAATAAACATAAAATGGAAAGTAATACTATTTTTATGCCATAAATTTCAATATATATATATATATATATATATATATTAATTAATAAAATTATAATATTTAAAAATCTTAATTTAAACAAATATATGAATTAGTGCAATGCAAACAAGTGATGCATACAGCTCAGTGTCTTTCAAAAAAATTATAGCTTTTATAATTTTAATTTAATTACAATAATTAATAGATACATAGTTGGGATTAATATTTATGGAATGTTGACAAAATATTTTTAGTAGGAGTGAGATGGTTGAGATTTATATCAAAAGTAGATATGCATTTTTCCCTTTTAAAATTAAGTAAAAAAGATGTTGTAAAATTATATTAAATTAATATATATATACATGTACTAACCAAATGTCCAAAAAATCATAACTCATCTCATACTCCAAATATTATATATATGTGTATATGGGGGATAATATTTTGAGTATGAAATGAGTTGTCGCTTTTTCCACATTTAGTATTGGTAAGCCATAATATTGATCCATGTTATTGTAAGAAACCCTATTTACAAATAATAAATATCCATAATAAAATGCATATAAATTTTAATAGTTAAAAATCTTTTACATTTAAAAAAAATAAATATATGATTAACTTATATAATATTAAAAACCAAATCTTTAGGAATTTTTTAAAATTTTGGCAATATAAAATATATTAAAGTGTTTGAATATCTCTTATAAATTAATTATTAACTATTTAATATATGTAATGATACAAGTGATTAAAAAAAATAAAAAATTAATAAATTATCGGTTTACAAAATTTGTTAACAAAAATCAAATGTTTATCATAAAAAAATAAAAATAAAAGAAAAATTATGAGCGATTTCCATAACTCCACCTTAGACTACTTCTATTTAATTTCAAGTAAATAATTGAAATTAAGAAATTGAAATAAATCTACTTTAATTAAAAAACTTAAATAATTAATTAAAATTAAATATATTCAAGCCACGTATAATGGAAGAAGAAATCTTATTCCAACTTGAGTACACTCACATTGACAGCACCTTTCCAAAGCTGGAACATGAACATAAATTCTTGTTAAAATAAATATACCGTCCAAACTGTGATAAGTTAAATATATATCAAACCGAGTAAAATTTCCTAGGCTTCCATCAGGGCCGCCTCTTAAAGCTCCACCTCTCTCCCTGCTTTTCGGTGATATTCAATGGTATCGCCATAACATTCCCTATCAATGTGAAGAAGGTCAACAGGTTCAACGTCTCCAATATACGGGTTAATCGTGCTCTAATGAGATAATCTCATAATCAAACATAGCTCTTCTAAATGATCACTTGATTTAGCGTACGGTTTAGAAAAAGATGACAAAATAAGCGGAGGCACTCTTAAAAGCTTTCTGAATTGAAGAGACGAAGTATTCTCCTGCTTGAATTTCCGCATCATCAGAAAATTGCACAGCCCTTGACAAGCTGTGAGGTGATGGCAGATGAGGCTGGAAAGTTAATGGCGAGTATAACTTTGACTAAGGCATGTTGTTATTATTCTTATTCATAGTATAACAATAACATTATTTGAATTTAAACTTTTGTGGCGAGTATAACTTTGAATGAGGCATGTTGTTATTTTTCTTATTCATAGTATAACAATAACATTATTTGAATTTGAACTTTCATAATCTATATTATGAAAAACAATAAAATTTTCAATAAAAATCACATTATTATTACTAAATATCAATATGTGAGTACTTGTAATCTATATCATGAAAAACAAAAAACAATTTCCATAAAAATCACTAAATATCAATATGTGAATTGCATTATGCTAACTGTAGCGAAATCAATGCTAATTTGCAACGACCAGAATAGACGTAAAATGTTTTCGTGGGCTCCAACGTAGTTACGGCACTGACCTTTAACACTACAAACTCCACATACAGATATCGGAGTGGATCATGGATTCCAAGCAAATGGAAATTGAGTATGTGTTATGGCAACTAAACTCTCAATACTTATGGGTACACTCTTTCAAAGTATCAATTTAGATATTTCACGGAGTGATTGATGGGACAAAAAGGTGACGAACACATTACATATATAAAACCGTGAAACGCGGTGTGAAAAGGAAGACTGTAGACTCCTATGTTCGTGTCTTTACCGATATTCTAAGACGCGCGCAACTTTCTAAGCCAAAACCTAATAACATCCATGAATGTTGCAACGGGCTGGCATAAGAGGAAGCTAAGAATACGAATGGGCCATTTTTTCATTTTTTTTTTCTCTCCAATGTCACATGTTCACATTTAACAAACCAGAACATGTTCATTTTTATAGGTTTTCCATAAATTTAAATAGGAAAAACCTAAATACTTATGTGGTTATTTTAAAACTTTACATGTTGATATGGTTTGACGATGAATATATCATATCATAATATGATACGTAAGACTGTCAAAAGACATGTGGTTATGGCTGAAATTCGCACACATGATAGGATATACAATTACCAAGAAGCCACAAGAATTGTAGGTTAGATTAAAAGTGATATTGATATTAATGCGTATACACTATTTGCAATACATTGCAGAAGTTGATGAAGGCTTCGTTTCACCCAGCAAGAATCTTTGATTCTATTGTGGTTAAAAGTTTCAACGTTCCTAGTCATTTTACGGGGACGAGCTATTGGATTTTTTGAATTTATACAGTATTTTTTACGGGCAATATGCATGAACTTAACAGGAATATAACTGATGAAAAACTGAGATTATTGTAGAGCGTCGGTAGATAGTGGATGTTTAAGGTCATTTGGGTATCCAAAGTTGATTCTAAAATATTTAAATTGATTTATTTGCAATTGAATCACTTATAAGTCTCTCAACAACGAAATTACAATCTAAAATATTTAAATTGATTTATTTGCAAATGTATTCATATTACAATCTAAAGTTGTGTCATCTTTGGACACTCATAGCTCTTTTCGAATGATATTTTTGTTAAAATATGACAAATAAATGTAAATAAAGTAATTGTGGATAGATTTACTTATCACCTATTAGTTGGTAGAATAACGAAATGAAGTTAGAATAACGAAATAGCCCAGGTTAAATGGGATGGTCCAAGAGGCTTGTGTAAAGTGGAGAATCATTTGATTAATAGAGTTTTCAATCCCTTGCCCCGTGGAGGTTTCCCTGACACCCTGTCAAGGTTTTACCATGTAAATTCACGTGTTTACCTTTTGTGTGTGTTTAATTCAGTTTTTCATTCAGTTTCATTCTTTCTTTCTCTTTAAATGTATTTCCCAATTCAATAAGTGGTATCAAAGCCTTATAACCAAGTTGAAATTCTGTTGGATTAGAAACCCCTTGCCTCTATTCAAAATTGAAGAAAGGTTGTTCGTTTTGTAACCACCGTGAGAGAGGAGGTCGAGACTGTCAAAAAGTCTACATGCTGGAGAGCCGTCGTAGCTGCAGAGGGAGAAGTCTACACGCTGGAGAGAGGAGGCTGAGACTGTCAACAAGTCTGCACGCTGGGGAGCCATCGTGGCTGCAGAGGGAGGAGTATGCACGCTGGAGAGAGGAGACCGAGACTGTCACAAAATATTCATTCATGCACAGTAGAGAAGAAGAAAAAAATCTGCCATCAACAGAGAGGAGAGGCACATGATGCTACACACTACTACCAGAAGAAATAAAACTTGCTGTCTGTTGTGAATTCTCCATTGAGAAAAGGAGTGCTATCACTGCTTGAAGGAAGAGAAAGGTGTGTCCAAACGAGTAAATTACAATTATATTCATATGAATTGATTTTTTTTCAAGGAGAGAAGATAAAGAAAAACATATTTTTTTTTTAAGAGGGTTAAAGAGATTTCTTGAAGAAGTTTTCTGGCAGAAATTAAATTATGGAAAGTGGAATAGGGCTTGAAGTTTTGTGAGTTTTTTCTCTTTCTTCCTGAAATTTATTTAAAGAAAAAGGGAATTTTTTTCTGGAATTTGAACAGAAGATTATTTGAATAGATTTGGAATTTGAAGGGAATAGATTCAATTTTTTTTTATTTTTTTTTGAAGGGAAAAGATTCAGAAATATTGAATTTTTTTAAAAAAGGAATTCTGAAGTTTAAAAACCAGAAATAAACCCTAGCTGAAAGGAGGAAAGTTAAAAAATAATAATAATAGAAAGAAATGAAAAAAATGACGAATACAAAGTTCGAGGTGGATAAATTCACCGAGAAAAACAATTTCACATTGTGTAAACTGAAGGTTAGGGATTTGTTGGTGCAACAAGGGTTACAGAAAGCATTAGACAGAGTAAAGAAAAAACCTACAAGCATGACAGATTCAGACTAGGAGGACTTAGATGCCCGAGCCCTCAATACCATTAGGTTATGTTTGGTAGATGAAGTTCTCTTTAATATTGTTGGAGTTAGTACAGTTGAAGGGTTGTGGGAAAAACTGGAAACCTTATATATGAATAAGTCTTTGACAAATAGTATTTATTTAAAAAAACAATTGTACAGTCTTTGGATGAAGGAGGGTACAAAAAATTGCAGAACATTTAAATGTTTTTAATACGCTTATTTGCTAGTTGTCAGATATGGAAGTTAAAATGCAGGAAGAAGACAAGGCAATAACCTTGTTGTGCTCTCTGACTAAGTCATAGGACCACTTCTTAACTTCAATCAGTTTGAGCACTGTCGATTCATTGAAATTTGAATCTGTTGTCAGTGCTATCTTATCTGAAGAGGTACGAAGGAAATCTAGCATTGATACATCTGCACCAGAAGCCATGGTAGCGAGAGGTCAGTCAAAGAAAAGAGGGGAGAAAGAAAGGGGTTCTTCCAGATCAAAGTCAAAGGGAGGTAAGAAGTGTAAAGCCAAGTGCTGGTACTGCAACAAACTTGGATACCTCAAGAAACATTGTTGGAAATGGAAGGAGTCGGAAAACCATAACAAGGAGGCAAATTAGGTTGATTTAGGTATAGTTTATGAAGTTTTAATTGCTAAAGCTCTCCCTATTTGTAATGTCTCTCAAGATGTTGAAAATTGACTATTAGACTCTGGTGCTTCTCATCATATGAATCCGCACCGAAGTTGGTTTACTTCATATGAAACTGTAAATGGTAGTTCTGTATTCATGGGAAATAATGCATCTTATCAGACTGTTGGGATTGATAATGTAAAAATTAAAATGTATGATGATAAAATTAAAACATTATCTAATGTTAGGCATGTACCTGATCTAACGAAAAACTTGATTTCCTTGGGAGTTTTGGATTCGAATGGATATACATTTACATGTTAGAATGGAGTGCTGAAAGTCTCAAAAGGAACCTTGGTTGTTATGAAGGCTGAAAAGGTCGAAAATATGTACAAACTCAAAGGAAGCAATCAAGTTAGTGAAGAAGCAATCGTATCAGAAAAAGTAGAAGAAGGTTCTCGTCTATGGCATCAGCGATTGGGTCACATGAGCGAGAAAGGTGTTCAGGTACTGATGAACCGCAACTTGCTTCCTGATTTGAAATCCTTGAAGTTGGATTTTTGTAAACATTGTGTGTTTGGAAAACAATGTAAAAAAATTTTCAAGACTTGAAATCATAATAGTAAACAAATTTTAGACTTCATTCATTCTGATTTGTGGGGACCATCTTCTATTGTTTCTTATTTAGGTGCATTATATTTCATAACATTTATTGATGATTTCTCCTAGAATGTTTGGGCCTATATGTTGAAAAATAAAGCTGATGTATTTAATGTTTTTAAACAATTTAAAGCAATGGTGGAAAAGAAAATAGACAAATCAATTAAATGTTTAAGAACTGACAATGGCAGTGAATTTACTTCTTTATAATTTGAACAATTCTGTAAGGATGAAAGGATTTTTAGACACAAAATTGTTGTTTATACTCCTCAGAAAAATGGCGTTGCTGAACGGATGAATCTAACTCTTATGGAAAGAGCCAGAAGCATGATCAGCAATGCTAACCTGCTAAAGGAGTTGTGGGCAGAAGCAGTATCTACTGCTTGTTATTTAGTTAATAGATCACCTTCGGTTGCCATAAACTGTAAAATTCCTGAATAATTTTGGTCGAGTGAGTCTTGTAATTATTCGCATTTGAATATTTTCGGTTGTGGTGTCTATGCTCTTATTCCTAGAAATCAACGTTTAAAGTTAGATACAAAATCAAAATGTTCTGTCTTTTTTGGGTATGATTATGTATCAAAAGGATATAGGTTGTGGGATCCTTCTTCATGGAAAATAGTCATTAGTAGAGATGTAACATTTGATGAATCTTCTCTTCTAAAATCAGATGTTGGAAAATTTGAACAAGAGCAGGTATCGCCAAATCAGTAGATTCAATTGGAGACTAAACCTTTTCTGTAAAGTCGAAAGGAAGGAGAGACTTCTGATGAAGAAGGTTGAGAAGAAAAGGAAGCTGGAGAAATTCTAGAACCAATTCATCAACTAGTCACTCTAAGAAGGTCTACAAGGGAAAGAAAAACACCCAAAATGTATGAAGATTCTGCTTCATCTTTTGCATTGATTAATGAAGATGGGGAACCTTCTTTTTATCAGGAAGCAGTAGATGATGCAGATAGCAACATATGGAGAAAGGCTATGGAAGAGGAAATGGATTCCTTAGCCAAGAACAATACCTGGGATCTTGCAGAACTTCTTGAAGGGAGAAGCATTGTTGGGTGGAAATGGGTCTTCACGTTGAAGAGAAAATTTGATCGAAGTATTGAGAGGTATAAGGTGAGGCTAGTTGCAAAATCATATTCTTAGGTTGAAGGTATTGATTTTCATGAGATTTTTTCGCCAGTCGTTAAACTTGTTTCTATTTGTACTGTGTTAGCACTAACTGCATTACTTAATCTTGAGTTACAACATTTAGATGTTAAAACAACCTTTGTTCATGGTGATTTGGATGAAGAGATATATATGGATCAGCCAGAAGGTCTTGTACAAGGTCGTAGCAAAATATTAGTTTGCAAGCTCAGGAAGTCATTGTATGGCCTGAGGGAGTCGCCCAAGCAATGGTACAAGAAGTTTGATTCCTTCATGGTGAGCCAGAATTTTATCATAATTGAGTATGATCATTTTGTATACTTCAAAAGTTTCAATGGCATATTCATTATCTTGGTGTTGTATGTTGACGATATGCTTATTGCAAGAAAAAGCATGGAAGAAATCAACAGGTTAAAGGCTCAACTTTCTAGGTCGTTTGATATGAAGGATCTTGGAGCAGCAAAACATATCTTGGACATGGAGATACATAGAGATAGGAAGAATGGTAAGCTTTGGTTATCAGAACAAAAGTATGTGGAGAAAGTAGTTGAAAAGTTCGGTATGAACAATGTGAAACCTGTTAATGTTCCATTAGCTTCCCATTTTATTTTTTCTTCGGATTTAAGTCCTAGAGCTAATGAAGAAAATAAGTATATGTCTCGTGTACCATATGAAAATGAAGTAGGCAACTTAATGTATGTGATGGTATCTACAAGACCTGACATTTCACATGCAGTTGGAGTTGTCAGTAGGTTATTGGAAAATCTAGGAGAAGAACATTGGTGAGCAGTGAAATGGGTGCTTCAGTATTTGAGAGGCACAAGTGACCATTGCATCAGCTTTGATGGTCGTGAAAGTTCAGTCTGCGTATATGTGGATGCTAATTATGCAGGTGATTTGTACAAAAGGAGGTCTACTACAGGTTATGTTTTTACTCTTGCAGGTGGAGCAATCAGCTGGATGTCAAAGCTTCAAGAGACAGTTGCTTTGTCCACTACTGAAGCAGAGTATATAGCTGCTTCAGATGCTTGTAAAGAAGCAATCTAGTTAAAAGGTTTGCTTGATGAGATTGGAAGGATGCAAGAGAAAGTGAATATGTTTTGTGACAGTCAAAGCACTACTCATTTGGCTACAAATCCAGCCTACCACAACAAGACCAAGTACATCGATGTAAGGTATCACTTTATGAGACATGTAATCAAAGGCAGAAAAGTAGTTCTCAAGAAGGTCTGTACATAGGATAATCATGCAGATATATTCACGAAGCCAGTTATAGTAAAGAAGTTGAGATGGTGTCTCGCTTCTCTTGGCTTGTAGAAGAGATGATGAATAGAAATGGGCAAGGGATTAGGAAAATTATTGTCAAGGTGGAGTTTGTTAAAATATGACAACAAATGTAAATAAAGTAATTCTAGGCAAATTTACTTATTACGTGTTAGTTGGTTGTATAACGAAATGAAATTAGAATAAAGAAATAGCTCAGGTTAAATTGGATGGCCCGAGAGGCTTGTATAAAGTGGAGAATCATTTTATTATTAGATTTTCCAATCCCTTGCCCCGTGGAGGTTTCCTTGACACCCTATCAAGGTTTTACCACGTAAATTCATGTGTTTACCTTTTGTGTGTGTTTAATTCAATTTTCAATTCAGTTTTATTCTTTCTTTCTGTTTATATGTATTTCCTGATTCAATAATTTTCTGGACAGAAAGAACACAAAAACACTAAAAACCAATTTCACAAAAATAACCTTTATTTCTCGGATCAATATTTAAAAAAAAAACATTGGTCCCATTAATAAAGAAAATTCTATATAGTTATATTGATGTAATATTTGAGACCAACCACAGAATAAATAAGATTACAGTGTAAAAAGGAAATATCAGAAATAACACTAAAAGGAAACTAATAATCGATATTTACTTGTAATCTTTGAAGAAGGGAGTGGCTGGGCTTTCCAGGTTCTTTATGGAGGGATTGGCTTAACCTTCTAGCTCTTAAATTTAGAGAAAGTTTGAAGAAGTAAGATTAGCTAATGAGAAAATAGATAAAGGATACTGTATCAATCGTAACCATGTGTTTTAAAGAATTAGTAATTTATATAATTAATATTAATATTTTGATATCTAATAAGGATTATGTAAAATATAATTTTATAATATTAATATTAATAATTAAATGACTAATATTATGATATTCAAATATTTAAAATTAATTTGATTTACTGTGTTAATTTAATAGTGATGGTACGTTCCATATATTAAATAGGTCATAAGTCATGTTTTCTTTTATAAAAATGGTTATTTATTTATATTTTAATGCCTAAATAGTTTATGATCCTTATCTAAGCATTTTAAAGGGTGTTTTTTTAATTGTGATTAAAAAGGTTTTTTTTTTTTCTATTTTATCTTATTTTGATTGGTTTTCAAAAGTATTTTTATTAATTTGTTTTTTATTATTATTATTAATAAATTATATTAAGGGGTTAATTTGGTTAGGTTATGGATATTTTTTTTCATAGAAATTTTTAACTTTATAAAAATAATAATTTCATGATATTGATCTAGTAATTATTTAAAAATGTAAAATTATTATTTTCATAATATTGATCATAAAAGTAATTATTTAAAATGTTAAATTATATTAAACAATTAATTTAAATAGATTAGACATTTTTTCTCTTACAAACTTTTAACAAAGTCAAAATAGTATTTTCACGATATTGTAATTTTATGAGTAGTTATTTAAGATGTTCATACTCTGTCAATGCTTTTCCTTCCCAACCTTGTATCAAAGTCAGTTTGACTTACTCTTTTTCTGAATCAAGAGCTTCACGTGTCTTGGCAATTTTTTTGTTTTGTTTGCTGTTTCTTATTATTTTTTGGGATGAACATACTCCTCTATTGTGCTTCAAGAAGTAATATTAGTTGGAAATAAAAACAAAATGTTTCAGCCAAATGGGCCTATGTTGGTTAGGTATTTTTGGTGAGATCCAAAACTATAAACATTTTTCAGTTATGTTATTTTTTTTTAAGTGTTATACTATTTTTATTCTTGGCTTCTATTTTAATGGTTTGTATACATTATTAGTTGTCTGACTTTATAAAATTTTGAATAAATTGTTTTTTTCTACATTTGTTATTTATTATTATTATTATTATGCAATTTATTATTTAAAAAAATTAAAAATAAAGAAATCTAAGAGATTTTGGATAGAAGGTCATGAAATGTTTTATATTGGATATGATGAAAATTTCATACAACCAAACTCATATAAAAAAAAATTAAAATAAAAAAAAATTAAAAATAAAGAAAAAATTTACATTTTCTAAATAAATTGAAAATCTACCCCTTTATTGTTCAAATTCAAAAAAAAATATTTTCCAAATTTCACTTATTTTTATCTATAATCCTAAAAATAAGAGTTATGGACTAAACAATTACTTTAATGCAAAGAATTTCAAAGACAAAACCTCTCCTCTTTTATCAACAAGAAATTTGCATTTTCTAGTCTTCCCATTATTGTTCAAACTCAAATTTTTTTTTTTTTCCAAATTTCAATTATTTGTATGTTCGACCCGAGTGACTCTCAAGGATTAAGTTAATGCAAAAAAATTAAAAGACATAAACCCTCTTCTCTTTCATCAACTTTTCTATTAACTCACTTGATTGGAAATTAATTTAATTTATTTATTTTAAAAATATTTTTCTGCTATATTTAATTTTCATCTAATCTTAATTTATAACAAATTTCATTATAAAAATAAGCAAAGAGAATGAAGATTATTTTTTTTTACTTAACAACTTTTTTTTTCATTGCGCCGAGAGGCACTATACAACCCAGTATATAGGGATGTGTAGATGTAACGTGTGTAATGTAAACTCTTGATATGTCGGGCCCAATATATAGAGATGTGTAGATGTAATGTGTGTAATGTAAACTTTTGATATGTCGGGTCCAATATATAGATATGTGTAGATGTAATGTGTGTAATGTAAACTTTTATGTGGAAGTGTATATAAATGTGTAGATGTCATGTGAGTAATGTAAACTTTTGATATATTTACCACTTTAATACCATGGGCTAAATACCATGGACCAAATACCATATTTATAAAAGAGTAATGGTAAATAAATAAAATATAAATAAACCATATATATGGTAAATAAATAAAAAGGCTTTTTATATTTACTCCATAATCCTATTTATATTTATGAACATCAATAAGTGGTTTTATTTAGGTGAATCTTGAGCTAAATACCATGGGCCAAATTATTATTAATAAATGCCAAAAAATCATTATTAACCTTAATATTAATATTAATATTATTATTAATTCTAATATTCACATTATTATATTATAATATTAATATTATTAAATTTAATTAATGTGAACTTTTGATATGTCCAAGTGTATAGAAATGTACCACTTTAATACCATGGGCTGAATACCATGGGTCAAATACCATATTTATAAAAGAGGTATGGTAAATAAATAGAATATAAATAAACCATAGGTATGGTAAATAAATAAAACGTCTTTTTATATTTACTCCATAATCTTATTTATATTTAAGAACACTCAAAAAGTGGTTTTATTTACGTGAATCCTCAGCTAAATACCATGGGCCAAATTAAAGTACACTATATGCATTGCCTATCTTAGGTAACAATAAACATGTAAAGTAAATGTAAAAATAATGTTTAATATTTAACATTTAAAATTTAATCTAATTAATCTAATGTTGGCCCTAATGAAAAATCACTTCTCTCACTACATATATAAATTTAACACAGTGGGCCAAATACCATATTTTTCTATTTCTCTTCCATTTTATATTGGAGGGAAAAGAGAGAGAGGGAGAGAGAAGAGAGATCGGGGAAGAGAGAGGGAGGTAGGATAGGAAGGGAAAGAGAGGAAGGAAGGTTGAGATTTTATTTCTTATTTTTTAATTAAATCTGGAGAAAATCTCATGTAAATGACAACAATAGGATTTGTTGCTACATTGGCTCCATCAGTTTCTAATGAGGAGTTAATGCATCCTATATTTGTTGTGAGAGAATTTATGAGTTTGTTGCCATTTCCAGCTATAAAATGTAAGCCCGTAGAGGCAAGTGTGAATAATGAGGAATGTGCTGTGAGGAAGAGCTGAGCAGATGAGAAACTCTGCTATTGTATTTCTATAGTTGATTAATGAGATTGCCGATGCCCTATTAGGTGGACGTAGCCCAGATTGGTTGGGTGAACCACGTTAAAAATTGCTGTCTTTATGTGTGTTTCTGCTGTGTGTTCTGTATATTTATTTTGTTATTCCGCTGCTGAGCTTAACAATTGGTATCGGAGCTTGAAGTTGGACTGGAGAAACCATGGGTCTGGTTCTGCACTTCATTTGTTTTGCAGAGCCGTCAGCTGTGAACGCTGTGTCAGGCTGCGTTGAACAATGGAGGAGTCTGCATTTTTAGCCTGCTGCTGTGCAGAGCGTAAGAGTGGAGGAGCCGTGGCCTGTTGAGAGGCCGTGCACCGTGGTGAAGCCGACGCAGTGCGCTGTGGCCTATTGAGAGGCCGTAAGGCCAGTTCTTGTTGTGCGCAGACTGCCATGGACCGGTTTCTGAAGTAAAAGCTGGTTAAAGCAACGGTGCCATAGGTATAAACTTCTGAAGTGCCGTAGGTATAAATCGATTTGTTTTACCATTTCGAATTGGGTGGATGCAATTTCCATTTTAATTTTTTAATGGATTTGTATTTTAATATATCGATTTGAATTATATTAAAAATCGATATGCAAAATAGATTATTATATTGAAAATCGATTGCCATTTTCACTTGGTATTTTGAAGTGGAGTTTATTTGAAGTTTTAAAATCGATTTGAAGTGGAGCTTAAATGGATTTGTTTTATGATATATTGACTTGAGTAATCGATTTGACATTTAATAATGCCATTTGCATATATGAAGAACTTCATTGTTTTTTAAGAGATTTGTAAATCGATTTGCATGGTAAAATCGATGTTTGGCATAAGGTTTGGTATATTAATTTGAGTGGTGGCATTTGAGTGGTAAATCGATTTGAGTGGTGGTAGTTTGAGAGATTTCTCATATGTTAGAAATTTATTTGAATATTAAATTACCATTTGCGTATGGTATGAAGTGAGAGGCACTTTAAAGGTGGAGGGTTTTTTTTTTAAAGGCATTTTATAGTTGAAGGGCATTCTTTAAGGCAAGGGTTTTCTAATCAAAACTGATTTTTTTTTTTTGGATTAAAATTAAAAACTTCATTTATTAAAAGTTGCAATTGGAGATTGTTTTTGTGACACAACATGGCAAAAACTCAAAGTGCCCGGTTTGAGATCAAGAAGTTTAATGGCAAAAACAACTTCGAGATCTGGAAAGTGAAGATGAATGATCTACTTGTGCAACAAGGCGTGGTGAAGGTGCTGTTGGGAAAATCAAAATAGCCTTACACCATGACAGATGATGAATGGAGTGATCTGGATGAAAGAGCACCGAGCGGCATTCGACTGTGTTTGGCGGATGATGTTTTGTTTAACATCGTATCAGAGAAAACTGCTGCTGGTTTGTGGTCAAAGCTTGAAAAGTTGTACATGAAAAAATCCTTAACCAATAGGATTCTTCTGAAGCGACAGTTGTACAGCTTGCGCATGAAAGAAGGTACGATGATAACTGATCATCTGAATACCTTTAATACTCTCCTGGTGCAGTTAGAAAGTATAGAAGTAAAATTTGAATCAGAAGATAAAGCTGTAACTTTATTATGCTCGTTGCCCGAGTCATGGGATCATTTGTTACTTCTATAAGTCTTAGTTCATCAGAAACCCTTGAATTTGATGATGTTGTTGGAGCTTTGTTGTCTGAAGAAACAAGGAAGAGGTCAAATTCAGAAACCTCTACATCAGAAGCAATGATGGTCAGAGGTCGTTCCAAAGAAAGACGCTTCAGTAAGCACAACAACTCGCGTTCAAAATCGAAAGGGAAGAAGAGTAAGGTAAAGTGCTGGTTTTGTGGCAAATCAGGACATTTGAAGAAGGATTGTTGGAAGAGACAGCAAACATCCAAAGGAGATTCTTCGACAGAGAAAAAAGATGCAAACACGACAGATATAGGTTCGGCATCGATTTTAGGTATGAGTGATGAAGTGTTATCAGTTAGTTTGTCTAATCATGATCAACATTGGCTGTTAGATTCTGGTGCGTCAAATCACATGTGCATTCATAGAGAATGGTTTAAAACTTATAAATCAATCGATGATGGAGTGGTTTATATGGGAAATGATGCCTCATGTAATATTGTAGGAATTGGAAGCGTCCAGATTAAAATGTTTGACGGGACAAATAAAATTCTAACTGATGTAAGACATGTACCTGAACTAAGAAAAAACCTCATTTCACTAGGAGTACTAGACACTAATGGATATAAAACCTTTATTCAAGGTGGAGTAATGAAAGTTTATAAAGGAATTTTACTAGTAATGAAAGCAAAGAAGGTTGGGAATCTTTATCAATTAGAAGGAAGAACAGAGTCAGATCATGCTTCTACAGTATCTGAAAACGACAGTAATTCTATTCGTTTATGGCATCAAAGGTTGGGCCATATGAGTGAAAGAGGATTAAAAATTTTGTCTGATCGTAAGTTACTTCCTAGTTTAAAATCTTCTAAGTTAGATTTCTGCAAACATTGTCTGTTTGGGAAACAAAGCAAGCAGAAGTTTAAAACTTGAAAACATACTAGTAAGGGAATTCCTGATTATATCCATTCTGATGTTTGGGGTCCATCTCCTACAAACTCATATGGAGGATCGTCATATTTTGTATCTTTTATTGATGATTTCTCTAGAAAAGTGTGGGTCTACATGTTAAAGAAGAAGTCTGATGTGTTCACAGTTTTCAAACAGTTTAGAGCATTAGTTGAAAACATCACTGGAAGAACCATTAAATGTTTAAGAACTGACAATGGTGGTGTGTTCACTTCAAAGGAATTTGATAATTATTGCAAGGATGCTGGGATCGAAAGAAATAAAACCACTGTATATACTCCTCAGCAAAACGGAGTTGCTGAACGCATGAACAGGACTCTCCTAGAGAGAGCAAGAAGTATGCTTAGTAACGCCAACTTACAGAAAGAATTGTGGACAAAAGCGGTTTCTACAGCTTGTTACTTGGTAAATCGATCACCATCAACTGCAATAGGATGCAAAATTCCTCAAGAGGTATGGAAATGTTATCCATGTGATTATTCTAAACTGAAATTTTTTGGTTGTGATGCATATGCTCTAGTTCCGAAACATCAGCGTTCTAAGTTAGATCCTAAATAAAAAAGATATATCTTTGTTGGATATGGTGATGGGACTAAGGGATACAGGTTGTGGGATCCTACTACTCACAAGATCATCATTAACAGAGATGTTAAATTTAATGAATCCTCACTTGAAAATCTAGATGTAGATGATAAATTGAAACAGGATAATGTACCTCAGCTTCAACACATTCAGTTTGAAACCAGTTCAAATACTGATGATAGTCTAGATGAACAAGTTTCAGATTCAGATCATGAACAAGTTTCAGATGCAGATCATGAACGTGTTTTAGATGCTGATCATGAAGAAGTTCCTACAGAAAATAATCAGCAAATTGTGGAAGTACCAGAAACATCTTTAAGGAGGTCTACGAGAATCAGACGACTTCCTAAAAGGTATGATGATTATGTTACTTCAGTTGCTTTAACTGTTAACGATGATGAACCTTTATGCTATCAGGAAGCTATAGAAGGTTCAAATAGTGGTAAGTGGAAAGAGGCTATGAAGGACGAGATGAAGGTGTTAGCGAAGAATGCCACATGGGATTTGGTAGAACTTCCTAAAGACAGAAAAACTGTGGGATGTAAGTGGGTTTACAAATTAAAGAAGGGTGTCGATGATACAGAAGACATATACAAAGTGAGGCTGGTCGCAAAAGGTTTTTCTCAGAAAGCAGGCGTTGACTTTCATGAGATTTTTTCACCAGTTGTGAAAATTGTTTCAATTCGGATTGTGTTAGCATTAGATGCTTTACTTGATTTAGAATTACAACAACTAGAAGTTAAAACTTCTTTTTTACATGGAGATTTAGATGAGGAAATTTACATGGAACAACCGGAAGGGTTTGTTCAAAATCGCAACAGGAAATTTGTTTGCAGGCTCAAGAAATCATTGTATGGTCTGAAGCAGTCACCTCGATAGTGGTACAAGAAATTTGATTCTTTCATGATGAGTCTAAATTATATAAGAAGTGAATATGATCATTGTGTTTAATTTAAGAAATTAAGTAATGGCATGTTCATTATCTTAGTGTTGTATGTTGACGATATGATTTTAGCAAGAAAAAGCATAACAGAGATCAACAGGTTAAAGGCTCAGATGGCTAGGACGTTTGATATGAAAGATCTAGGAGCAGCAAGACAGATTTTGGGCATGGAGATTTTCAGAGACAGGAGCAATGGTAAGCTGTGGTTATCACAAAAGAAGTATATTGAGAAAATACTCTTAAGGTTTGATATGAACAATGTGAAACCTGTTTCAGTCCCTTTAGCTTCCCATTTTAAGATTTCTTCAAGTTTATGTCCTAACACAAATGAAGAAAAGGAATATATGTCTCGAATTCCATATGCCAATGTAGTAGGTTGTTTGATGTATGCGATGGTTTGTACACGTCCAGATATTTCACATGCAGTTGGGGTTGTCAGCAGGTATATGGCAAATCCAGGAAAAGAACATTGGTCTGTAGTGAAATGGGTGCTTCAGTATCCGAGAGGCACAAGTGATTATTGTATCACTTATAATAGAAGTAGTAAATTTGTATGCGGATATGTTGATTCCAATTTCGCAAGTGATTTGGATAAGAGAAGGTCAACTTCAGGATATGTCTTTACTCTTGCAGGTGGAGCTATTAGCTGGATGTCAAAGCTACAGAACATTGTTGCTTTATCCACTACAGAAGCAGAATACATAGCTGCTTTGCATGCTTGCAAAGAAGCGGTTTGGTTGAAAGGTTTGTTTGGTGAGTTTGGTAGGTTGCAGGACAACATCAAGTTATTTTGTGATAGTCAAAGTGCAATTCACTTGGCTAAAAATCCCGCCTATCATAGTAAATCAAAGCATATACCTATCAAGTACCATTTTGTAAGACAGGTTATCACTGACAGGGGAGTGTCTCTTGAAAAGGTGCATATAAAGGAAAACTGTGCAGACATGTTCACGAAACCAGTTTTGTTAGAGAAGCTACGATGGTGTCTGGCTTCTCTTGGCTTGCAGAAAAGATAAAAATAATAATGAAACGGGGTATCAGGCTAATTGTTGTCAAGGTGGAGATTGTTGAGATTTTATTCTTATTTTTTAATTAATGGAAAATCTCATCTGAACCTCTATGACAACATGCAAGTTTGTTGCTGTTGATAATCAGTTTCTGATGACGAGTTAATGCATCCTATATTTGTTGTGAGAGAATTTATGAGTTTGTTGCCATTTCCAGCTATAAAATGTAAGCCCGTAGAGGCAAGTGTGAATAATGAGGAATGTGATGTGAGGAAGAGTTGAGCAGATGAGAAACTTTGCTATTGTATTTCTGCAGTTGATTAATGAGATTGTCGATGCCCTGTTAGGTGGACGTAGCCCAGATTGGTTGGGTGAACCACGTTAAAAATCTGTTGTCTTTATGTGTGTTTTTAATGTGTGTTCTGTATATTTATTTTGTTATTCCACTGCTGAGCTTAACAAGAGAGAGGAGGAGAGAGGGAGGGAGATAGGAGGAGAGAGGGAGGGATACAGAGATGGAGTTGGAGGGTGAGAGAGGGAGGGAATAAGAAATACATAGAGAGAGCAAGAAGTGGAGAGAGAGAGAGAGGGAGTGACAAGGGAGAAATAGAGAGATTATGTGTATTTTTTGAGGTGAGATAAAGAGAAAAATGAGAGATGGAGGGAATGGGGAGAGAAGGAGAGAGGCAGGGATATAGTAAAATAGTTGGAGGGTGAAGAGAGGGAGAGAGAGGGAGATATAGAGAGAGATAGATGTGGAAGAGAAAGGGATAAAGGGGAAGGAAGAGAAAGAGGATGTGAGAGAGTGGAGAGGGAGGAAAAGAGAGATGGATCTGGAGGGGGGAGAGAGGGAAGATTATTTCTTGCACTTGATGCATTGATTTCAATGTGGACGGTGATTTTTAATGTAAAGTTTGATATATCAAGAGTAATGTAAAATTTTGATATGGTGATTTCTAATCCTATTTGATTGCTTTCACTAGATGCATTGATATCAGTGTAGATGTTTGTTTCTAATCTTATTTTCTTGCTTGCACTAGATGCATTGATTTCAGTGTAAATACAGATAATATGAAACTCTGGATCGAGAGTAATATATTTGCATAGGGAGTGAGAAGTGGAGAGAGATAGGGAGTGACAAGGGAGAAATAGAGGAGTATGTGTATGTTTGGGGGTGAGATAAAGAGAAAAATAAGGAGAGATGGAGGGAATGGGGGGAGAATGAGAGAGGGAGGGATATAGTAACATAGTTGGAGGGTGAAGAGAGGGAGAGAGAGGGAGATATAGAGAGAGATAGATGTGGGAGAGAAAGGGATAAATGGGAAGGAAGAGAGAGAGGATGTGAGAGAGTGGAGAGAGGGAGGGAAAGAGAGATGGAGTTAGATGGGGGAGAGAGGGAAGATGATTTATTGCACTCGATGCATTGATTTCAGTGTGGATGGTGATTTATAATCCTTTTTTTCTTGCACTATATGCATTGATTTTAGTGTAGATGTTGAGAGAGATAGAGTGTGTTTGTGTGTGTTGGGGGAGGAAAGAGTATTGGAAGGAAAAGAGAGAGAGAGAGAGGAAGAGAGAGAGAGAGAGAGAGAGAGAGAGAGAGAGAGAGAGATTAAAATATAGAGGAAGGTAGGAGAGGAAGGACAAGAGAGAGGACATGAGAGATCAGAAGAGAGTTATGGGGGAAGAGAGAAAATTGGAGGGCAAAGAAAGAGAGAGAGAGAGAGGGGGGAGAGAGAGGAGGAGAGAGGGAGGGAGATATAACGTGAGATGGAAGGATGGAGAGGTGGAGTTGGAGGGGGAGAGAGGGAGGGAAGAAGGAATACATAGAGAGTGAGAAGTGGAGAGAGAGAGGAAGTGACAAGGGAGATATGGAGAGAGTGTGTATATGTTTTGGGGTGAGATAAAGAGATAAATAAGGAGATATGGAGAGAAGGAGGGAGGGAGGGATATAGTAACATAGTTGGAGGGTGAAGAGACAGGGAGATATATATGTGTGAATGAAATGGAGAGAGAAGAAGGAAGAGGGAGGATGTGAGAGAGTGGAGAGATGGAGGGAAAGAGAGATGTAGTTCGAGGGGGGAGATAGGGAAGTAGATGGTGATTTATAATCCTATTTGATTACTTGCACTAGATGCATTGATTTCAGTGTATATGTTGATTTCATTGTATAGGAGGAGAGATGGAGGGAAAGAGAGATGTAGTTGGAGGGGGGAGATAGGGAAGATGATTTCTTGCACTCGATGCATTGATTTCAGTGTGGATGGTGATTTATAATCCTATTTTTCTTGCACTATATGCATTGATTTTAGTGTAGATGTTGATAGAGAGATAGAGATACAGAGAGAGAGAGTAACATAGTTGCAGGGTGAAGAGATATGGAGATATATATGTGGGAAAGAAATGGAGAGAGAGGAAGGAAGAGGGAGGATGTGAGAGAGTGGAGATATGGAGAGAAAGAGAGATGTAGTTCGAGGGGGGAGATAGGGAAGTAGATGGTGATTTAAAATCCTATTTGATTGATTGCACTAGATGCATTGATATCAGTGTAGATGTTGGTTTCTAATATTATTTTATTACTTGCACAAGATCCATTGGTTTCAATAAAGATGTTTATTTCTAATCTTATTGTAGGTTTTAACCCTGAACATAAATTATCTACACATGAATCTTATAACAGAAAATAAACAATAGCGAGAGCATAAAACATAAAACAGATAAACACAGAGATTTTCCCCTAGATCCCAAATTGGGACGACCAGCTTCATTTTTAATTATATTCCTTTTCATGTTACAACACATATATATACATGCCGAAGCATACATAAACCCCAATCCATTATCCCTGGATTAGAACATAACCGTAGTTCCCTTGACCAGATCTACAAAATACTAGGGGTCGAAAACCATCATACCCCAAAACCATGTGCAAACTCATGCACAAAACATGGGTGGGTCCACATATGAGTGAGACCACATACCAAAACAATTTCGCCAGGGCACTGTCGCCCCCCTATTACCCCCGTGCTGCGCCCGGCACAACGTACAATGCGTGGGGCTAGTCATGGAAAGAATATAACACATACCCAACATTCTCCCACTTGTTATTTTCTTTCCATAGGGGGCCACAGGAGAGCGTAGTCATTGGGCCAATTCTTCAACATCCATTATTTCTCTACACCAAGAGAACTTCTGAGTGCTCACAGACTTCGTTAATGCATCTGCAACATTATTCAAATTGTCCACCTTTACCAGCAACAACATTTTAGCCTCAAACATATCTCTAACAAAGTGATATTGAACATCAATGCGCTTTGTCTTTGAATGATAAGCAGGGTTCTTAGCCAAGAAAATTACACTTTGGCTATCACAGTCTATCCTTATAGCTTGTTGTACCAACCCCATACTTGAACACAATATCTGCAACCAAACTGCTTCCTTGCTTGCATGAGTGGCTGCTATGTATTCTGCCTCTATAGTTGAAAGCACCACTACAGACTATCTTTTACTCATCTAACTGACTGCACCTCCAAATAGGCTAAACACATACCCACTTGTAGATCTTCTTTGGTCCAGATCTCGAGCCTAGTCTGCATCAACAAAACCACGAATGTCCAACATTCTTTCCAATCCTCATCTTCCCTATTAGCACAAGCCATAATCACTAGTGCCACGTAAATATCTGAAAACCCGCTTCACTGCTATCCAATGCTCCTTCCCTGGGTTTGACATAAAATTGCTTAATACTCCCACTGCATGTGCAATGTATGGTCTAGTACAGACCATTGCATACATCAGGCTACCCACTACACTTTCATATGGAACATGGGACATATCCTCCTCTTCTTCTTGTGTCTTCGGACACTGTTTAGCAGACATCTTTACACATACAGGAATAGGAATACTCACCGGTTTACTATCCTGCATATTTAACCTCTGCAATATAGTCTCGACATACTTCCTCTGGTTTAACCAGAGCTTCCTCTTTTCCTGATCTCTTTTAATTTCCATGCCTAGAATATAGTTTGCAGCACCAAGATCCTTCATGTCGAATTTGGAGAATAGTTGGGTCTTCAAATCTTGGATAATTTCTTTGTCATTTCCAATCAACAACATATCATCCACATACAAGACCAAATAAATAACACGGTCACCAATTAATTTAAAATAAACACAGTGATCCTCCTTGCTTCCGGTGAAGCCAAGTCCCCGTATATAGGTATCAAATTTCTGATACCACATCCTTGGTGACTGTTTTAACCCATACAGAGACTTCTTCAACCTGCATACCAGTTCTTTCTTACCCTTCACCATAAAGCCTTCAGGTTGCTTCATGTAGATCTCCTCTTCTAGAACCCCGTGAAGAAATGTTGTCTTCACATCCATCTGTTCTATCTCAAAATCAAATGCAGCAGCAACAGATAAAAGTAATCTAATAGAAGTAACCTTGGCAACAGGAGAAAAAATATCACCAAAATCAATTCCCGGCACCTGGGAATAATCTTTTGCTACCAACTGAGCTTTGTATTTCTCCACCTTGCCTTCTACATTCATCTTCTTTTTAAACACCCATTTGCTCCCGATGGGCTTCCTTCCAGTTGGCAACTCCACCAGATCCCATGCCCCATTTTTGTGCAAGGATTCCATTTCATCAACATGGCCTCCTTCCAGAGTTTTCCATCCTCTGAATCTACTACCTCCCTGATAGTTCTGGGATCGTCATCAGTTATAGTTAAGGAAAAACTTGAATAGAAATTAGATGGACTATACCTTTCTGGTTGCCTTCTTTCCCGAACTGATCTTCTCAAAGCCGGGGTTTGTGGCTCTTCCTCTTCTGAATCTTCTTCTATTGTAGAGTCTAATTCATCCTCCTTTAGCTCAAACTCTATCTTCTCAGGTTCCTTTGGTAGGAATTCATGTGTAACAACATATTTCACCTCTCTAAACACCACATCTTGGTTGTATGCAACCTTCCTTGTTTCTGGATTCCAAAGTTTGTAACCCTTTAAACCATCCTTATACCCAATAAAGATGCACCTTTTAGATTTATTATCCAACTTGGTCCTTTTCTTCTTTGGAACATGTACATATGCATCACATCCAAATACCCTTAGATGTGAAAGAGAGGGTTTCTTACTAGTCAATACCTCATGTGGAGTCTTATCCTCCAATACTAATGAAGGTGATGTGTTAGCCAGATAGCGTGCAGTCTCCACTGCCTCTTCCCAGAATTCTTGTCCTAACCCAGTACCACTGAGAATGCTTCTTGCCTTTTCCATCAATGTTTTTTCCATTCTTTCTACAACTCCATTTTGCTGAGGTGTGTATGGAGTAGTCTTCTGCCGTGCTATACCACACTTCATACAGAACTCTTCAAATTCCTTCTTGCAGAACTCGCCACCATTATCTATCCTCAACGCCTTTATATTCTTCTCTATCTGGTTTTCCATCAGAGCCTTAAATTATTTAAATTTGTCAAAGAATTCAGATTTCTTCCTCAAGAAATATATCCATGTATTCCTTGAGAAGTCATCTATGAATGAAACATAGTACACATACTTTCCCAGTGATGGAACTGACACAAGTCCAAACACATCACTATGCACAAGTTCTAATATCTTGTTCGCCCTCTTAGCACCAGAAGGAAAACTCACCCGATTCTGCTTCCCATATACACAATGTTCACAGAAATCGAAATCCAGAGAGCAATTAGACATACCTTCTACCATACCATTTCTATGTAGTATTCGAAGGCCCTTCTCTCCAATATGTCCAAGCCTTTGATGCCACTTATATTTTTTCCTTGAGACAACTAGGCTTTGTTCTTTTCTGAACCACAGAATCATATTAATCTATCAATAATAAAGTATACCTTTTGTAAAGATGTATGATTTCCAATCTGAATCTGCAGATTAATACTGCTGTTCTAACCATCTTTAAGGTATCTTCCCTAACAATTATTTACACCCCGTATCATCCATCTTGCTTCCTTGCTTACAAAATCAATCCGCAGACGAAATAGGTTTATAACACTGGGTAGGCTAATAACTCTTCCACCTGTAAATTTCAGCTTGAATTCTTCTATCAGTCTGACAATTTTGGCTTCCTATCATCCACTAAGAAGACATCACTACCATCATATTTCTCATACTCACAGAACCACTCCCTATGGGGAGTGAAGTGAAAGGATGCACCCGATTCAATCAACCATGACTCATGATCTACATGTGTATTTGAAGAAGAAGCCAAATACACATCCCCACCTTCATCTGAGGTGGTTTTTTCCTCTGCAGAAGGAGCATCATTAGATCCCTTTCCTTTCTCAGGAGCTTTAGATCTGCACTCCCTTTTGTAGTGCCCTTCATTTCCGCATTTCTAGCATACCTTTACAAACTTTCCAGGAGATTTAGATCTCCACTCAAACCTTATTCTTGTTTTTGTTTTGGGACCTTCCTGTGACATATAAGCAAGATCTCCATTCTAGCCCTCCATATTTCTCCGTCTCATTTCCTCCGATAGCAAGGCTGAGACAATGTCATCAAAATTCAAGGTAGTTGTATTGCTACCCATTGCAATAACCAGACTATCCCACGAGTCTGGTAGAGAACACAACAAACTGATGCACTTATCTTCATCTGAGATTTTAATATCAACAGATGACAGGTGACTTACCACAGTATTGAATGCGTTCAGATGATCTGTCACTGAGTCTCCATCCTTCATCCTCAGGTTATACAGCTTTTTCCGCAGGAACAACTTATTCACCAGAGACTTAGATTGGTACAAAGTCCCAAGCTTTTCCCACAAATTCTTCACCGTAGCTTCCCCAGATACATTCAACAATACTGAATCTGAGACACACAACCGTATTGTGCTCTTAGCCTTCCGATTCAGTTTCTTCCAGTCTTCATCTGACATTGACGTTGGTTTATTACCTGGATCTATTGCGATCCACTGATCTTTATCCACCAGAAGATCCTCCATCTTGAGCTTCCACAACTCAAAACTCTAACCATTAAATTTCTCGATCTCTATCTTTTCGCCGCTTGCCATCTTCTTTCACAGCAAGAATCGATCCCGCATATCTCCCACTAAACAGGGTCTACCTCAGGCCCAAGAAAAAACCCCTCAGCAGCAAGGGCGTCCCCTTGAAGCCAAAACAGCTCTGATACCAAATGTAGGTTTTAACCCTGAACAGAAATTATCTACACATGAATCTTATAACAGAAAATAAACAATAGCGAGAGCATAAAAAACAAAACAGATAAACACAGAGATTTTCCCCTGGATCCCAAATTGGGACGACTAGCTTGATTTTTCATTATATTCCTTTTAGTGTTACAACACATATATATACATGCCGAAGCATACATAAACCCCAATCCATTAACCCTGGATTATAACATAACCGTAGTTCCCTTGATCGGATCTACAAAATACCAGGGGTGGAAAACCATCTTACCCCAAAACCATGTGCAAAATCATGAACAAAACATGGGTGGGTCCGCATACCAAAAAAATTTTGCCCGAGCGCTGCTCCGAACCCTGATAGGGGGGGCTGCCGCCCCCCCTGTGACCCCCCTGTTGTGCCTGGCGCAACGTACAGCGCGTGGGGCTAGTACTGGAAAGAATATAACACATACCCAACACTTATTTGGTTAACTGCATTAGATGCATTGATCTCAATGTAGATTTTGTTTTCTAATCTTATTTTATTTTTTGCATTAGGTGCATTGATTTGAGTGTTGACGTTGATTTCTGATTTGATGTAATTGGATGTACATTGATGGTACATTAATTTTAAAGTGACTGGATTAATATTGTGCATTGATTCAGTGTAAGCACACAAAATTATTAAAAATGTACATTAATATGATGATTTCTAATCCTATTTGATTGCTTACACTAGATGCATCGATACCAGTGTATATGTTGGTTTCTAATCTTATTTTCTTACTTGCACTAGATGCATTGATTTCACTGTAAATATAGATAATATCAAACTCTGGATCGAGAGTAATGTATTTACATAGGGAGCAAGAAGTGGAGAGAGAGAGGGAGTGACAAGGGAGAAATAGAGTATTATGTGTTTGTTTGGGGGTGAGATAAAGAGAAAAATAAGGAGAGATGGAGGGAATGGAGGAATAATGAGAGAGGGAGGGATATAGTAACATATTTGGAGGGTGAAGAGAGGGAGAGAGAGGGATATATATAGAGAGATATATGTGGGATAGAAAGGGATAGAGGGGAAGGAAATGAGAGAGGATGTGAGAGAGTGGAGAGAGGGAGGGAAAGAAAAATGGATTTGGAGGGGGGAGAGAGGGAAGATATTTCTTGCACTCGATGCATTTATTTCAATGTGGATGGTGATTTCTAATCCTATTTTACTTGCACTATATGCATTGATTTTAGTGTATATGTTGAGAGAGAGTGTGTGTGTGTGTTGGTGGAGGAAAGAGGATTGGAATGCAAAGAGAGAGAGAGAGAGAGAGAGAGAGAGAGAGAGAGATAGAGGTAGGAGAGGAAGGACAAGGGAGAGGACACGAGAGAGAGGAAGAGAGTTATGGGGGAAGAGAGAAAATTGGAGGGCAAAGAAAGAGAGAGAGAGTGAGAGGAGAGAGAGGATGGACGAGAGAGAGGAGGAGAGAGGGAGGGATATGGAAGGATGGAGAGATGGAGTTGGAGGGGGAGAGAGGAAGGGAAGAAGGATTACATAGAGAGTGAGAAGTGGAGAGAGATGGAAGGAAAGAGATATGGAGAGAGAAAGAAGACATGTTTTGAAGAGAGAGAAGATGAAGAAGGAGAGGCGGGAGGAGGAAGGAGAGAGGGAGGGAGGAGAAGGGGTGATAATGGGAGGGAAGAGAGGGAGATATATATGTGGGAAATAAATGGAGAGAAAGGAAGGAATAGGGAGGATGTGAGAGAGTGGAGAGATGGAGGTAAAGAGAGATGTAGTTCAAGGGGGGAGATAGGGAAGTAGATGGTGATTTATAATCCTATTTGATTGCTTGCACTAGATGCATTAATTTCAGTGTAGATATTGATTTCAGTGTAGAGGAGGAGAGATGGAGGGAAAGAGAGATGTAGTTGGAGGGAGAGAGAGGGAAGATGATTTCTTGCACTCGATGCATTGATTTTAGTGTGGATGGTGATTTATAATCCTATTTTTCTTGCACTATATGCATTGATTTAAGTGTAGATGTTGAGAGAGAGAGAGAGAGAGAGAGTTGGAGGGTGAAGAGAGGGAGATATATATATGAGAAAGAAATGGAGAGAGAGGAAGGAAGAGGGAGGATGTGAGAGAGTGGAGAGATGGAGGGACAGAGAGATGTAGTTCAAGGGGGGAGATAGGGAAGTAGATGGTGATTTTTAATCCTATTTGATTGATTGCACTAGATGCATTGATATCAGTGTAGATGTTGGTTTATAATCCTATTTTATTACTTGCACTAGATCCATTGATTTCAATAAAGATGTTGATTTCTAATCTTATTTGATTACCTGCATTAGATGCATTGATCTCAGTGTAGATGTTGTTTTGTAATCTAATTTGATTGTTTGCATTAGGTGCATTGATTTCAGTGTAGACGTTGATTTCTGATTTTATGTACATTGATGGTACATTAATTTTAAAGTGATTGGATTAAGATTATTCATTGATTTCAGTGTAAGCACACAAAATTATTAACAATGTACATTAATATTTGTGTTATAGTAAATCAACCTATTAATATTGAAGAGCAAGAGAGACAATGTAGATGTTTAGTACAATAGTTCAAGCTAAATATTTAAATGATTTATTATTTCAATTTTCCTTTTCATATAATGGATATGAAAAGATGACAAAACTAACAAGGGTGACAATAAGAATAGAAAAAGAAAATAATTTGAGATTGATCACAATGAAGACTATTTGTAATTGACTACATCCTTATTATTTTCATTTTCTATCATTCAACACTATTACATTGTCACTTTACATTCAAAAAAATTATTTTGTCATTAAATTTATTAACAATATTTATCATCTCAAAAAACTGAGGTAACTAAGAAAATTCTAAAATTAAAATGTCCAGATAAATATTAGACATATTCAGCATATATGCAATTATTATATTTATATTATCTCTATTTACATATTATTGATAAAATTAATCATATTTTCGATAGATTTCCTTGGCTGCACACGACTAAAACCAGCCTAGATCCATCTTAACTATGGATCTATCAAGCGCCGAGAGGGATGAAATCTCTCGAGGTGCAAACCTTTCCTCAAGTTTTGCACTCAAAAAAAGAGGTTTACACCTTTAGAGATTTGATCCCTCTCGGTGCTTGATAGATCCAGAGTTAAGATGGATCTAGGCTGGTCTATCACCATATGAGCAACTTATACCTATCTACATGGCACTTTGATTACCTTTTATGTGTTTTTAGAAAAAGCCATTTTGCTGAGCTTTACATCCAAATAGTTGATTTCTTTTTTTTAATCCATATTACTTGTTTATACTTTAATATGTCTACTCTGAGAAATATTTTACTTTTGAATCCAACCTCTTGTCATTTTAATCTTAAATAGAAATTATAATGTAGAGTAAAAGACTATACTAAATTATCTTGGAAAAGAAAAATCCTGCACTAATGCATAAAAGAAAGCAGAATGTGATAATAATAATGATCAAGTGAATAGAATACTCAAAATACCTCTTTATCCTTACCTGGAGTTTAATATTCAAAGAATTTATTACATAAATGAAGCTGGGATAAAACAAATAATAATGTGATTTGAGCTCAATCGCTTGAAAATAAAATAATTTATTTAAGTGTTAATGACTTTACTTGCATTCGAGGTTATTTTTCTAATTTCAAAGCACTTAAAATTTAACTTAAACTTAAATATTGTAAAATTTATATGATAATGAATGATTATATGTTATTTTTGCTAAGGTTGATACTACATATTTTATGTTAGCATTTAATTTTAATATTATTAAAGATGATATATGAGATTTATATATACAACTTTATTTACTTTCGATTTTGAGTTATTTTATTTTATTTTATTTATGGGTTAAAATGTGAAGTTGGGTTACACTTTTTCCTTTTCTTAGAAAAAAATATCATTTTTTTTAGAGGTCTTTAACTTTAAGCCCGAAAAAAAATTGTTTAGAATTTCATTTTATGATAAAAATAAAACTTTTCAAAAATTGTATTAGCTTTTTATTACTCATTTTTTGGAAATGTTTTATTCACATTTGATATGTCAACTTAATTTTTTTTGAGTCTATGTTCTTTAACAATCAAAGTATTCATAAAAATTCATGTTGAGACGTGTTGGTGTATTCATTGAAAACTTTGTGGTTTTTAGAAAAACATTGTGTTACAACAATCTAGACAGAGTCTACTTCATTACCGTTATATTTATGAAACCAACTGATGAATATCATAATTATTAGAATTTTTTGAACTGAACCAATATGAAAAAACTTCATATTTTTTATATGTTTTGACCCGTGTCAAGTTTCTTAACATATTAGTTATAAACTAAAACTCTAAAAACGACCCATTACTGACGACGGACCAATGTAATGCACCATAAATTTTTCAATTTTTTTACAGTGTATTTGGGAGATACAGAGTTTTGACGTCACTGGAGCATAATGACCTTCAGAAATTGTTTGCACCCATTTGATTACAAAATTAATTAGAATTTGTAAATATCTATAGAACTCCATCAAAGTTATAATTCTTGAAAGAAGATTGAATTCTAAAAATGCATGTATTGGTTCCAGAAGATAATACATAATTTTTTATGGCATTTAATCATTCCAAGGTCGAAGAAATGTGTCTAGAGAAAAGCTGCAACATAGTTGCAAAAATTTTAGTTCGACCAAAATTTTGTAATTGTTCAGCCAATTTTTTTTTGTTGCTCCGCTCCGTTACTTTTAACGACAAAACATTTTAGTAGATCTTTTTAGAAAATTTCGTCCAAACTTATGCTCGCAAATTACGTTGGCTAGAAAATTCAATGAAGCCCCTCCAAAAAAAAAAAAAATCGCAACTATATAAATAGCTGAAACGGAAAAATTATTTTCGAACATTTCTTGATTTGTGCTGAATTTGCAAAGGTTTTTTGGGCTTAATTTTCAAAGGACATTTTTTGGAGGTATTTTTTAAAGTGACATTTTTTTAGAGTAAGTGTTTTGGGTTGAAGTAAATATTTTATAATGATTTTTTAAAGTGATTTTTTGTCTAATTTTTTAAGTGAAATTATTTTGTAGGATTTGGAAGGAAATATTTTGAGCTTCATTTTTAAAAGACATTTTTTTGGTGGAATTTTTAAAGTGAGTTTTTTTTTGAAATTAAATCTTTTGTGTTGCTCTTTTGAATTGAGCTTTTGTCTAAATTTTGATAGTGATTTTTTTCACAGGATTTTGATGGAAATATTTTGAGCTTCATACTAAATTATCATGGGAAGTGAAATAAATTGCAAGAGAAAATATGATCGAACAAAAGATCCTGAAGCTCGTAGAGAACAGGAGAGAGAATATCACAAAAAAAGGAGAGAAGAATGCTCAAATATTGAAAGGGAAAATCAACCTCAACTATCAGTTGAAGGAGGTATGTAAATGTAGATATTAAATGATATTTAAATTTAACTAGTGTATTGTGAAACTTAATTTTTATTTGATGAAATAATTTGAAAAATATTTTGCAATGTAAATAGAGAGAGATACTCCTCAAAACATTGAGGATGAGATATAAAATTTTGAAAGAGAAAGTGAAAGAGATATTGAACCAATGATTGAAGATGTTGAAAATGTTGAAAGAAATTCAAGTGAAGAAATTGAATCACTAGGTATGTATATATATGTTGAATGTGTATTATTGAAATTATACATATTTATTAATTTAATTATTTATTGAATATGTAAACTCATTTTATACATTTAATTCTAATATGTACAGATGAAATCAATATCAATGATGAGATGTTAGAAAATTTTGACACTAACACATATGGAGATAAAAAAGCTGACCATGTTATACGATATCGTGTTAAGCACATTATTGATATGTTCTTCAAATATGAAAATTTCGCAATTCAAGCCCAAATTTTGAAATTTCTCTTAACATCAAAGAATTAAATGAATTTATAACTTTATTTGGTATTCGAAAATCAATAAAAGATAAAAAAATGAAGGAAAATGTGATACGAAATATAAACAGTACTCTAAAGTAAATTGGAAGATCTAGAAAGAAAAGTGTTGGAATATGTAATTCCTACTTGTCTTTAGTTGTGACTATCTATGTATAGAGTATGTTCCTATTCCATAGGTTAGCTAAAACTAAGTTCCTAGTTTGGTGTGAGGTTGAGATATTCCCTCAACCAACTTATTGTGCGTCCAATATAGTTTCCCTATCTTGAGACAATTCCTCATGTATATATGTAACTTTATTTGATTAATGGAATAGAGTGTGTATCTCAGATTTCATCTTGGTATCAGAGCCCGTATGGGCCTGGACCTCGGCCCCTCCTGGGCTAAGGGAAATAAGAAAAACATATATTTTTGATTTATTTTCAAGTCATTGATCCCTACCCTCTATGCTTGAGAGGAGCCTGCGTGTTGAGTTACGCTGCTTCCTATATCAAGTTTAATCAGATGGAGCTGCCTGAGGTTGCAGCTGCGCCGAGGCCGAAAGAAGAGAAGGTGTTGTTGCCTACCTGAGCTGTTGTCTCCTACGTACATTACATATCATTATGCATGGAATTTTGTTGTGAGGTGAAGGCCAAGCTATAATTATGTTGTGAGGTGAAGATCGTGAGCGTAACTTAAGCCATCCTACCCATGCACTGAAACAGAACCTGATGGCTATTTACACCGCCACCGTTTCCCACCGGTTGCTTGGACTGAGCACATCTGAAGACCTCTCTTTGGGGACACGGAGGCTGGAGCTGGGCTACCACAGAGGCCATGCTTGGCTACCACGAATGCCAAATTGCTAAAGCTGAGAGGAGCCTGCGATACTGGTACCAAGATGCCTCTTGCGTATGCTGCCTACGAAAAATTTGGCATGTTGTGCAGATCTCAAGCAGCGTGGACTAGGCTTCTGCGTGGACTCAGCCAACATGAAGGTGCTCAATGTTGCCTGTGGACTTTGCCATCCTACCTGAACGCAGCCACCAACGCTCGAGCTTGAACATGGCCATCCAACACTACTATCCAAGCTAGAGCTCTAATTTAGCTAGTGGAGTGTTGTCATCCTACTCAACACCATTGTTATGCAACTAAACAGGAACATCGTTGTCATCCTTTTTCCATTTGAACGCTGCCATTGGAAAAGAACGAAACATACACTATGATCCTAGTAAAGGGTTTTCAATTTTTTTTCAAGTTTTTCCATCCGAGCGGAGGTGTATTGGAGAAGCTGTGCTCCTTCTGGCACCCATTGTTTGACCTAGTGTGAGGCCAGAACTCTTGACTTGGATTGGTGGCTTTGTTCACCTTTGCAACCCGAGAGAAAAATACGAAGGCGTGGAAGAGAAAGAGCTTTGGATAAAAGCCTACGTTGCGAGGCTCATGGAAGCGAATGAACTTCTGTGAGAGATTTTTTGTTGTGGATAACTGGTCACGCGAAGGATGATCTATTGGAGGATCGATCCGCTCTATTGAATGATTTTGCGTGCATGTGTGGAAACTTGCTGAAAGTTGTAAATGAGAGGCAAATCTGGATGTGGTATGGACACACTTTGAAGGTTGAATTTAAAGTGGTCAGAGAACGCTCCTGCAAATCGTTGTTTTTTATTAAGGAGCCATGAGAGGGGGAAGGTTTCAGTAAAAGAAAATCCTGGGAGCCAACATATGCAATGTTGAATCCCTGTCCCGCGAAGATTTTTTGTTAACGCCGATATCTGTTGTCTTGGGAGGTGTCATAATTTTCCGCCCACCAATGTTGTGCTTTCCCTTCGCAGAAGAACTTGCTGCTGAATCTGATCCACTTAAGTTCATTTTCTTTATAATTAGCTATGCCTCATCATTTTCTAAACGGGAACCCCTTTGATTAGCCCTAAAAGAAGCTGGAGCTGCTCAAAATATACTTCTAGAAGTTGGTGGCTCGCCCAAGACATTAGATTGTCATTCTGTCAGAACGGAAGGAATGTGTGTATGCGAAAGCATCTTTGGATCTACCTAACTTGGAAGCAAAATGCTTGTATCCAAAATTGAAGGTGGAATATATTCGGATGAAACTACCTTGCGTCCTCTTTTCTTGTTACCAAAAATGTCCCGACGAGGTTCTTGCAGAAGTTGGGAATCATGGACGCTCTGAAACCCTAAAGCAACCACTATCCATTAAAGGCTCGAAAGAAATAGTAGCTGGTGGATATATTTCAATTTTTGAGGTTGTGGAGGTTCAGAAATCTGTGGGATATCTGAAGAGAAAGCGATCATGGAAGAATTCTCTCTTCTTTTGGAAGAATCTACAGAGGAAACAAGAAAAGGATGAATATGAGGTGCAGGTAGTACCCAGATGCTCGAGGTTCAAATATTTTTCTGGGATTATTTATATGAATGATGTTTGTATAGATCAGTCGCGTCGTTCCAAAGGAGCTCACTTGGGTCCTACTTGCAAGATGAAGCATTGCCTACTTACTAGGCCATGCTCAACACCTTAGATGGTGTAAGAGATGAAACTGGTGCCAGTCCCACATCCTCGGTAAGGTGGTAAAATATGTGGACAGTTGGGATATTTTCTAGATATTCTTGAAACCTCAAATTACGGACCCAAGTGCGCAGAGCTTAGAGGTCGTGAGATGATTGATGTTGTTAATCTTGTTTGTGGAAAAAAGAGAAATTGTTGTGAGTGTGGAGTCGGATAAAATATAGAGTGTTTCTATATATTTCGTTTTTGTATGGTGAGAGGGTGGAAGAGGCCACTGAGAATGGCTGAGTCCTCAAATTTTAGTTTCAATGTGCTATCGGCAAAAGTGTTAGAGTGTTGGATTCACAAATATTTCCAGGAAAGGAGTCAATGGTGCTTGAACCTAGTGGAGAATTTGATGGCAATGCTACCATCTCAAAGAAGGGAGTGTTTACTCTCTAGTGTTAGTGAGCATAGATTTAGACCCAGTTGAATGATTGTGCACTTAAGATTCTGCAGCTGTGGTTGGTGCTCTTGCCTTAATGCACAAAAATCACAATAATATTTAGATTTTGGAATGTGCTTTTATTGTTATTGTTTTGAAGGGAATATGTCTTGAAAATTTGTATACATATTGAGATTCGCGACCTCAGTATGAATTCATTTTGTTAGAATTCGTGACTCTAACTAATGAAAGGTATAGCATGGAGATTCAAGGTCAGTATATCCAAAATTCAAAAGTACAAAATCTATGAAAGAAATATTCAAGCGAGAAAGCTCTAGCATATGAATGGTATGGCGAGTGCAAAGGATGATGGACAATCAAGTTTATGAAAGTTTGTTTTGTGTGAGTTTCTCGGAATAGATTCAATAACATGTTAGTGGTCATTGTATGTACTTGGTAAATCCAAGATTTTTTGTGTTGTAAGCCTTGTAAGGCAAGTGTATCCCTATAAAATTTCGTGGTAATCTCAAAACCACTTTGTAATTACAGGTTCATGGTTAACCAGAAACCATTTTGCAGTATCAGTTTTTGGTCAGCTAGAAACCACGTGTAATAGTGAAGTGTACTGGAAATGGGTCTATGCTAGTGTTTTCCCACTGATGAAGAAATCCGGTGCAAGGTTGTCAATGAAGAAATCTGGTGAAAGTTCGTGGATGAAGAAATCCGGTGAAAGTTCGCTGATGAAGAAATCCGGTGAAAGTTCGTCGACGAAGAGATCCGGTAAAATTTTGCCGAAGAGATCTAAGATAGATCTAGTGTTGGTGAGAGTTCACCAATGAAGGAAGAGCATTCTGCAGAAGCTAGACTCTTTTGGTTCAGACTCTCTTCCATAGAGCTAACCAGTGGGATTTATATTAATCCATTCAAACATTTTTTTTTAACATGGTTACGGGTCATCCGATAAAACCCACGTTGGAGGGGGATATGTAGATATAGGTACATGTATGCAGTGATAATGGTTGATAGAACCATGTATGGGAAGGACATCGTACGATACTAGCGATTGCATCGGTTGGTACCCATGCATTCTGGTGGATGGTTGCTCCTTTATATGGATGCCGACATATCCTTTTCTTATGTTTGACCACAAGTAGACTTTGCAGACCAGCATGCCAAAGTAAAAAATGAAGATTCCAAAGACTCAAAGCAAAAAGCCAAAGAAGTGGTGTGTTCTAGCATATGAATGATGTAGTCAAAGTTTGTTTATGTTTGTAGAACACACTCATGACCATGGTAGAGTATGAGTCACAGTTTTTAATTAGAGCTAATCTACAAGTCATTTATTGTTTGTATGTGTTGTAAGACCTAGAGAGGCATGCATAACCCTTTGTTATATATTCCCTCTGTCAGAAATTTTTAACACCCTGGAAGAGTGTGTCATGCAGGATGGATACAAGTAGGTGGGCTGTATTGGTTTTATACACCATGAGGTGAAAATATTTTATATAGGGGGTGCTCATCGAGAGGTTGGATGATCCATGTATGTGAAGGACTTACTAGTAGAATGGAAGTTGCAGCGGTTGGGAACCCATGCATTTCGGTAGATGGTTGTTCCTTTATATGGACATCAACAATCGCATGAACAAGATACAAAGTGTAATTACCAAACAGAACTAGTTCTAGATTTTGCAGATGGATATTGAGACAAGTAGTCATTAAGGGGGAGTGTTGAAATATGTAATTCCTACTTGTCTTCAGTTGTGACTATCTATGTATAAAGTCTGTTTCTATTCCATAGGTTAACTAAAACTAAGTTCCTAGTTTGGTGTGAGGTTGAGATATTCCCTCAACCAACTTATTTTACTTCCAAGATAGCTTCTCTATCTTGAGACAATTCCTAATGTATATATGTAACTTTATTTGATTAATGGAATAGAGTGTGTATCTCATATCTCAGAAATTGAATCACTAGGTATGTATATTTATGTTGAATGTGTATTATTGAAATTATAGATATTTATTAATTTAATTATTTATTGAATATGTAAACTCATTTTGTACATTTAATTCTAATATGTAGAGATGAAATCAATATCAATGATGAGATGTTAGAAAATGTTGACACTAACACATATGGAGATGAAAAAGCTAACCTCATTATATGATATCATGTTAAGCGCATTATTGATATGTTCTTCAAATATGAAAATGTGGCAATTCAATCCCAAATTTTGAAAATTCTCTTAACATCAAAGAAATTAAATGAAGTTATAACTTTATTGGGTATTCGAAAATCAACAAAAGATAAAAAAATGAAGGAAAATGTGATACAAAATATAAATAGTGGTCTAAAGTAAATTGGAAGATCTAGAAAGAAAAGTGATTTAGATGCACGTAGAGAAATACAAATGGCAGTGGTTTCATCAAGTACTAAAGAGAATCACTTGGTAAAATCTATGGCACAAGGATTAGGGACCTCAAGAAAAAATTTGCACAAACATTGGAAATTTCAATTGCAAATAGATGTAAATGATGAACTCACTTGTTGGACAACTATTTGTAGGAAACCATACAAATATATACTTAGAGATGATGTTAAAAAAATAATATATGAATATTGGATGAAAAATTCATGTGTTTAACCAAAATAAAGGGATTTTATGCGATGAAAAATAGCACGAAATCAATACGAAGAACATACAAAAAATATCTTGAAGAACGCTCAGATAGAGTTTTTCAACAATTTTATAGAAGAGAATCGTGAAATTAATGTCTCTATCAGTTCTTTCATGCAACAAAAACCATGGTATGTTAAACCTATCATTATACATGACACCCGTTGTTGTCGTTATCATGTGGAATTTCAATTATATTACGACACATTCCTTAATTTTGGTAAAACATTTTGGAAAGAGTCACCTTCTCCTTCCACTATCCATGATTTCATATCTCAAATTCTATGTGCAAGAGAAATCCATGAATTATTTTACCAAAATAAATGTGTTGGTGGTAAAAAATGCGATGATTATGGAAATTCGACTTTTTTTCACAAAAAATATCATATTGATATAAATGATTAATCATTTTCCAACATAAAAGTGAAATGAAAGAGATATGAATAAATTTATATATGGATTGGTTCAACTAGTATTGCAAGTGCTAAAATAAATGATTTATAAGAAGAAGAAATTTTTGTGATAGATTTTTTGAGAAAGCTTGAGGAAATTTTTTATAAATACACCAAGTATTCCCATAGAGCTCGATGGTAGGATTTTAGATTCAAAAAATCCAGTGAATTTTTTCCGTGAGGAACTATTTTGTCAATAGTTGATTTTGCAGATAATTACACATTTGTTCCACAAAAAGAAATACAAAGCGAATGCTATCATTCTGACCAAGTATCCATTCTTGTCCATATTCTATATAGACACACTGAAGAAAATGTTGATTATATAAGAAAAACTAGTGAAAATTGACATTTTATTAAAGAATATCATTTTTATATCAGTGACGATCGTACACATGATACATATTTTGTACAACATTGTTTTGAAAATATTTATGAAAAGTTGTGAAATAAAATTCAATGAACATTAGATATGGTCAGATGGATGCACATGTCAATTCAAATATTCACAATCATTCTTTTGGTTGTGTCATCTTCATATCAAAACCCACATTAAACATTGTTGGAATTTTGATCTGAATGGAAATGGCATCAACCCATGGTATTCATCTACCCATATCATCCATCCACCCATGGAATTTACCCATAGTATTGTAAATGGAATCGACCCATGCTATTCATCCACCCATGATATTTATTCACCCATGGTACTGTAAGTGACCCATGGTATATATCCACCCATGGTATTCATCCACACATGGGATTTACCCATGGTATTGGCCCATGGTATCCACCTATGGTATTGTATCTAAAAAAAAGGCTATAAATAATAAGCCTTAATTTGTGAAAGGACAGATTTTCCACCACAATGTAGCTTCTACAATTATTGGTTGTTTTAATAAAACAAGTTTCTTTGTGGTTTTATTTGCAGTGTGTTCTCTTTTTTTTTGGAATTCTAATTTTGTAGATCTTGTCAAATCCATTTCATTTTTTTAAAATCTTGGGGGCCTCCCCCCAAGATCTGGATCAGTGGTATCAGATTTAGGTTATGCCTCCATGGGAATGAGGGTTTGAAACATATTTTAGTTTCAATGTTTTTCAACAATCTTCAGCAAACTCCATGATTTTTTTTTGGGCGGCGAGTTTTAAGATCAGATCTGAAAATTTTGGTGAAAAATTTACAAAAAAAAGACCAAATCTAGATTCCTTGCGAAAATATACTCAAATTCAAAAAAAAATCGGCCGAATTGGAGTTCAGTTGAGGGAGATATCGCTGGTATAAAATAAACAATGTTGAAGCAATTTTTCTGACGAGAATTCATGGACGGCGGCTCTCCTATCATTTCCTGTAGTTTTAAGTGGGAAATTTCAGATGAATGGGTATATATCTGCTCTTCTCTTGAAAAATTTCCTAATTAAAAAAAAAAAAAACGGTCGAATCGGAGTCCGGACGAGGGATTTATCGCTGATTTAAAATCAGCTATTTTTTTTTTTTTAGAAATTTTGTGACGGCGGGACAGTTCCAGTGCAAAAATAAGAGTCTAGAGCATCCAGACAACAATTTCAAACACATGAGAAGATACAGAATGATCATTCCATTTCCAAAAATAGGCTATAATAAATATTCTAAGTTATATTGACCGAGTTATGCTCATTTTAAATTTGGAGCAGCATTCGGAGCAGGTTCCCTTTGGAGACATGCCCTCCCAACTCGCTTTAGTAGGCACTTGCTTCACATTCATCAGTTTCAGCATAGCAGCATTCGGCTTGGGTTATTTGGAGACGTTCCCTCCCACCCCAAGCTATGTAGGCAGATACTACTTCATCAATAATCAACATCACGGTTATGGGTCAACCGCACAAAATCATTTTCATTGAAGTCCGTTTGCTAGGCCGCACACTGTTATTCACACAGTTGGTCACAAGCATTACAGGGTATCTATATCTTTGGACCTTCATTTTTCATGGTTTTGGTTCATCCACAAACCCACACTTCATCGAAGTCCATTTTCTAGGCCGCACACTATCAATATCACAGTTGGTCACAAGCATTACATGGTATCTCTATCCTCGGATCTTCGTTCATCACGGTTATGGGTTAACTACACAAAACCATTCTCTTCAGTGGCTCTTCATATTCAACAAAGGCTTCTCAGGAGGGAACTTCACGCAATGGGGACCATTGCTTCTTAAGGAGGGAAGAATGATCCGAATGGAAAATGGCATCAACCCATGGTATTCATCTACCTATGTTATCCATCCACCCATGGAATTTACCTATGGTATTGTAAATGGAATCGACCCATGGTATTCATCCACCAATGATTTTTATTCACCCATGGTATTGTAAGTGACCCATGGTATGTATCCACCCATGGTAATCATCCACACATGGGATTTACCCATGGTATTGTAAGTGGTATCTACCCATGGTATCCACCTATGGTATTGTATCTAAAAAAAGGCTATAAATAACAAGCCTCAATTTGTAAAAGGAAAGATTTTCCACCACAATATAGCTTCTACAATTATTATTTGTTTTAATAAAACAAATTTCTTTGTGGTTTTATTTGCAGTGTGTTCTCTCTCTTTTTTTTTTTGGCATTCTAATTTTGTAGATCTTGTCAAATCCATTTCATTTTTTTTAGATCTTGGGGGCCTCCCCCCAAGATCCAAATCAAATTTATTTTAGACTAGTCATGGAAAAGGAGAACATGATGGTGCAGGGGCACGTATAAAAAGAGAACTTCATAGATATCAAATGGACCACTCTTCACACCGACTTGTCTCAGTTGAAGAAGTTTTTCAATCGTGCATCGATGCACTAAGCCATGCGACTAACCGGTCAAGGGAAGTACGAAGGTATATATATATATATATATATATATATATATATATATATATATATATATATATCGAGAAAGAGAGAGAGAGAGAGAGAACTTTAATATACATGATTTGATTTTTATTAGATTTCTAATTTTAAACATTATTTATCACAATGATTAGCTTTGATTGTATTTTGAATAACACATTTATATTTTTGTTTGAATTTTCCATATAGGTTTTTTTGGCATATTGGGGTCCCAGATGTAGATATATCAATTGAAAATGACGTTGAAAAAATAAAAGGGATTCGAAAATTGCATTCAATTAAAACAAAGAAGTATCAAAATGTGTTTGCATTTGTTAAAAGAAAATATTCTTCTTTTTTTCATGTTTGCATAGACAACACAGAATCCAATGATGTTTGTGAAAAAAAATGTATGTAAAAGATTGGAAACATACATAACTAAATATAAAGGGGAAAATGTCTGTTGCAAACTTTGAAGAAATGCAATCAGAGGAGACTACAGTTTCATCTGAAGGTGATTGAGTTTCTGATCTTGTTAGAGAAGGTAACATTTTAATTGCTTTCAAATGATAGAGATCTAGAAATAGATAATGAAATCAAGTACACCTATTAATTTTAAAGTTAATTTTTCATCTTAATTATGATCTAAATTTATGTAAGTTCGTTTTATTTTGTAGGAGATTTTTTTGTTGTAGTTGCACCTACTAACAGCGTAGAAAATGTTAAGTATTATTTGGTGTGTTGCACTAAATGAAAGATGAAATTATTGGAAAACTATGATGATAATGGATTTATATATGACAGAGGGTCTATTATATTGAAATGTTATTTTTTCAAAAAAAATTATCAAAGTTAGGATTTTGTTTACTTTCAAGACTATGAAAATGATGTCATATGTTGTCAATATAGTCACTTGGTGTGTGCAGCATGCATAAAGTTGATATAATTTAAATCTAAGAAAAAAATGAAAATTAAGAAATGGAAAATGTCAAAAGCCGATCATGAACAGATCATTGAATATGGAATTCCATTAGAATTTTCTTTACTGAACTGCCCAACAATTTCTTCTCCTTGGATTCATATTTTAGAACTTCTAGAACTCAAATAGAAATTTTTAGCCTTTTTTTGTGCATTCTTAAGTTTTACATTATTATAATATGTATATTTTATGTTATGTACAAGTGTTTTCACATGTACATTGTTTTGACACATGCACAGAAGTAATTTATATACATGTACACATACATGTAGATTATTTGGTCTTAAACAATTTCATACATTATCTTGTACATTTTATGTCATTATGTAATTATTGAAAAATGTACATGTGTATCTAGCATATTTGATATAATGCAAATTTTAAGTTATGATTTTGTTTTAGACATCTAAAGAAAATTATAATATTAATTCTTGAATGCAAAATGTGTAGTACGTGTTTTGTAATTTCTATTTTACTATCAACTGACCTCCATAGTAGCCTTTCTATTTATATTAATGAGAAATGTTGTGTACTAGATATGTTTTGATGCAATTATAAAATTTTATAATTGTTTGACACATCCATAAACACCTAGAATTTTATGATTTTTTTAGATATATACAATGATATGTATTGTATATTAAAGCATTATAAAAATCATTTCAAATGTAAAAATTATGAATTAAATGCAAATTTTCTTTCATTGCTACATATTCATGATTGTTTTAAATGACACATGATCATATGAAAAATTTACACCTAAATATCACCTTTTATAGTTGTATGTCCTAATTATATAACATTCATAAATGTTAAAATGCATTTAACATGTACCACATGTCTTTTGTAATTTTCAATTTCAATCTAGATTCATTTTAAATAAAAAATAACAAAACAAATTGAGTTGTAAAAATAAAACATTTAATCTAAGATTGAATCTGAGTTAACATTATAACAAGTCATCATGTATTCAAAATGTGATGTAACTAAATCAATTTATGTACTTCAATCATTGCTACATATTCATGAACTTAAATATGTGTTTAACCAGCTATAATTGTTTTAAATGACACATGATCACATGTGCAAAATGTACACCTAAATAGCACTTTTAATAGACGTACGCCCTAATTATATAACATTCATACATGTTCAAATTTATTTAACATGTTCCACATGTGTTTTGTAATTTGAAATTTCAATCTAGATTCATTTTAAATAACAAATGACAAAACAACTTGAGCTTTAAAAACAAAACATTTAATCTAAGCTTAAATCTAAGTTAACATTATAACAACATGTCATCATGTATCCAAAATGTAACAACTAAATGCAAACATACTTCATTCATTGTTACATATATTCACGAACTTAAATATGTAAAACCATAGATACATGATTGTTTTAAATGACACTTGATCATGTAAAATGCACCTAAATATCACCTTTAATAGACATATACACCTAATTATGTATCATTCACACATGTTAAAATGCATAACATGTACCACATTTGTTTTGTAGTTTGCAATTTCAATCTAGATTCATTCTAAATAACAAGTGACAAAACAACTTGAGTTTTAAAAACAAAACATAATCTAAGATTGTCTAAGCTAACATTGTAAGAACATGTGATCATGTATGCAAAATTTAGCAAATACATGAAAACATACTTCAACCATTATTATATATTCATGAACTTAAATAAGTAAAACCATCTACGATTTTTCTTAAATGACACAAGATCATGCCAAATGTACCTAAATATCACCTTTATTATACATCCTAATTATAGAACATTCACACGTGTTAAAATTCATAACATGTACCACATGTGTTTTGTAATTTTAAATTTCAATCTAGATTCATTTTAAATAACACATAACAAAACAACTTGAGTTTTAGAAACAAAACATATAATATAGGATCATCTAAGTTAGTTCATTATAACAACATGTGATCATGTATGGAAAATGTAACTATTTATGCATCTATGTACGTCAATCATTGTTACATATTCATGAACTTAAATATGTCTTTAACCATCTATAATTGTTTTAAATGACATATGATCGTGTGCAAAATGTACACCTAAATATCACTTTTAATAGATGTATGTCCTAATTATATAACATTCATACATGTTCGAATACATTTAACATATACCACATGTGTTTTGTAATTTGAAATTTCAATCTAGATTCATTTTAAATAACAAATGAAAAAACAAGTTGATTTTGAAAACAAAACATATAATCTAATATCATCTAAGTTAGTTCATTATAACAACATGTGATCATGTATGGAAAATGTAACAACTAAATGCAAATGTACTTCAATCATTGTTATATATTCATGAAATTAAATATGGAAAATTGTCTATGATTGTTTTAAATGACAAATGATCATGAAAACTGTACCTAAATATCACATTTAATAGACATATTAATTATATAACATTCACACATGTTCAAATGTGTAACATGTACCACATGTGTTTTGTAATTTGCAATTTCCATCTAGATTCATTTTAAATAACAAGTGACAAAACAACAAGTTTTAAAAACAAAATATAATCTAAGATCGTCTAAGTTAACATTATATAACAACATGTGATCACATGCCAAATGTAACAACTATCCAAAATTTAAAACCATTCAATAAAATTAAATGTATTTCAACTATCCAAAATGTAAAGTATGTCCAAAATTTATATCATGAACAATAAAAGCAAATGTAGCAATGCATAGTGTTACAAGTATCAAGTTATATAGAAAAGTAAATAAGACTATCTATCAAATAAAATTTTGCACGTGCATCAATCAAATGTAGAATTTGGTTGCAATGTATTTTCTAGCAACTTCCTGAGCCTCCTTGTGCTATCATCTGAAGAATGGGGAACCTACACAACGTGTAAACATTAAAATTTAATTTTTTTAAATTGAATGAGGGTGTAGAACTTCAAAAAAAAAATTGAAAAAAAAACCATGCAATACCTCATGTAGTTTCCCCTCCATTGTCCTGTGTTGGTCGTGCATCAAGGCATCCTTTATGATAAATTGTACAATATATATATATATATATATATATATATATATATATATATATATATATATATCAAATGAAAATGCATAAACTAATGAAATAATATTAAAAAAAAGTTAGATAAATTCTTGTTCAAATTATTTGGATGTTCATATCTCCATCATACACTCCATCGCTAAAGTACATGGAGAACGGAAATCATCTCCACAAACCTAAAATTCAAAAATTTTAAAACTGTAAAATAACTGACGATCTAGATCTCATTTTTTAATGAAGCATTCACTTCAATTTATAACTTAAACATAAGTGAGAAATTGAATACTTGTGATGGTGGATTTGGTACATCTCCTAACTCAGAAGAAGAGGGTGGCTCCGAACGAAAATCATCTCCACAAACCTAAAATTCAAAAATTTTAAAACTGTAAAATAACTAAAGATCTAGATCTCATTTTTTAATGAAACTTTCACTTCAATTTATAACTTAAACATAAGTGAAAAATTGAATACTTGTGACAATGGATTTGTCACATCTCCTAACAGGGAAGAAGAGGGTGGCTCCATTGTGAAAAAATCCTTGGAGAACGAAAATCATCTTCACAAACCTAAAATTCAAAAATTTTAAAACTGTAAAATAACTCAAGATCTAGATCTCATTTTTTAATGAAACTTTCACTTCAATTTATAAGTTCAACATAAGAGAAAAATTAAATACTTGTGATGGTGGATTTGGCACATCTCCTAACAGGGAAGAAGAGGGTGGCTCCATTGCGAAAAGATTGGACGAAATCATAATCTATTAACATTTAATTATATACATGCATGTGTACACAATCATTTATTTTAAAAATATTTCATTGTGATACTAATATAATAATAGAATAATAATTGTAAATATACATCATGAACACTTAAAAAACATTAAGATTTCCTAACATACGATCTTGATTGTAAGAACCTGAACCTTAGACCGTGATATTATCAAAATTTTAGTTCATCAAGCGTGTTCACTTCAAATGGTGAACATATGATAATTTTTTTTTAGATTAACATATAAAAATAAATATGTATATGTAAATTAAAAACTACATTAAAATATTCACCCTAACCATTAACACATACTAATCCCATACCCTCTCCCTCATGAACAGTTAAGTCCTGACAACCATTGCAATAATTCTTTGCATATGTTCTAAGCTCTTCAATACTCATGTTTTCTATCTCATCATATGTATTATACAAAAAATTATCATGTGCATTATCTTGTGCTCTTTATCTATTCAGAGCAACATCAATTCCAGCACGTCTAGTCTTAACATTGTATATCATGTCATCCCTTACTTCTCAACTAATTTGAGAAGTGGCATCCATATTTGACTGAATAGTTTCCACAAGAAGAGGTCGGCTTACCAATGGTGGCTTGGGGTGAGGAAACTCAACATCATGCTTAGTGCCCCTATGCTCACATAATCGACCTTTTCCAGGACCAAAAAATTCTGAGGAAAGGTAATAATAATTGGGTTTCATACTCAAAATGAATTCTACATAAAATAATTTTACAAAATAAAGAAGAACCTCGTCATTCGATGGTAGTATTCCATAGGCTACAAGGTGTCTATCATACAAATGGAAATCTATATTAGGGTGCTTGAAATATTTCACCTTTAGTATCTTTCTTTTTGGTCATTCTTTAAAATTAAACATAGATTTTTCCATTTATTTTGTAACTCTATTTTTAACATCGTCCCATTTATTGGGACCTATTAATGTTCCCTTTCTTTTCCTCATAACTTCTAAAAAATTATCAGTGGTTGAACCAAGCATTTTGTAAACATCTACAAGTGTGTTTAAAGAGTGCGTAACTATTTCTGAGTTTTCTCGACTCTCAGCAGCGAGTTTCAAAGATATAAGATTTTTCTTCAATTTTGAATAAAGATGTTTACACCTTTGTAATGCGCATTGTTGGATGTTTGTTTCCCAAGTTAAATTAGAAATTTCAGAAGGATAAGTCGTGGTTGGTGTACAAAATTCTTCTTGAATAACGTGGTCTAGCCTACGTATCTTTTAAGCAACATTTTCACCCTATGCATCAATATATAAAATTATTTATAAATAAGAAAACATGTGAAAAAATTTGTACAAATTTGTTTTTTAACCATAAAAAACTATATAAATAATTTTAAAAATTAATTTAATTGAATGAAAATAATATTCAGATTGATGACCACCTCAAGATGGCTGAGCAACATCATGCCCACCCTGAGGTGGTTGAGAACCAACATGACCACTCATTGGTTGAGAACCAACATGACCACCCATTGATTAGCCACTGGGGGAATGCGTAACACCACCCTCACATGATTGGCCACCACCTATTGATTGGGCACTATGGGAATGTGTAGCACTACCACCCTCATGCGACGAGAAGGAAGCTTCATAAAAAAAATATGAATTTCTAATTAATTCAAAAATACATACATACATATGATTGCGTAGATTGTATGAACCATACCACGATTGCGTGAATCATTTCCAAGCTCCATTGATTGAGTAGATACTCTTTTCCTCCAAACTCCTAAAAAATGAAATCTATTAAAAACTAATTTAACTCGCAAAATTGATAGGAATCAATTCCATATGTATACATGTATGTACATGGGGATAAAATTATAAATTCAATAAAAAGTTAATTCCACACATGTATGTACGGGGATAAGATTATAAACATGCACATTTAATATAAATACCATGAACATCCCCCGATCCATGATCCCCATCTCGTAGAGGCATGGGATTCTATTGATGTTCTCCTTGAAGAATCACGTGCCAAATTATCATCCTCCATGATATATATATATATATATATATATATATATATATATATATATATACAGTGGGTATTTACAATTATTTCTAAAATTACTATTTAATAAAATTCAAAAGAATTCAACAAATTGATGTAATTTAGCACACAATGTTGAGCACAGACACAAATTATGTAAAACACACAAATTTCAAAGAACAAATTGTTGTATAAAAATCACCTTAAAAATTTTTTTGTTGAATTCATGCACATTTTAATTTTACAAAACATGAAGTTCACCAAGTTGTGCTTACATGGTGGGAGCATACTCGATATATAATTGAAAATAACACATGGTCATTAAAAATGACGCATTTGTAAGAACATATGTAATCACTTCTTTCCATGACATCTATTCATAATTTCCATTTATTCAACCATGTTTACTGAGATTTTTGATCCCTAAAAAAAAAAAATTCAATAAAATATATTAAATGAACATTTATTGCAAATGCATCAAAGTTTATGGGAGAAATGACATGTACATTGTTTCAAAAAAAACTAGGACTGTAATAAAATATTAAATGACCATTTATTGCAAATTCCTTAAAGTTTATGAGAGAAATGACATGTACATGGTTTCCAAAAACACTAGAGAAAATGCCTTAAATTTTATGGTATGTGAGAAATGACATGTATATGGTTAAATTTTATGGGATAAATGGAATGTACATGGTTTCCAAAAACACTAGAAAATGCCTTAAAGTTTATGGGAAAAATGACATCGACATGGTTAATTTTATGGGAGAAATTTCATGTACATGGTTTCCAAAAACACTAGAAAATGCCTTAAAGTTTATGGGAGAAATTACATGTACATGGTTAAGTTTATGGGAGAAATGACATGTACATGGTTTCCAAAAACACTAGCAAAATTTTCCTTAAATTTTATGGAAAAAATGGCATGTACATGGTTAAGTTTATGGGAGAAATGACATGTACATGGACCGTTCCTGCATTTATCTATAAGTTTTATAGTTTAATGCCAATTAAAATGAGTAACACCACTTCCTAGCCATTATGGTTGGTTAGGTGATATACATGTGATTTTGAAAGCATCCTTGTTGTATTTTCTAATTTTTGGGTTTCTGAGAAATGACATGTACATGGTTTCCGAAAAAACTATCAAGTATATTTGCAAGGGGGTTTAAAAGGGGGGTTCATTTTAGGGAAAACAAGGGTTGGAAAACTCTAAATTCATTGCTATAAATTTTTATTTGTTTTAATGAAATAATTGAAGGATTGTGGCATTTTTCGATGAAATATCATAGTTGAACACATCATATTATCTCTCTTACATTTTTTTCTCACTTAGTATGATTTGATTATTAATTTCGTTTCATAGCTACACATCATGAGGATATCATTGAAATAGAAATAATAAATACTATATATAGTAGATGAAAATGAAATAATCAAAGTGCTTCTCGGTCAACGGCCTACGTAGTTGAAGGGTTGGAACATGCACTCAAAGGTCATAGGAGGGGTTTTAAAAGGGGGAGTCCTTTTAGGTAAAAAGAGGGCTCGAAAACTCTAAATTTATACCTATATATTTTTATTTGTTTTAATAAAATAATTGAAGGCTTGTGGAATTTTTATATGAAATATCATAGTTGAACACATCGTATTATATCTCTTACATTTTTTCTCACTTGGTATGATTTTATTATTCATTTGATTTCATAGCTACATATCATGGGGATATCATTGAAATATAAATAATCAATACATAGAGTATATGAAAATGAAATAATAAGTGCTTCTCAGTCGACTGCCTACGTAGATGAAGGGTTGGAACATGCATTCAAAGGTCATAGTAGGGGCGTCTAAAAGGTGGAGTCCTTTTAGGGAAAAAGAGGGTTGGAAATATCTAGATTCATTCTTATATATTTTTATTTTTTTTAATGAAATAATTGAAGGCTTATATATTTTTAGTTGTTTTAATGAAATAATTGAAGGCTTGTGGAATTTTTAGATGAAATTACATAGTTGAAAACATCATTTTATCTCTCTTACATTTTTTCTCACTTGGTATGATTTGATTATTCATTTCATTTCATAGCTGCACATCATGGGGATATCATTGAAATATAAATAATCAATAGTACATAGAGTAGATGAAAATGAAATAATCAATATGAAAATGAGATAATCAAGATGAAAATGAAATAATCAAAGTGCTTCTTGTTCAACTACCTACATAGTTAAAGGGTTGGAAAATACATTAAAATGTCATAGGAGGGACCCATATAAATGCATTTCTCTAAATCTTTCCTCCGAGGGGAAAGAAAAAATAAAGAAAGACTATACAATGTAGGGTATTTCATTTGTTGAGTTTGGGTGGTCCTCGGTATTTCATGAGCCTTTCCTCTAGATGGATAATGAATCTATAGAAACCATCATTATAGTCAAGAGTCATAGAAAGTTATATAAAGTCATTTATATAAAAATTAGCAAACAAAATTTTTAAATAAAAATGAAGCCATGCTTAAACATCTATGGATAGGAATTTCCTAAAACAGTGAATAAATAACATAACAATGCATCATAATTATAAGATAAATACGTATTATTGTCAATAATACAAGGATATTTAATTATGTAACAATTATGAGAGTAGTCGAACCTTAAAATTTTACTTACAAACCTAGAGTGAAAAGGATGCGCTTTAAGGCTCAACTGATAAGGAGAGGGATGAAGCTTTAAGGCTAAAATGATAAGGAGAGGGGCAGATTCACACCTATTAAGGGTTATAAATTCTTGTATTACACTTTCTAATCATATCATATCTATTATGTATTTCAGGGAAAGAAAGAGATGAATTCCATGACAAAATAATATGCAAATGTTTCAACAAAATCAAACAAAACGAAAGAACGTCATGGGAATCCTTGCGTGAGTAAGGATAAAAAAAAAATTGGTTGTTACATTTATAGGTAAGGAAACATCAATAAGCAAGGATACAAAATCATTTGGTTGTTACATTTATAGGTAAGGCAACATCAATATAGAGTTAGTCACCTCTAACTGCTTGCGTTTGAAGCAAGTCTAACATTCGTGGTCACTTATGATATGTTAACAACAATGTGAAACATAGAATATTGATAGCAGAAGCTTCCATGAAAATCCCAACAATCAATGGAGGAAGACAATGCCCAATTAATGAAAAAAATAATTCAATTGGTATGAGGTTACCCATTAAATTATACTCCAAATTCCATGAAAAAAATAATTCACTTGGTATGAGGTTACCCATTAAATTATAGTCCAAACTCCATGAAAAAATGATTCAATTGGTACGAGGTTACCCATTAAATTATAGTCCAAATTCCATGAGTAATACAGTTTGATTTATGTGAATGTGCTCTTTAAAAGGTTCAACTAATGAAAAAAAATAATTCAATTGGTATGAGGTTACCCATTAAATTATAGTCCAAATTCCATGAGTAATACAATTTGATTTATGTGATTGTGCTCATTAAAAGTTTCAACGTAAGTATTGAAATTTTCCAAGCTACTTCTCATAAGTATTATGTCAACAAATGCATTGGTATATTTGTACCAACAACAATTACCATGTTCGCATCCAAAACCAAAATTTTTGGAGAATCACTAATGTCATTACCTATCATCACAATTATCATCTCAAATTTATGTTGAAAAAAAAACATGAGGAAATAAGTTCTCTTCATACGAACCTTAGTACTATTACAAAATGAAATGTTTAGAACTAAATAAAAGTTTCTAACCTTTTTCAATAGTCATACCAAAAATACACACAAGGAAAAAAGTAGAGGGAGGAACAAATGCTTGGTTGAGAGCCAAAAATACACATGACAAAGAAAAAAATAGAGGGAGGAACAAATGCTTGTTTGAGAGGCTTAGAGGTGAAAATCAACTGAAATGTAATTACCTCTAACTCTTTCATTGTAATTACCTCTAACTCTTTCATTTTCTCACTAGAAAATTTATTCCATGACAATGCCAAGTCCACAATATTTTAAACTCTAATTTATTTCAAAAGGGACATTTGCCTTGAGCTTATTTGAGTTTGAAATGCAAATATTCTTACTAACTCTCAATTAGTATAGATAAATTCCACATTATTTAGAACATTTCTTCCACGAAAATGTCAATTCCACAATATTTTAAACTCTAATTGACTTATGAATTAATATATATTTCAGTTTGATGAATAGCGGTAAACAACTACGACAGTGAAAAACAACACTAAACAACTACAGTGAACAACAGACGTGAACAACTGTAGTGAACAACAACAATGAACAATAGGGAACAACAATGTGAACAAAATTGTTCTAACAATGTTAGAAACCAATTTTAGTACTCTATGGAAGAAAATATCAGAGGTTTCATCCTTAATAAAATAAGATATATATATAGTTAATAAAATTGATGTTTTGAACCTTGGATTTTTATTTCTATTAGGATTAGTGTCTCATGGTAACTATTCACCATTCTAAGGGACTTATATTCATATCGTCTCGAAGAGAAGGCCAAAATTTTTATCATTCTCAAAGCACAGTAATGAACTTGTTCAATGAAAGGGACGGGTCCATAGGGCATGTAACTAACACTAAGGCTATGGAACACTACTTAAAAATACATCTAATATTCTTAAATGTATGGCTAGTAACCAACTGTATAGACTACAACAAGTCTAAGAACAACAATGAACAAAAAGTATAAGAACAACAGTGAACAATAGTGCGATAAACATAGTTCTAACAATGTTGGAAACCAATGTTAGTACTCTACGGCAATAAACATCATAGGTTTCATCCTTAATAAAATTAAATATATTTATAGTTAATAAAATTCCCTCTACAATAAAATTAAACAACAATGAACAACACAACAGTGAATAACAAACAGTCTCACCTTACAAAGAATTAAATCAACACAAACACAAAAAAAACTAGGAGAGTAATCCAAATTGGCAAAAAAAGGACAATTGCAGAGAAGTATGTACACAGGTTATAGGTTATATGGCTAACGTAATATCTATAAGGGTGTAAGTAAGTTGCATATCATTGATTATTACTTATGATCATCACTAAAACCATAAAATTTTATCCATAAATCACATTATGCATGAACCAACTAATTAGGTATAAAATGAAATATTCATATTCGGAAGCCACTTAGACATATTGAGCTTCTGCTCAATGAATTCCTTGATTAAATTGGTCAAGGTTACTATCATTATAGATATGTAATACAATACATTCTTAATTCAATTAGTTAAGGTTATTAGGTTACTAAGATTATAAAAACTAAAAAAAGGTACATTTATTATTAGCCCACCACAAGCACATATTTCCCCTATGCAAGCAAGAAGCAAAATAGGGAGAGAAGCAGTAGATAAATACCCCCCACCCAGGAGATATAGGTAATATAGAAAGGAAATTTGAATGAAAAAACTAACGACAATGTAAAGAGAAGTTAGAAGGATAGGAGACATAAAGAATTAGGATAGAACATCAGAGCTAAAGAAGGATGGTATCTAGGAGAGAAGCATAAAGTTATATAATATAGATGAAAAATAACATTACAAAAAATTAAATGCATAAATAGAAAAAAAAATTTAGGAGAGTAGTCCAACCTAACAAAAGAAGGATGAGCATGTCCGGCGAAAGTAGAGAAAGCCAAGTCGAGTTGCAGAGAGGACACAGAGCCAAGTTGAGGACGATCAGAAGAGGATGCAGATCCAAGCTGAGGATGAAGTCACCAAGATAAGTTGTAGAGGAAAATTTAGGTCTGAGCAGGAGCAAAGAAGCCTACAAAACCACTACAAAGTTAAAACCAAAATTAAATTGAAATAAGAACACAAAAAAAAAAATTCCACTAAAAAAGTCTTACCTTACCTCTCCAACAGTCATGACGAGCAGAAGAGGATGCAGAGCCAACCTAAGGATGAAGAGGCCAAGAAAAGTTGCAAAAATGTAGGGTCGTGCATGAGGAGAGAGGTCTGCAAAAAACACAAACAATTAGAGAAACAAACTTAAATCAAAAAAAAAAAAAAACTAACATCTATTTCCTTAGCTCTCCAATAGTCGCGGCGAGTAGAAGAGGATGCAAACCCGAGCTAAGGATGAAAACACAGATTCAAGCCAAGGACAAAAATGCAGAGCCGAGCCAAGGATGAAAATGAAAATTTGAGCCAAGGAAGAAAATGCAGAGCCGAGCCAAGTACTAAAATGCAGAGCTGAGCCAAAAGTGAAAATGCAAAGCCGATCCAAGGATGAAAACGCAGAGCCGAGCACCTACTAACACTCTCACATTACCTCTCCAATGATCGCAACAGTCGCATAACTGTTACAAAACTACTGAAAATCCTCTTAATCTCTTATGGATGCTATATTTATAAGAAAAAGTTCAACGAGACATTGTTTAAAAGTTTGGCTAAACTGATAGTTTACCCAAACTTTTATTGTTGGGATTTCTATCTTCGGCTAAAAATCTTGTTAGTGACGTCGTCAGTGGTAACGACAGAATAATTTTGGCAAAAGAAAAACACATTTTAGCCGAATTAATTTGACAAGTTAGGCCTAACGTTATAAAAATTTGGCCTAACTTCCCAAAATTTCGACCGCACTATTGGGAGAGTGAAATTTTTGGAAGTGTTTTTCACGAAAGTGTAACCCATGTTTGCCATTTTTTAATTCTCTCTTGAGGGAAAAAGACAAACTTTTACACCATACAATGATCAATACTCCATGCACATCCAACAAATATTTAGTACCAAATTACAAAACATAAAAATAAACATACAAGGAAGCAACATTCTCATAACAAAAATTGAAAACAAGGGCTTCAAACCCTTTCTAACTTCTACTCCCAATGGTGACACCAATATCAAAATGTAAAACGAATGAAAAATATTGAAATTTTTTTGGGTGAGATGTTCATTTAAAGTCTAAAATTATTAAATATATTGATTCCTTAGAGACACAACGGGAAAGCACAATGTCAATATTGATCTGTCTTCTAACTCTTCTTCTCATGGAATATGTGTTTTTCTTCCCAACATCAACCTCTTCTTGTGATGAGTGGCTTATTATCTATAGCGTCTTATCATATGGCTAAGAGTCAAGAAATTTTTTTGTACTCTTTAATGACTATAGAACATTTTTTCTTTTTTATGATATAACTCTTAGTGTTGTATGGTTTGCAACAACTCAAAAAGATAATGGTCAGTTCAATGACGTATTATGTGTTCCAAGTCCTTCGTGCAACCTTGTATCAATATATTACCTTGTTCTTTTATATGAAGGTAAAACAATATAGTGTTCACATCATGAAGTTGTAATAAAGGATTCAGAATATCGTAAGCATGTCGTTTCCACTGAAATTAGTGATGAAATTACTAGATCATAATTTTTTTATTTTTTTTTTCTGCAAAAAAATCATAACCTTTTATTAAGAACTATAAAAAGTTACATAAGTACATACTTGAGGAATTCATCATAATTTTGTCATATTGCATGAGAATAAAAACAAAAATTGTGCTTTATATAATAGGAACAACTCATCCTAGAGTATCCAAAGTAAACATCCCATAAAAAAGCGACATATCAATCTATACTAGACAAATAGTGATATGTCTACTCCTAGAGTACATGGGACTGTATAAGGATCCACCATCCATAAAAAATGTCAAATGTGATCCATAAAAAAAGGAATAGTACCATATAAGGAAGTCATTTAGAATGCCAAGAAGGATTGACACCATTGGAAGAGATTTGGCCCCTGTACTGAGTCATTGACTTGCCATACACCTTGATCCTGTCCAACACATGCTTTATATAATTCGTCTTCTTTAGCATTTCCATGAAAAAAAGAAACAAAATAAAATATTGATTATAATTGAAATTTTTTTTCATAATTAGGCAATAAATTTAAGTTGTGGCATCTCTTGACAACACTTAACCATTTGACTACATTGAGGGAGTCTCCACAGATTTGAATTAATCTACATCCTAGTTCCAACACCCAACACATCAAAATATTTAGGGTCATAAGTTCAACATAATTTTTTGTTCATCTTCCCAGGATGATATTTGAATTCAAAAGGTGACGACTATATAGGAATTGGACTATACCACCTCAACAAATCCCTTGATCGTTGTAAGCCACATTAAAGAAGGCCCATTCTATATATTGGTTAATTTTCCTTGATTCTATTATAAAAAATTCTAACACTATTATTTTATAGTGAACCATGGAGAAAATGATAGCGATTTCAAAAGATATAAGAGAGATCATGGAAGATTTATCTTTGAAAAATGATTGTTTCTTGTGAGCAAAATTCTCCAGTAGAGAAGGGTAGGTATTTTTCTGAAAATCTTGTTTTGGACAACATACCACCATTGTTTCCATGCTTCCTCAAGAGATTTTCCATCCCAAGATGAATTGATTCCCAATATTCGACCAACTCTGCCTAAAGTACTGAAGGTAAAGAGAAATTTGAGGAAAAGGTGTGTCACCGATTCTACCTCATTTCTGCACAATGTACACCATATCGTTCCCTCTTTTCCTCTTCATTGTAAATTGTTCCATGTTGGTACTTTATTCTAAAGAACACACCCAAAGAAGAGCCATTATTTGGCAGGAAAGATAATTTTCATATGCATTTCCACCACTGTTGCCTAGGTAAATCCTCTCTGTGGACAAATATGACCACTATAGCCCTAGGGTGGGTTTAGCAACAAAGGGAACAAGAAAATACCTACTTTCCTATCTTATAAATAAAACCTAGATCGAAGGAGATGGCCGACCTCGGTCTGATGTTGCGATGTTGCTCTTTGTCGAATTTCTTCGGTCTTTCGCCCTTCCAAAATTTATCTTTGTTTCTATCAACATTCAATTACCTGCACAAGTGACCAAGAAACAACAAGAAAACATAAAAGTGAAACATGCATATATAATAATAATCTATGTAACTCATCAAGGAATGCTAGAATTCTTATCATGAACATGGAAAAGAATGGAAAATAAATATCAGTTGTATCATATTATTAATAAAATAGGAGTTACAGCATGCGCCTTGATGTCGAAGCTCTCCTACGTTGGGTCCAAATCCGGGCATGTCTCCAAATCACTCTTTCTTAACTCAGTGTGAGAAGGCTAAGGGTCTCAACTCACTCCTTGAAAGCCTATGACAATCTTCGAACCTTTTTCTATTATTCTCTCTTATTCTGTTCTCCCTAGTAGAGGCATTATAAGGTGATCTATTTATAGAGGTGGAGGAGGGGAAATGGATCCACTTATGATGGGAAAAAGGCATATATCCTTGGTTGGTTCCTCTTTTGTAGGAATAAGAGGCCTAAAGGAGGAAGCTCAACCATATCATGATCAAAAAACATACAGCTCTTCGCCCTCGAAGCTTATAGGCCATAAAGCTTAGTTTCCATTTTAAAAAATCTTTGAGAAGTAGATCAACGCGGGTGTGAGGTCCATACTAGCATCGATCATTTCTGGCCACAGAAAAATGATGCGTCATCGACCCTGGTGAGACACAGAAGGATCGCACTGTTCCAAAAAAGTAGGTTTTTAGGGAGCTACTCCATAAGTAATCAAAAGAGAGATTGTTATTCATACTATAAGGGATCCAAAGGAATATTTTCATGATGGTAAAAGTACACAGGGATCACTGTAAGGGTCCTCCAATTTTCAAGAACAGGGAGTAGAGGGGAAGTGACAAAATACTTTGTAACACAAGGCTAAGGGTCTCAACTCTCTCATTCAAAGCCTGTGACAATATTTAAACCTTTATCTATTATTATGTTCTATTATTTTCTCCCTAGCAGAGGAATTGGAAGGTGATCAATTTATAGAGGTGGAGGAGGCAACATGGATCCACTTATGATGGCAAAAAGGCTTATCTCCCTGGCTGTTTTATATTTTGTAGGAACAAGAGGCCCAAAGGAGGAAGCTCATCCATATCCTCATCAATAAACATCCAACTCTCCACCCTCAAAGCTTCTAGGTCATGAAGCTTTGTTTCCATTTAAAAAAATATTCTATAAGTAGATTGGTGTGGGTGGGAGGTCCATACTAATGTCAATCGGTGTTGCCCAGAGGAAAAGGATGGGCCATCAACACTGGTGAGACACCGAAGAATTGTGCTGCTCCAAAAAACTAGGTTTTTAGGGAGCTACTCCAGAAGTGATCAAAAGATATATTTTTCTTCAGACTATAAGGGATCCAAAAGCATATTTTCATGATGAAAAAGTACACAGGGATCACTATAATGGTCATCCAGGATTTGCGAATAGGGAGTATAGGGATAGTGAAAAATTTTTGTGTAACAACCAACATAATTGATCATTCTGGAGTTGTCTCTACAGTTTATAAAGATACCCATATTTAGGAGCTTAAGAATGTGAAGGCACATATATCCACTTTATTTTATCATATCTCCCTATGATTTTGATATGTGATCATTTTAGTTCATTTACACACTCCTCCCACTTAGGAGCATACTCCTCATTAAATTGTAATTAATCCTCCCTTAGAAACCCTTGTCCCTAGAGGGTAGTTCTTTGATCATCCACCGCCTTACTAAGAAACATAATTTATTGGTTTTTTAGGATTTCCACCATTTCATGTGGTGACCTGTAATTGTCCGAGCCTCCAATCAATAGGTCTAGATTGATACATATGTTTTCCCTATTTCCTCCCTCCTAGGCTAGACTAGAAGCCAAAATGTTAGAATATGCTACAATTACCTTCCAAATGATAAAAAAATTAGGGGTCCATTTGATGGGGTTTCTTATCTAGTCTTCAAATATTTGCGGGGTGATATATTTCATATGCATGATAGATGTCCAAATATTTTCAACAACAATTAGCCTCCAACAAGATTTTGTTGATTGCAATTTGGAAAAGGGTTAGATTCCTTTCAAATCCAAACCACCCCAATCTTTTGGCATTGCAATATTTTCCCAAACCACCCATGGGAGATTATTTTCTTATTTATTTCTGACCCACAAGAATATTTCACATCTCCTCCTAATAGTTTTCATAACTCCTTTCAGAACCCATGTCAGATTTTTCCAATATAGCACAATATCTTCCATAACCGAATTTATCATCACTAGGTGCCTTTCTATTGACAACCATTTGAGGATCTAATGGTTTATTGCCTTTTCAACTATTTCCACTAACCACATGTGGTCCTCCGTATTCTAGTCATTTTATTTAAGGTGAAAAATCATATATTCGAAACTTTCCCTCATGGTCTTTGCCTCAAAAGGAAGTACATGTTGCACTTCTAAACTGTCTAGCTGGGATAAACTTGAGTATGAAAGAACTCATTTTCTGTCATTTGGAACCATTCATGTACCTTTTGTAAATAGAATAAGGACTTGTTTTAAAAAATCAATATCTTGTATGAAACCACTCGTGAAAAATAAGATATAATTGACAAAAATAATATGGGTGATGAACAAATTAGGTACCACTTCTATTCCATGCAAGACCCCCCTTCTTTTTGCATCTAAGATAATATTTCTAAGCCCTTCATCTGCCAGAAGGAAAAGAAGGGGGGATAAATGGAATCCTAGTTTGAGACCTCTATTGGAGTGAAATAAGGGGGATGGTAACCCATTTATTAATATTGTGAAGGATACATTCATTTTACACCCCATGATCCATTTTATAAATGGGGTTCTATTGTAGCCACTACAACTACCCTCTGAAATTTGTCACTAGTCTGAAATTTCAGAACCCCTGTCGCTTTTAATGAGATACATGATAATGTGATCATCCCTGAGGCATCAATATTAGGCCCAAGGCATCCTCCCTACTTGGATACCTTTGAGTCAAAAGTTGGTTTTGTTATCATGGATGGTTTAATCTGGCCATTCCCCTTATTTCCTTTTCTTTTTCTGTGAGGTCGCATGGTTGCAACCCTCATTAAGATCGACCATATGTGACTTTGTGACCTAGCAACATCTTCAGGTTTCCAGGTTTCTCTTCCCTTCAATTCCATACCTTTGTGACTTAGAGACCACGTGACCTACACCTTGGTCATAGGGTCACAAGGTCACAAAATTCCTCAAGAAACCATGTTTTCTACCTTGCGACCCTGCGACCTAGTGGCCCCTAGGTTATTGAGTTGCTAGGTCGCAATAGGGGAAATTTTATCGAAAACTGTAACTTTGAGACCCAGCAACCTAGCTACCATGCGACTAAAAATAAGGCTCACATGTGCAACCTTTTTATATATAGGAGGGTCACATAGGTCGCATTCAACCTGCATGACGAAGCTTCCAAAGTGGTCTGACTGCCTAATTGGAGAGAGTTTTCATCCGAGTAAGTCACCGTAACCTCTAGTAACTTTATTTTACTACTATTTATGCCATCCTACCCTTAATTATCCCACACCCTAGATAGGTATACTCCTTTTTGTCCTTAGTTACCTTTTTTTGCCATAAATAGCCCTTTTTCTTTTAACTTGCTCTCTCACCAAGTCGCCGTATCTTGCCCAATTTGGCCTAGATCGCTTTGTTTCCTCTTTGTCACCCTTTTTTCCCCTTTCCCCAACTCTCAGGGACTTCCTCATTCTTTTTTTTCCTTCTTTCCTCTTGGTTTTACCCTCTCTCACACACAAGTCACACTGACTTGCTATGTCAAGGAAGCCCTAGCGCGAGTTGGCGACTTGCGACCTGGCGACCCGCGACCAAGTTGGTAGGTCTCCAAATCACCAAAGCTATCATTTTCAGCCCTATTCAACCCCATGATCCCAGGAATAGGTCGCCAAGTCACAAATCTACCTTTCCTAGAACTTCACGACCAACACAAGTCACAATTTCCTAAATCTTCCTAGTATGACCTGCCTTGTTGGTCACTCAGCATCCCAGACCTATCTAGGAACTAGGTGGCTTGGATCAATAATTCTAACTATCATATTATTGCATCTATGCCATCGGTCTTATCGTGAGATTTTTTTTTTAGCATGCTAGGTGACGTGGAATTAGATGAATTTTATTATGTTTCAATCTCCCCTGCCTCAGGCAATATGGTACCCCTAATGGTCCAGAGATGACAGAAGAGCTTGTAGATTTTTGTTCTAGAGAGAGATTCACCTCTAGTGCTGACTGCCATCTATGGGGACAAAACTTGTCTATGTGGAAAAAGTTCCAAAATGTCTTGGTAGGACATCTACCTAGAATTTGCAAGACAAGAGTTTCTAGAAGACCTAGCAGACCGTCAGGTGTACATTAATCTCAAGAGGTATAAACTACATTATGTCTCAATGCACCCCTTGATCTTCCCATGCAGGAAATTCATCGACTAGATTCTATAGAAAATAGATTCGAAGCATTGGGTCATAAGGGATCACACCAAGACCATTTTTTCCAACTAGCCGCTATAGATTCCAATGTGTATTATTCACTGCCAAAAAAGGAAGAGTCCTTCAATACCTAGTGGGTAGCGACACATAATGTTCAGGTTCAGGTTCAGGATACTTTGAAGAGATGGTGGGAGGACCCTGAGAAGTTCAAGGGGAAGATATACTAGGAGTACAAGATGAAAGACTTCAAGAAGGTATATAGGCTCATTGCATCTATGATGTGCTGGATTATGGAAGAGCAGATGTGAACACCTTTAATGGAGCATGGGTTCCCTTGATGCACAATGTTGCCACCCATGGGACGTGCTTCCATTGGGCCTATTTGTTAACATCAACTTTAATGGAAAATATATCAGCAACAAAGGTTCCAGAGGAGGGGTTAGCATATCTGGGACCCGATAGCCAGAGGCCCAATCCACAAATCTTTGAATATATTATGGGACTCCAGGTATAAACAAGACATCGATATTATATCACAAAAAAAACTCATTGTGCTCTACTGAGTACTAATCAGGGAATATCCACCCTATATGTCTAAGACAGCCATGGACACAGTCCTTAAGGTGGCACATTTTTTCCCCATACAAGAAGGCACCATCATTATATTTTGCTGGTCCTTCTAGCCACCCCATGAATTTCCAATACTTGTCACTGACAAGCTGATACTATAAGAAGTTTTTCACCAAATTTCAAGTGGCTTCTTTAAGACATTAATTAAAGGAAAGAAGAAACCATGGCCAACCCTCCTGCTCACCAGCAAAGCTTACACGGTTAAATATTTCAAATAGGAAGAACTTGAGGCCGCGAATATGAAAGGGTTTTGATTCATACCATTAGATTTCCAGTCCTTTGACCCAGAAACGATTTTTCCAGCACACTCCAAATTGGCCAAGTTCAATTGATCCTACCAACACAAGGACACAGTTATAGAGGATGAGGTGAGGAATTGGTATAACGTACACAGGTAGCTAGGCCTCGGGGAAGAACTTGAAGTGGTAGGAGAGAAATAAGGAAACTCTCAGGACGGCCTTATTTTACACAGCAGGGCCTCCACCATGAGGAGAAAGACATAGATAGGAGGCGCTTCTTCCTCCTAGTCCAAGAAACCAAATAATGCCACAGGAAATGATTCCCCAAAAGATATAGAGGAAGAAGGGGATGAAAAAACCCTGGAACAAAAAAATACTTCCCTGGTGATGAAAAGGAAAGAACTCAGGTAGAGAAGGGAGGATGATCTCAAGAGAACACAAGATGCACTATCCAAGCAACAAAAGGAAGAGATTCAGAGGCAATAAGAAGAATAGCAGTGCAAGAAGCAACAACAGGAAGAGTGGAGAAAGAAATAGGATGATGAAGCACAAAAGAAGAAAGGGGAAGAGGAAAGAGAAAAATAATCTAAAGAAGAACGTAAAAGGGCCCAAGAATAGGATAGAGAAGAAGAGAGAAAGGAATAGAGAAAGGAATCAGAAAGGAAGAGAAGAGAATAAGAAACCCAAAAAAAGCAAGAGGATGCAAGCAAAGGAGCAGAAGAGATTCGGTCATAGCCACTACAGCTTAGTAGGGAGACATATATGCCCCTGCTTGAAATTCCCCCAGTTACCGCTATCATAGGTGGGCACCTGCCCCTCTCAGATTCGGGAATTTTAGAGGAGCAGGAAGACAAATTACTAGACCTCACAAGGATGTTACATGATCAAATCAACCACAAAATATGGCAAGAAAGGAGAAAATACCTTACCAGGAACCCAACCAAACCTTTAGCGATAAAAAAATAAAAGGATATAGTTCTAGATACTAGGGAAAATCCTATAATGATAACATCATTTTGGAACTCTTCCACTGCAACACCAGAAAGGTTGTCCGAGAAGAAGAAGAGAAGAGAGCTTTAGAATAAGAAAATCAAGCACTTCAATTAACACTCACTCATTCAGGTGGACTACAAGCTGATTTTAAAAGTGAGTTGGATATCCTAAGCGAGACCATGGTACAGGTGTCTAAGGAAATAATCATGTTGTGGCAAACTGTTTCTTCCTTAGCAGGTATCCAGGGAAACAAAAGGAAGAAATCCACCTAGTTAAAGGAAGCCTCCACCATGCTCGATAACATGATGGACTAGTGCGAGAAATAGCTGCAGGCCCCAGGTACTATGCCAAAGAAGGATCAGATCACCACTCAAAATGATAAAGTACATGTGCATGAAGTTACAATCCCGCAAAAAAATCATCAAGGATGTGGAAATGGTCTTGTACACCTATGAGCACCTCATCAGCAACATTGATTCAATGGCCAAAGTCCATCTCATAACCTCCATCAGTACATTGATAGATTAAAAGACTTAGGAGGAACTACTATAGGGGATCTATTCATTTATTGACCCAATCAAATAGGTAGCTCACTCCAAAGATCTTCAAATGAACAAAGAATGCATTTCATAGTACATTGTGGAGCTGGTCAGAATTTATACAAAGTTTGCCTCCTTATCTAATCAAATCAGCAAAAATAAGAGCACGTTGATCCGAGATGCACTATAATTCTTTCACATACTCGGGGAAGACATGCCTCAGCTAGCCCCGATAGCTTCTAATTATCAAGCATGTAAAACTTACCTCAATGAGCAACTACAGGTGGGTACCCAAGATTTATCGATCACCATGCTTCTCACTTAGAATTAAGGTGCAGGAAAGAATATTTTGATTGTCCAGTACGAGACCCCTTTAAACTAAAGTACAACTCATAGGTCGTAGACACCCCATGTTGCAGCCTACCCAAAGTCGCAGGTGAAAAATGACCTCGGGTCGCAAAATGCTCTAGTCACAAGGCATCTCAACAGTCAGGGAGGTGAAGGGTCAAAGTGGAGCCCAAGAGTCACTATAGCCTATATGTACAACCTCAAGAAATATTGTAAAGGACTTTTGAGTTTTGGAATATCTCGAGAGACAAATGGATTTCTATTGAATGTATGCCTCTGGATGAATCCAAAGGAGTGTTTTTTTATATCACTATTAAATCAAACAAAAGTCTCCTATGTGGCTATGTTATGAATATGGTCCCATTCAATGAATGCTTCCTTCAAATATTGGTGCACATTTCTACCCATGTATTTCCATGTGTTATGAGATTCCTTGGAATACGTGGATAGTATATGATGTTCTAACTTAAAAATATGTTGATGAACTGCATTGTCGATATGTCTTTTAAATATTTATTGGAATGTGCATAGATGATAAATGAAACATTTAGCCATCACAAACTGGTTCTCAATTGTTAAGTGAATATTATTATGATGATGATATTAGTAAAGTTTTGCTAACAATGCTTTTCTTGAGTTTCATGCTTTAAATTCTGCTTTGCTATTCATGGCATTATGTTTCACAGGGCATCCGTCAATCACTGACTTTTATTCATTCAAAATCTGTGCATTCTCCATCTTGGTGAGCCTCCTCTCTGTCTAAAAATAATCTTGACCAATTTAATCGCAATCGGGCCTACATACTAGATGGGATCTGCTAACCAAATAATGTAGAGGCTAATTTGGATTCTGCGTCAAGGAGATCCCCTTATTGTTGGCAAGACATTTTCAACCATCAACAGATTCCAAATCCTAAAAGGGTTAGAAACATTCTTAAATAGATCCAATTTATTCTGTCATACGCTTTGGAGAGATAAAGTTTTTCTATGACTCCTTTTATCTTCCTCGTTTTGATGCTATGTAGGCCATCCTAGTCCACCCAGATTGCTTCATGTATTTACCTCCCATACAAAAAACTGAATTGTTCTCTTGAAATTTTCTTAGAGAAGATGGGTCTAAGGTGAAATGCAATGATCTTAGCAATAACCTTATTCAAGCAGTTAGATAATGAAATTTTCCTATAATATTCAAAATAAAAAGGGTTATCTACCTTCAAAATTAAGGCTAGAAAGGTGGAGTTGAATGTATAATACATCCTTCCATTGATCTCAGAGTCTCCGGCAACCCTTAATAATTCATCTCATATTAAATAAAATAATCCCTGGAATAATTCCATTGTCCAACAATCCGGACTAGGACTCTTGTCCCTTTGCATGGACTTAAGAGTGTCTTCTATCTCTTGTCTTGTGATTAGGGCCATCAAAATCTCATTGTCTTCTCCCTCTATAAAAGCCAAGAAAGAGTTGTGCGACTTTAATTACTTCTACTAGGGAAGCTTCTTCCAGAGCTTGATAGAGGCTTTGGAAGAAATTATTTACTAGGGAAGTAATATCCTCAAAATATCTTGTTCTACTCTCATCGACTTTTTCATTTCCAAAATAATATTTATATTTTTCCTTCCCCTAGCATAATTTTGGAAGAATTTAGAATTTTCGTCTCCACTTTTTAACAATACAAACCTACTTTTAAGTCTCCATTATTTTTCTGAGTCTAGAAGAATCCTTATATTTCTTTTTCTTAGCTCTATAATCCTATTCTTGGCTTCTTATGACTCATATCCACCTCCTTCCACATCCTCCATTCTTTCAAGTTCACACTCAATTGGCTTGTGCTCCTCCTCGTCCCTTAATCTCATGAGCTTTTCCCATTGAATCATGGTTTGTTTCACTCTTTTGAGTTTTCCCATGAAATGGTTAGATGTTGATGAGGGCTCATCATATCTATAAGGGATGCAAGTCTCTTGTACTATTTTAATGTAACTCTCTTATTTAAGCCATGAGGAGTTAAACTTGAAGGGGCTTCCTAACTTTGGACTGAAATTTTTAATTTTAAGAAATATTGGGTGGCTATCCGTGTCTCCACCAAACCCAACCCATTTCAATACAATTTTTATCTTTTCCACCAAATCATCAACCATTAAGAATCTATCCAACATTTTTTCCATCGTTGAACTTTTGATATGCAAGTTCCTTCTAGTGGGTTTAAATTAGATTAAGTTCGGGTCATAATGTCTGTGCTCATTCAATTTTCTTGTGGAAAACACTGCTAAATGATCTTCTTGAGTGTCAAGACCCCATACCTCAAAGGCCCCGAGGGAGAAATTGAGTTCTCCTCCTACCATCTGGTTATTGGTCTTCATGAATGATTTTGCAAAAAAGGATAACCAAAATTGATCTCTCTCCCTGCATAGACCATATATGTTTATGAGAGTTAGTTCCATGCAAAGATCAACAAAATAGATTTCTTCGCTAAGAAATTTCTCAGAACTCCATGAATTTAGAACTCTAATCTTTCTCAAATTAAATCTTGTCAATAAGCCTCCTTAGTGCCCTCTTGCATCCAAAGAGAGGAAATACCATCCGAGAAACATCTTACAAGAGAATTTTAGTGATATTCCCCCCCTGATCCAAATATTTCTTGGATGATGATGATATGAGGACATGTGGACACAACAAGTCTCTTCAAATATTTTTTATTATGGGTGATAACTAATATCCTATAGTTAAAGGAGAGAGAAATCATTGGGGAACCAAGCCTAGGGCATGTGTTGCTGTAATCTCCCTGTCCAAATTTTTTTTTCCATTTCAAATGTCCATTTTAGCTTTCAACTGGGATTTTGAGATATTGGATTTCCTGCCCTAGGATCTGGTTGCCACTGGTTGTGAGGGAAGTTCCCCAAGTCCCTTCGACTACTCTAAGACTAATTCTTTCTACCCTCCGGGTTGAAGGTTATATGGAATGGAATTTTTTCGCAAGGATTCAAATGTCAACTAAGACTCAAGTGTGGGTTTCATGGGTAGAATGGTGGTTTAAATATTGTGTAGAGATTCAAAACATGTATTAAATTTAGAATTAATACTATTTAAAAAGGGCCTCAAAGGACCAAGCTCCATTCAATTTGAAATAGAGGCATCAATATTTGAATTAGAGCTCGAAGTAAATAAAGGAAATGTACCCAACAAAATTAGATTTTTCTCAGGGGTGACAGTTGGTCTTGAGTCTCGAGTGGTTTCCCGATCTGGCCCGAACTCCTGCCTACTCCCCTCATCCAGATCCATTCCAGTAAAATAACCTAGGGAGGACCACATAATAAAAGTTTGACAACCTTGGGTAATCGTATTTCTAATTACTTTTTATTACTCATAGTGATGACTTGATCAAAATTTGTCATGAGAATTTTGGTCATTCAATGTATTGCTTATTCTAGAAACTATATAGTCAAAATATGGTGATTAGTATTTCTCTTCTTTCTCGTAGAGATGTGGTTTGTTCCAATCGTGTTCTTAGAAGAAATAATCAAGATAGTTTTGAAAAATGTGTTTCTTGTCATGCTTTGGTCCTATTATAGCTTGTTCATATGTTTTTTGGTTCATTCTTATTCTTTCTACGGGTTCAAGTACTTTTTATTTTTCATTGAACAACTCTCCACACCCAAGTATGTTGGACTTGAATATCCTGTACAATGTAGTAAGTCATGCATTTTTTGTTAACAACAAATTCATAACTTACTACACTACATAGGGTATTCAAATGAAACACACTATTGAATATACATAATAGCAAAACTACGTTGTTGAGAGAAACAAACACACAATAAAGAAAATGGAAAATTATATGATCCAATCTAAGGGACTAAGTCTTCATTGTTAGGGAAATCCATAATCGTTTCAATTACTTAGAAAATCACATTTCTATAAGGATTTAAAACATGTGCCACTAAAAAAAACATGTAATAAAATTAAGCCAAATTTAAGCCACTTAAATGTATTTGGTAGTGAAACATAGGCTCATATTCCTTATGAGTAGATGGCATAATTACAACCTAAAACATAAAAGATCATATTTGTTAGATATTCTAAAGATGTCAAAGATTATAAAATTTCTTAACATTATTCAAATGAAATAATTATTAAAAGGGATGTCAAACCTAATGAATTTTTGTTAGTTTATGAGTCTAGTTCAATGGTATAATAATCTTTGGCTTCAAACCATCTTTGACATTTTTGCCTTCTTTTGGACCTATTTTGGTCTCTTCTTTAGATGATGACAATGTTCCTCCAATTGATTCCATTTTATACAGACTTGCACTAAATTCATTACTTTCTAAATGGGTTTGCTCAATATAATAAACAATTGATGATCTTGCCAATTTTCTTATAAATTATTGTACATGTTCATACTTCTGGGCAGTGTTCTCTCTTATGGCTCAAGTTCCAAATAACATTGGCAAAATATTCTATCCAATCAAATTATGACATGACAATTAGTTGAAAATATCATTTCTTAATGGAAAATGATACTAGAGATATTATACGAGACGAAAAAATACTTATTATATGTAAATGGGTATTTAAAATCTTATTTGATTTCCTTCCTATTGGAATATTTATGGCTTGTTAATTCATGATCGTTAGATATATTCTTTTTTGTCAAATAGATACTCGAGCATTGAGACACATGTCCTTCAATTCGGAAAATATACGTATTGTATGGATTATAGTAAAAAACTAATTATATTATTATTTTTTTATGCTATACTGTGGAAACAACACATAATGTAGAAACAACACATATTATATGGATTATGATAAAAGAATAATTATATTATTATTGTTTATGCCTATGGAGTTATGAATATAAAGCAGAAACAAAGTGCATTGTAAGCTGAATTTTAATTTTAATCGAACCGGTCAAGACTGTTTGCTAAGTAACGGAAACTTAGGATGCAAAACAATGATTATTAATATTTAAACTTTTGTTTTAAATTATAAAATATCATTTTATATAAAGATTAATAATTATTTTAAATGATAGTAACTATTTATGAAATATTTTTAATAAAATAATTAAATGTACTTTGACGTTAGTTTTTCAAAGTACACGTACTTAACATATTTTTAAGTTAATTAAAGTATATGTAGAAATAAATGTTTAAGCGACTTTTAAATTAAATTAATTTATTTTTTAATTTAAGGGGAGTATGATATTTATTACAAGTTTAACTGGAACTATAACATTCAAAAAATGATTAATGGGGTGGAAAGCTTATTTTGGTCGTGAAAATAATTGTAAAACGGTAAATCTCGTAATGTGGGATAGAAAGAAGTTTCTCTTTGAAACATTAGTCACCCCTGTTATCTTATATGGATGTGAGGTTTGGGGTTGCAATATATCTAGAGAATCCTGGAGAAAGATTGAGCAAATCCATAGGCGTTTTATAATGTATAACCTTAAAATTAAAAGCAATACACCCTATCCTATTCTCCTTATAAAAGTGGGTCTTTCCCCTATCGAGAGCCTAGCTATGACTAGGCTTTTGTTGTACAAGCACAAGCTCAATAGCATAGGAGACCATAGACTTTCTAAGCTAGCTTTAAATTCTAGCCAGAACCACCTAAGGCTTAAACGAGGTTGGTATAAAGACATCAAGGCCTGGTTAAACCATTGGGAGATCAACGAGAATGTTGCATTGCAAAACATCAATAACATTAAAAAAATTGTTAGTTCTAAGTTCAAAGAAAAAATGTGTGAGAAAGATCTAGCGGCTAAAAGAAAATTAAGGTATTATAAAGAGGTCATCAACCCCACCTTAGAATATCAAAAGTATCTCTATGTTTTAACTAGCTCAAAGAAGAAAATTAATATAGCGAAGATTAGAACGAACTCTCATGAGCTCCATAGTGAAACAAGTCATTGGAAAGTTCCTAAAACACCATGGATGGAAAGGATCTGCCATCTCTGTGAGAATATGAACATCGTAGATGAAAATCACTTCCTCTTAGAGTGCCCCGTGTACAACCACATTAGAGCTCAATTTCATAATATTTGTTTCAATACCAACCTTCCTAGCCTTTTAAGATGTCAAAATTATAGTGAGCTTGGGAGGCTTATCTCCAAGCTTTTTGAGCATAGGAATAAAATCTTAAATCAAATTAAATAACTCTTTTCTTTAGGTCAGATAGACTAAAGATTGGTCTCACCACCACCACCACCACCACCACCACCACCACCACCACCATCATCATCATCATCATCATCATCATCATCATCATCATCATCATCATCATCATCAATGAATTATTTTCCTTATTTCTTAACCACATTTAGTTAACAAATATGATGTAGATGACTTTAAAGCTTTAAGAGATTTGTCAAGATTATTTCCTATGTATTTTAACACAAAAATACAAAATGTTGATGGTTCATATTTAAATTCCATTTTTATTATAAAATATAGAATATTTTTTATTTAAGAATTAGTATATTATTCTAAATTCTAAATATCTCAACATAATAGATATCTATTTATTTATTTATTTTTGACGTCAAACAATGGTTAGGTGAGTCTGATGGTTTATGACAATACACCCTCATACTGATGAGGCTTATTTATAGACGTATATAGCATAGGCCGATGGTTTACGACAATACATGCTCATAATGATAAGGATTACTAATATGTATACGACAATACATTCTCATAATGATGAGGATTACTTATATGTATATAAGTAATTGAGAATTTAATACTGAGAATTTAGTTTTTGTTATTTTTATTATTATTTAAAGTTATTTATTGGTAAGGTGTTTGGTTAAGGTTTTATTATGGATGTTGTTTAATAACTTCTATTTTTTATTAGCTACTAATCTTTTTGTTTTTAGTTTTATTTATTTTTTATTTAATTTATTTATTTTTATTTTATTTTTATTTTTATATTATTTCCATTTTCATGAATATAATTTTTTTACAATATTTTCAATTTAAGATAACAAATGTTAAAGAGGAAAAAACAATTAAAGAATTTTTTCCAATATACATATTTTAATTTTTAATTTTATTACTTTTAATTTGACTTATATTTTTTATGGTTTTTTTTGTCTATTTCCAATTTTTTTTTCTTAATTTCACTTCTTTTTTTTCCCTTTAACTTTCTATAATTTTGTTTTCTTTAAGAAATAACTATACAATAAAACTTTCATTTCAATGAATATAATTAAATTAGTAAAAAACAATTAGGTTTTAGAATAAGATTTCTTTCTTAATAAATTTGTCAAGGTATATAAAGAATTCAAGAAATTGATCTTCTTGAATTCAAGAAGATTCTTTTTTCTTCTCTCCTTTAATTTTAATTTGTATGTTATTAATTTTTGCATGTATTTGTTGTTGCAGGTCAAAGGATAAGGTGTAGAGGTTGGGTAAGGGATCCAAAATAATTTTACCAATGCTTAGCAGTTAGGGTATTACCAAGAGCTCACTTCCAAGTTTGAGATTCTGCTTCAACTTTGACATTTATTAGAATCTTACTCTTCAATTTTTCATCTATTTAAATAGGTTCGTTAAAGTTGTTTTTCCTTCTTCTTTTGATGTGTGAATTTTGTTAAGGTCATTTAATCTACTACAAGTTTATTAATGGTTATATTTAAAGTGAATGTGTCAAATTCACCCATTTTAATACTAAATCACAAATTACAAACAAGTTTATAATATTTGGAAAATATTTAAAATTTGGTAGTGATATATTTTAATATTTTATTTTTTTAATGAATTTTTTAAATTTAATGTTTTAGGAACTAAGTATTTTAATTAGAAACTAAGTGTTTTGATTACAATATACTCTACCTTCTGTATAACTAGCACGGTTATATAAATTAAAACACTAGTATGTCAAAATGCTTACATTTTTAATTAATTGCAATTTTTTAGAAACTATTTCAATGTTTAAATTTAGTTTTTAATAAAAAAAAAAAAATTGAATTTCTGAAATTTGAGTTTTTAATTGGTGGATGACTAATTTTATGTGGTTTAAAATAAATTTTTGTGAATTAAAAAAATAAAATAAACCTATAATCCCCAATTATGCTCATAAATTAATTATCTATTTTTTTTTTCCAAATTTGTGGATACATTTGTCATATCCCCAATTATGCTCATAAATTAATTATCTAATTTTTTTTCCCAAATTTATGGATACATTTTTCATTATGTTTAGGGATTCTACTAACCATGGAAACTCACAACATTGTATATTACACTGATTTTCTTATATGTTTACTGATTTTTATTATTTAATGGACTTGGTTCAATAATTTTCCTCAATAAACTTTACCTATATTTACCTATATTATATAGGCATAGGATATGGTTCGACAATTCAGTGCAAAAGTTTAGCTATATTATATATGCATATGATATGGTTGAATAATTAGGTGAGGAAGTTTGTATCAAATGAAACAAAAGTAAAACCTAGCCTAACAATTGGAATGCTTTTACTTGTTTTTTTTTTTGTTTATATCGTCAACACTACAGTAAATAATATTTTCGCATTTGTCTTTAAAATTTTAATCCTAAACAAACATATCTTTTAGGAATCTTTTCCATTCACACTTAAACCTAGCTTAACAATTGTAATGCTTTTACTTGTTTTTTTGTTTATATCATCAAAACTACAATAAATAATATTTTTTCATTTGTCTTTAAAATTTTAATCCTAACTTGAAAAGATAACAAATATATATTTTAGGAATCTTTTGCACTCACACTTAAGACTTTTTGTAACTAATTTTTATTTATTTTATCATACTAGACATTATAAATTTTTATATTAGATATTTTATTAAATATGAATTATTTTCCAAGCGATTAAGATGACACAAAATACTTAATATTAATTTATTTTTTTCTATATAGAAATTCTACCCTAGATTATTTATTTCGCGTTGAGATAGGATGAGTATAAGTTTATAGTTAGATAAATAGGTTGTTACAATAGTTACGAATATATATGCACCCATATCTATTTTTCTCCAAGGTTATCTAGTCCACTAATTACTTATCTTACTTCAGTTAGTTGTATTCAAGTATTTTTTATTATTAGATTTATTAAATTTTTCAAGAATTCGATAATTTCTATTGATTAATTTTAGCATAAGAGGCAGGTACTAAGCATCAAGACTACAGATTATACTTATTATAATTTAGTTGTTAAATTAATAGTGAAACCCTTGTTATTGTGTATTATTCATAGATATTAATTAACGTGCCTTACAATTTAAAAATAAAAATATATTTAATACTAAATAACAAATTATAGATCACCAAAACTCCATTTTGTGATGTCAACTCTATATCAATCATGTACAATTCACATGTGACATGTACAATTCACATGTGACAGCTTCATTAAGGATAACTAGTGTTAACTAGTTAAAAGACAATTATTTTTATTATTTTGTCAGGAAAAGACTCAAATAATTACTATTGTCTAAAATTTATTTGTTTTCTAAGTAACTAATTAGGAATAATTAATTAATGGAAAGAATTTCTTAAAGAAAGTAAAAAGCTGATTGTAAATTTTTTTCCAAGAATTGGTTAGTGGTTGGGGACAGTTGGAAAACAGTTACCTACTTCTCTGAGGATAAAGATTGATCCCAAGGAGGAGTAGGGGTTTTGTTATAGTTTGGAAAAAGGTTGAGGAATTTCTAGAGCTAGTAGAGACCAGTGGAAAGATCGCTCAGAAAAAACCTCAAACTAGATTTATGATATTGACTGGACTGGCTATCCTGAGGTCACAGTAGAATGTGAATCCACTATTAACTCGTATCATCCAAATTTGGAGCTAGGGGGCAAGTAGAGGACGTATTTGCCTCTCTTGATGGTTGGGAGAACCACAACTTAAAACCAAGTGATATAGATAAGTACAAATAGTTATTTTGTATTATGTATATATGAAGTATTTACTAGTTGAGAACATAGGTGTTTGTATTCTATTATAAATAGGAATGTTGGTTCTATAGGTATTTTTTATTTTGTATATATATATATAATTATCATTTGAATACACAGATGTACCTATTCTACTTATAAACATGAACGTTTGAGACACGAATATTCTGTAAATCTACTTATAAGTAAACAAAATTTGATTACACAGCTATTGTTTCTATTTATAAATAGGTACTTTTTATTACATGTTCTAAAACGACTTAGAAAGTAATTCCTTGAATATTAAAAATAAAATTATCTGTTAACTGTGATAGTTCTTTGCTCATAGTTTTTTAGTTACATCATATACTAAAATTCTATGGAAAAATCATAAGAAATTATGAAGGAACAGTTCAACTACTATTTTAATTCTAATAATTTCTTTACCTAGAAAACTTATGAAGTTTAATATGAATTTAAAATAGATTTATGTAGAGATTAGAACTATTGGTCTAGGTTCTGGGCAATGCCCTACCTAAGACACATTGTCCTTTCTGTTATTCTAAACTGTACACAGACTTCGGTAAACGGTGGTCCAGACACCAAATGTACTAAAGATATTAAACAAGAATCTTAAAAGAAATTATTTGAACAATTCTGCAGAACTATATTCGAGAAAAGAGTATAGTATTACATCGAAAAAAAACTATGTACATTTCCACTTCTAGATTTCTTTTAAAACAAACAAAATACAGGTAATAAGGAAAAACGACAAAGATTAGTATCGATAGATACTATATTCAATTAAAAGATATGATAGATAACCAATAACCTTTCCGAAATACCTGAACAATAATTAAAGAAATGACATCTATTCTTACGCAGAGTAATATAAACTAAAACATAATCACTCTATGCGGGAAAGGCATATAATAGAGAAAAGGATTATGCATACAAATGAAAAATTATTCATTAAAAGGAAATGAGTATATCCCTGAGATACATAACTAAAAAAGAAAACAGGGTTCTACAAAAAAAATCGACAGAACCGAGAACGAGAGAACAAGTAAACCTTAAGATAAGAAATATTCACTTCCTTATAACATTAACAAAGAGTCCATGTGAATATTTACAGGTTCTATTCTTAAATCTTGAATTAAAAATAAACACCATGCAAACTAGACTGAGTTTGATCTTAAAACTGGACAAAATGGTTTTTAATCCCCTCGAATCATCTTAACAATTTTTAGTTCTAGAAACTTTGTTCGAAGCCAGAATCTAGGAGCAGTAACTTCATTTGCCAAGGTACTTGGAGAAAGAGAGATCCAGCGTGTTAGCCAAGCCTGAAGGAGTTGCTGCATTGCATTTCAGTCATAGACTCTGTGCCAAAGAGGTCGGGATTAGAGTACCGACCTATCGAGAAACAACAAAAGATGTTATTATGAGAGAATATAAAATACCTCTTCATAATACTTAAAAAAAAATAAGAATGCCAAGAAGTAAGAAAACTGTGGAAGCACGAATATTATCTTACCTGTAGGAGGAAGAATCCCATGTGGAAAACATGCAGTATATAAGTAAACATTAAAATGCTTAACGCTTACGAGAAGATTCGAACCCTATTACAACAAGAAAACTAATGCAAGAAACCAGACAAATTGCAGAGTTATTCTTACCTGATGGAAAACTACTGAAGAAAGGAAATCTTGTTGAGCAGATGTCATGGCAGGTGGACAAGAGTTTGGACTTATTCTTAGCAACATTTTTCTTTCATCTAAATTGTCTGAGGACTGAAGAATGTTTCAACTAATAGTGAGCTAGACAAAAGACTCAGCCAAAACCCTGAGGACCAAATAATCTGAAGGTCGAAGGATTATCGTCATATGAAAGCTTACACCCGAAGGCGCTATGAGCTTAAGAGCCGAGCAGACAGAACAAAAATGAGCTGTAGATGGAAATTTCCAAGTATGTATTAGGGTTTGGAAGTGTTAAGTCAGATCTCCTACTGAAAATGCAAGCCATTGATTAGAAAAAGGATCGATGCTGAGGATTAGTAGAGTACCATAGAAAAGCGCATTGAAATATGTATGCAATCCTGGAAGTTGTCAAACGAATTAAAGGCCAGTACTGTGGTAATAAATGGAGTTGACATGCCAGCTAACCGCCGATTGAAAAGATCAAGGTGGAGTTATATAACACAAATATGCATCAGCGTTAAGGTGGATGCTTTGAAAAAAAAAAAAAAACTCAACCAAACTTTAATCATATCACTATACATTCGATCACACATATGTATATATATTGATGTTATAAATACACAATCTTTATATTTTTATGTATTTCCAATTAACCATATATATGGGTCGTTGATTAAATAAGCATCCTTTATTTCTATGATTAAATCTTATAAACAATATGGTTATGTAACAGTAGTAAATTCTATTAATGGAGGATAAAAGAAAAATTAAACTTTTTTTTTAATATGTAGTTTTTAAAGGGTTTAGTTGTTACAAGTGCTATCAAAGCCGCATTTCTACGCTGGGACCCTAAGGGTCGACTAACGATAAAGCTGTGTATGTGACTAATGCACAGAGAGAGAGAGAAATACTTAAGTAAAGATAATGAGAAGAGGATCAGCATCAAAACCACCACAAGATGCTGGGGAACCCCAAGCACAACCGATGAAGATCCCAGAAATGTGGGTTCAGTTAAGTGTCAAACATCATCAACAAACTAGTCAGTTGCTTGAGGAACAACATCACCAAACTAGTTTCCTGTTGAATACATACAACAAGTGCAGGAGGAAATGGTACGTGTCTGAAAAGATAATGAACGATTACTGGAAGACTAGGAAAAGATATTAATGAGTCTGTCAGACAAACCAAACCAGGAGGTGGAACATCCAAGTACTGAAAGAGGCATACAATAAGGAGATGAAAAAAAACGAGAAATAACACCACAGACAGAGTGGAAAAAATCCCATCTCAACGAAGCAAGAGTAAAAATTGCAATGAGGCAGAATCTGGAAATTTTTCAGATCAACAAGAGATTAAGAAGCAGAAATTATAACTTCACGGGGAATTTCGAAATATTAAACCACCAACATTTGATGGTGAGGCTGAGGAGGTGGCAAAAGCATGGTTAATTAATATGAACAAGTACTTTCAGGTGTATGAATATAATAGCAACCTGAAGGCCAGGTTAGCTATATATCAGCTAAGAGAAAAACCCACCCTGTGGTGGGAAGAAGTGAAGAATGTGTGTAGTATTGAGGAACAAGATGTCACCTGGGAATCATTCCAGAAATACTTTAAAGACAAGTATTTGACAGAGCGATTATATGATGAAAAAGCTAAATAATTTCATGACTTAAGGTTGGGATAGATGACCATGGATGAATATATCACCAATTTCACCTCCCTGTTACGATATGTTCCATATCTTCGAGAGGAAAAGGCTAACATGCAGAGGTTTCTGAGTAATCTACCAACACAAATGAATGGGTGAATAGAATTTTTAAACCCCCAGACCATGGATGAAGCCATTCGTAAAGCACGAATGTGTTATCAGTAGTCCAAGGCTAAAGGGGAGGTTGGTAAAAATTAGCAGCCAAAGAAAGGACATAAAAGTAACCCCAATTTCAAAGGCGCCAAAAGCGATAACTTTAAAAGTTTTGCACTAAATCCTACTACCAAAAAATTTGGTAGAAATCACCAAAGAACCAGATGGCTAGCAGAAGAAAAGCATACAGAAGCATCTAGTAAGCCCAAGAAAGGTTAGATAACTAAGCCACCTCTATAGTGTTGGGGATGTGGTGAGGCACACTATTACAAAAACTATCCACAACGAACCAGAAATGATACAGTGGAAAATTTGCAGGAAGCTTCTATAGTAGGTGATGTAGCACAGAACATACCCCGTATCAATGCGCCTTTGAAGGATCGATAGGAATATTATCAACCAACAATGATTGAACTAGAAGGTAAATTACTAACTAAATCTGTTTCTATTTTGGTAGACCCGGGAGCAATTCTGAGCTATGCTAGTCCTAAACTAGTGGAAATATGTAATTGAAAGAACAAAAATTTAAAATTTCATGGCTGGTACAGCTAACTACCGGAGTAAAATGAAAAGTAACTGCCAAGATTCCAAATTGTATTATGGAAATTTCAGAACAACAGTTACAATTAGATCTGAACATTCTGCCATTGGGATCCTATGATATTTTTCTAGGCATGGATTGGTTGGAAAAACATTGGACGTTGGTAGACTGTAAGGAAAATATTATTTACTACAAAATGCACGATGGAACATGTAAAGAGATTTAGAAAATCAAAAAGCCATTGCAGATATGCCCAACTATAGCATCCTAAATGAATAAGCGTATAAGAAAGGGATGTTAGTTGTATATTATTCAGGTAGGGTATGCAGATTCCAAGGAAAATTTTCCTATGATGGAAAATATACCAGTGGTACAGGAATTTCTGGATGTCTTTCCAAAAAATATTCCTGGTTTACCACCAAGGAGAGACGTTGATTTCACCATATAGTTACTGCTAGGAGCTTCTTCGGTGTCAAGGTCTCCTTACAGAATGAGTGTGAAAAAGCTAATTGAGCTGAAAATGTAGTTAGAAGAACTGTTGGATAAAGGCTATATTCGTCCAAGTGTGTCCCCGTGGGGAGCACCAGTTTTGTTTGTGAAAAATAAGGATAGGACCATGTGAATGTGCATGGACTACAAGCAACTCAATAAATTAATAGTAAAAAACAAGTACCCCCTACCGAGAATTGATGATTTGTTTGATCAAGTAAAAGGGGCCACAGTGTTTTCCAAGATAGATTTAAGATCTGGATATCACCAAATTCGAATTAAGGATGAAGACATTTACAAGATAGCATTCTGTACTAGGTATGGACACTATGAATTTGTGGTGTTACCCTTTGGATTAACGAATGCACCAACAACCTTTATGAGGTTAAGACATGGAATCTTTCATCCTTTCTTGGATAATTTCGTACTTATATTTATAGATGATATTCTGGTATATTCTAAAATTACGAAGAGCATAAGGAACATTTGAGGCTTGTTCTGGAAATGTTAAGAAAACACCAGTTGTATGCTAAGTACAGCAAATGTGATTTCTTTAAAAACAGAAACCAGTATCTAGGCCATGTTATTTTAGCAGATGGAATCATTGTTGATCTTGAGAAGATCAAAACCATTATGGAATGGCAAGTACCCTAGAACATGGTAGATATTAGATCCTTTATGGGATTAGCTGGTTATTACCGAATATTTATTGAGGGATTTTCTAGAATTTCTTTTCCTATCACCTCCTTATAGAGGAAAGGAAAAGTTTTTAAATGGATAATGGAATGTCAGAACAGCTTTGAAAATTTGAAACAAATTTTGACCACTACACCTGTGCTAAGGGTAGTTGATCCTAACAAATAATTTGAGGTATGTACCGACGCAAGTAAAGAAGGTGTTGGGGCAGTTCTATCCCAGGAAGGCAAAGTGGTGGAATACAAATCAAGGAAGTTGAAAGACCATGAACAGAGATATTCTGCATATGATATGGAACTAACAGTAGCGGTACATGCGCTCCAGGTGTGGAGGCATTACTTGCTAGGTAAATTTTTTTTACTTAAAACAGATCATAGCATCTTGACTAGTTACTTCAAGCAAGCAGATTTAAACTCCAAACAGACAAGATGGAATTCCTTCCTTAGTGAGCTTTATATGGACACTCAGCACGTAAAGGAAAAATAAAACCGAGTAGCTGATGTTTTAAGAAGAAAATTACATGGTATATATGAGCTGTATTATAATCAGCTAGAAAATAAATTTTTGGAACAATTAAAAGAAGAGGCAAAGAAAGATCTGGAATTCCAATTTTTATGGCAAAAGTTGGAATAAAACATGAAGCAAGCACATACATTCCAGTACGAAATAAATGAAGATCGGATGTTGACTTTCCGAGGAAAAGTGTATGTGCCTAATCGCATGGCTCTGAAGGAGCTAATAATGGATGAATTCCATCGCAGCAATTATGCAGGCCATCCATAATACCAGAAAATGTTGACCGCAACAAGGAAGGTATACTTTTAGCCTGGTATGCATAAAAATATTGCTGAATATTTAGAAAATGCTTAGAATTTCAATAGGTAAAGGTGGAGCATCAACATCCCAAAGGATTGTTGCAGCCCATACTAATACCTGAATGGAAGTGGGAGGTCATATCCTTGGACTTCGTTACAGGTTTACCACGAACAAAAAATAAAAATGATTCTATCATGGTGGTGGTGGATAGATTGAGTAAATATGCACATTTTATACCTATGTATTTCACTTACAAGACGGTACAGATAGCCGACATATTTATGAAGGAAATTTTCAGGTTGCATGGAATTCCAAAAACCATTATTTCAGACCGGGATGTTAATTTCACTTCTGCATCTTGGAAAAATTTGTTTACTGGTATGGGAACTCAAATAAACTTTAGCACAGCTTATCATCCCCAGACTGACGGTCAAACGGAGTGAGTAAACCAAGTGTTGGAATACATATTGCACATATATGTAATGCAGCAGCCAACTAAATGGGAGGATTATCTACATCTTGTTGAATTTTCTTACAAAAGTGGTTATCACGAATCTCTAAATATGAGTCCTTTCAAGACATTATATGGGAGGCAGTGTCACATGCCTATAAATTAGAGCAGCCCAAAGACAAAATTAATGTTGGGACCTAAGATTCTTGCTGAAATGGAAATAGAGGTCAAGAAAATAAGACAAAATCTGAAGGCTACACAAAATCGAAAAAAGGTCTATGCAGATAAAAATAGGTCTTATAGAGAATTCGAGGTGGGAAACCATGTATATGTGAGAATTAAACCCAAGAGGAGTACCTTAAGGTGGACCTCTTGTGCCAAATTGTCTCCTAGGTTCTGTGGACCTTTCCAAATTTTAAAAAGGGTAGGACCTGTAGCTTATCAGCTAGCCTTACCCAGCCACATACGAGTACACAATGTGTTTTATGTGTCCCTGTTGAAGCATTATGTGCATGATGCAAAGCACGTAATACATTGGAAAAATATACATGTCGGATAGGAATAATAATCCTAACTTGAGATATATATATATACATATATATATATATATATATATATATATATATATATATATATATATATATATATATATATATATATATATATATATATATATATGTATATTGTGAGAATTGATTTGGAACATTGTTGTTTTTCAGGTGGAACCGGACGACGAGTTCCTGGTCGAGCCACAACACATACTTGATTGAAGGGAAATTGTACTCGACAAGCAAGTGGTTGTCCAGGTTAAAGTGCAATGGAAGCACTTCATGCTGGATGAGGCTACTTGGGAGGACGAAAAATTTATGGGAGAAGTTTACCCAAAGCTCTTTGCAGAACTAGAGTAAAAAAAAAACATCGAGGACGGTGTAACTTCTAGGGGGGAAGTTATGATAGCTTCATTAAGGATAACTAGTGTTAACTAGTTAAAAGACAGTTCTTTTTATTATTGTGTCAGGAAAAGACTCAAATAATTACTATTGTCTAAAATTTATTTGTTTTCTAAGTAATTAATTAGGAATAATTAATTAATGGAAAGAATTTCTTAAAGAAAATAAAAGGCTGATCGTAACATGTTTTCCAAGAATTGGTAAGTGGTTGGGGATAGTTGAAAAATAGTTACCTACTTCTCTGCGGATAAATATTGATCCCAGGGAGGAGTAGGGGTTATGTTCTAGTTTGGAAAAACGTCGAGGAATTTCCAGAGCTGCTAGAGACCAGTGGAAAGATCTCTTAGAAAAAACCTGAAACTATATTTGTTATACTGACTGGACTGGTTGTCGTGAGGTCATAGCAGAAAGTGAATCCACTCTTAACCCATATCATCCAAATCTGGAGCTAGGGGGCAAGTAGAGGATGTAATCGCCTCTCTTGATGGTTGGGAGGACCACATCTTAAAACAAAGTGATATAGATAAGTACAAATAGTTATTTTGTATTTTGTATATATGAAGTATTTACTAGTTGAGAACACAGGTGTTTGTATTCTGTTATAAATAGGAATGCTGGTTATACAGTTATTTTGTATTCTGTATATATATAAATAGTTATCATTTGAATACACAGATGTACGTATTCTACTTATAAATAGGAACGTTTGATACACGAATATTCTGTAAATCTACTTATAAGTAAACAACATTTGATTATACAACTATTGTTTCTATTTCTAAATAGGTAATTTTTATTACATGTTCTAAAAGGACTTATAAAGTAAATCCTTGAATATTAAAAAGAAAATTATGTATTAACTGTGATAGTTCTTTGTTTAAAATTTTTCAGTTACATCATAGATTAAAATTCTATGGAAAAATTATAAGAAATTATGAAGGAATAGTTCAACTACTATTTTAATTCTGATAATTTCTTTACCCAGAAAACTTATGAAGTTTAATATGAATTTAAAATAGATTTATGCAGAGATTATAACTATTGGTATAGGTTCTAGGCAACGCCCTACCTAAGATACATTGTTCTTTTTGTTATTCTAAACTATACATAGACTTCGGTAAACGGTGGTTCGGACACCAAATGTACTAAATATATTAAACATAAATCTTAAAATAATTTATTTGAACAATTCTGCGGAACTATATTCAAGAAAAGAGTATAGTATTATATAACCAAAAATTGTGTACATTTCCACTTCTAGATTTCTTTTAAAACAAACAGAATACAGGTAATAAGGAAACACGACAAAGCTTAGTATCGATAGATACTATATTCAATTAATAGATATGATAGATAACTAATAACCTTTCCGAAATACCTGAAAAATATTTAAATAAATGACATCAATTCTTACGCAGAGTAGTATAAACTACAACATAATCATTTTATGTGGGAAAGGCGTATAATAGAGAAAAGGATTATGCATACAAAGAACAAATCATTCATTAAAAGGAAATGAGTATATCCCTGAGATACAGAACTAAAAAAAACATAGGGTTCTATAAAAAAAATTGACAGAACCGAGAATGAGAGAACAAGTAAACCTTAAGATAAGAAAGATTCACTTCTTTATAACATTAACTAAGAGTCCATGTGAATCTTTATACGTTATGTTCTTAAATCTTGAATTAAAAATAAAAACCATGCAATCTAGACCAAGTTCGATCTTAAAACTGGACAAAATGGTTTTTAATCCCCTCGAATCATCTTAACAATTTTTAGTTCTAGAAACTCTATTTGAAGCCAGAATCTAGGAGCAGTAACTTTGGTTGCCAAGGTACCTAGAGAAAGAGAGAGCTAGTGTGTTAGCCGAGGCTGAAGGAGTTAGTTTAGTGCATGTCAGTCATAGAATTCATGCCAAAGAGGTCGGGGTTAGAGTAGTGACTTGTCGAGAAACAATAAAAGATGTTATTCCAAGAGAATATAAAATACCGCTTCGTAATTTCAAAAAAAAAAAAGAATTCCAAGAAGTAAGAAACATGTGGAAGCACAAAGATGATCTTACTGAGAGGAGGAAGAATCCCATGTGGATAGCTTGCAGTATACAAGTAAACATTAAAACACTTAATGCTTATGAGAAGGTTCAAACTCTCTTACAACAAGAAAATGAATGCATAAACCCAGAAAAATTGCAAAATTATTATTACCTGATGGAAAACTACTGAAGAAAGGAAATCTCGTTGAGCAGATTTCATGGCAGGCGGACAAGATTTTGGACTTATTCTTAGCAACATTTTTCTTCCCTCTAAATTTTCTGAGGACTGAAGAATGTTTCAATCGATAATGAGCTAGATCAAAGACTCAGCCAAAACCCTGAGGACCAAATAATCTGAAGGTCGAAGGATTATCCTCATATGAAAGCTTACACTCGGAGGTGCCATGAGCTTAATATCCGAGCAGACAGAACAAAAATGAGTTGTAGATGGAAATTTCCAAGTATGTATTAGGGTTTGGAAGCGTTAAAAGTCAGATCTCCCATTGAAAATGCAAGCCATTGATTAGAAAAAGGATCGACGGTGAGGATCAGTAGAGTACCATAGAAAAGCGTGTTAAAATCTATATCCAATCCTCGTAGCTGTCAAAGGAATTAAAGGCCAGTGTTGTGGTAATAAATGGAGTTGACATGTCAGCTAACCGCTGATTGAAAATATCAAGGTGGAGTTATATAACGCAGATATGGATTAGCGTTAAGGTGGATGCTTTGAAAACAAAATAAAATCTCACCTAAACTTTAATCATATGACTATACATGTGATCACACATATGTATATATATTGATGTTATAAATATACAATCTTTATATTTGTTATGTATTGCCAATTAGTCATATATATGGGTCGTTGATTAAATAAGCATCCTTTCTTTCTATGATTAAATATTATAAACAATATGGTTATGTAACCGTAGTAAATTCTATTAACGGAGGATAAAAGAAAAATTAAACTTTTTTTTTTTTACTATGGAGTTTTTAAAGGGTTTATTTGTTACATCCCATGTAGTTTTTCAGAGACAAATAGTTGTGCAAAATAGTTTCTTGGAGTTGACATCTCATTCACTTGAAACTAAGTTTCATATGAATTTGAATGAAATACTACCAAAGAAATAAAGTTATAAAGCTTCATTATAACAAGGTTTTTGAAATTGAAATCTCCTTCACTTGAAACTGAGTTTCTCCCTATTAATTTGAATGAAATACTGCCAAATAAATAAATTTATAAAGCTTCATTAGAACTAATGAGGTAGGGTGCTCAAGAGAAAAAACCATTTTAACTCAAAATTTTCACTTTCATTTCCATTATTTTATGAAAGATTTAATTGACTAAGTCACAACCTATAAGCAGTTCAAACTCCAATTAACTATATTTAGACCAAGCACCACATACTAGCCACTAAGTAGCACTTGTTTTCAATACCCAATAACATTTATACAAAGCTTGTGAGACACTATGAATAATTGCACTTTACAAACACTTACACATAAACTAACCTCTTTCCATAAATCTAATAACAATTGTTAATAAATAAATTAATGCGAGAAAAAAACAATTAAAAAACAATTATACACATTAAAACTACACAAATAATTTACTCCAAAAAAACCTCAACCTGAAAAATTAGTCAATAATAAATATCTTATATTATAAGAGAAAAGCAACAATATCCTTAATTTAACGCAACGAAGCAACCAAAGCTCTAACCTTGAATTATTTGATTGAATCTTCAAATAATCTTGTTTTTTTATAAATTTTTGTTAATAAAAATACCTATCAAATTCCACCATTGAAATATTGTTAATTTTTTAATTTAAAAATAATAATAAAATGTAATAATTTATTTTTAGATAACAAAATATAATAATTTATATTTAAATAAAAAATATAATAATTATATTGATATTTAAATAATTAAATATAAAAATTATATTTATATTTAACTAAACATCAAAATAGAAAAAATAAACTAGAAGAATATTATTTTTTCCATTAATTTTAATATTTATAAATTATCAAGAAATTTCATAAAATTTCAATATTTTAGAAACCTAAAACATTTAGAAACACTAATGAGTGGATTGTAATGCATTTAGCTTAGTGTCTGTAACCTCTTGTTTTTATTTTTACTTATTGTTATACACGACACATTCAGAAGCGATAACGAATGAGGCATTTGTTATTGAAATTTTAATTCATAACTTTTATTTAAGAAATTAATTTAATGATACTTTTTCTTGAGTTAAAAGAAGAACTAACTGCGTGGTAAATTATTTGAAGAACCCAGGGAAGTAGGTTAAGACATTTTTGGTAGTTACCTTCCCAATATGATTAAAGGAAAAATCCTAAGAGGGAAAGGGGTTTTTTGCGGATAGTGGTGAGGGTTAAGCACCAAATGGTTGCTCTGAGTTTTCGAGAGCTAGTGTGTGAACCATGGAACTCAGTATTTACCCTAGAGAAGCAAGACAAGAGTTTAAATCCTAATGTATGACTTCCTGTCTCAGGAAAATACCTCAGTCCTAGTGCGGAGCAAGGGGGAAGCAGAGGACGTAATAGCCTCACTCAAAGGTTGGGTGGACCAACAGTTACTAAAAGACAAGCATTGGAAATAGGTATTCAGTATTTATAGCTTACTTTTTAGTACTGCTAAATTGCTCGATAACATGCTCGATAAATGTCATACATAAAAGCATAAGAATGAGTACCAGTTTCACCTTCATCTCTTAAGTACAGGAATGAATATTAGTTTATATATGAAATTAAAATACAGGAAGTAATGCTAGCTTTACAATCATCTCTTGAGTTCAGGAATGAACCCAGTCTTACTTTGTAAATTAAAATACAGGAATGAAAGATAGTTTAACAAATGCAACAGAAAAACATAAAAGAACTGCTAGAATTAATACTGTATTTATTTCAAAGAAAGAAAATAAATGCTAGAATTAATATTGTATTTATATCATAGAAAGAAAGGAAATGCTAGAATGAATACTTTATTTATATCACAGAAAGAAAATAAATGCTAGAATGAACATTGTATTTATATCAAAGAAAGAAAATAAATGCTAGAATGAATACTGTATTTATATCACAAAAATAAAATAAATGCTAGGTTTTTGTTATCTTTATAATAAGAAAATATGACTGTAATTATCATCAATGAGATGAGCACCATTACGGTAAGACAATGATAGAAAATTTGAGTAAACATGAATTTGGAACTTGTATCACTGTAATATATTATATGTAAAACATGGTAATGAGCTATATCAGAAAGTGAACAGAATTATAGTGACAGAGAATAAAATTTAGAGATTACATCTCAACTGTAAACTTCCGCATAAATTAAAGAATAAAAAATATGCAGAATAGACAACTTGAGAAATTTTCAAATATTTATACCAGTGAAGGTAAAGAATATAGGCTGAGGGTTTAGAGATGGACCCATAAAGAGGGTTGAGGCTCAGGTCCCTCACTTCCGGATAAAATATAGTATACAAGCACAAAAAAAATAGCCAGTTCCATTAAGTTAACACAAATCGTAAAATATCGAATGTACAAGAGGTTCTCCACAGTTTTTACAACTTAACCGAACAAGAGAACAAACGATACAGTATGGGATTTAATTAGCACAAAAAATTCCAAAATGAAGATAGAGATTTCCCTTATAGAATCCATACCAGAATATGGAATTTAAAATTACATGTTCAAACAAAAATACAACTGATCCGAAGTTCTGGTAGCGAGAATGTCTTTAACAATCTAGAAATAAACAAAACCGAAAATCCCTGAACAAATATACATTTAGACCAGAAAAAGGGCCAAGCCCAAATAGGAACCCCTCTAACACTCTAGAACCAAACCTAACCCGTCCACGGGAGGTGAAATCCCTGTCTTGCAACAGTCAATGGGGCAACCATGGTTAATGTAGAGGGAGTGCTGGATGACTGGGTCGGGGTGGAAAGTGTAGAACAATAATAGGGGCATACCTGTAATCGAGAGAAACTAAAAGACCCCAGAGTTCTCCAAACCCGTAAGCCTCTAGTTTACAGTGCCTGAGACAATTTGTTAAAAGAAAACATGAGAGTTAGGAATTGGTGATGAAAAATCCTTCATAACGGTAAGAAAATTGTTAACAAGGAAATCTATAATTTTAAACAGATATTCGCACCCGCATCACTTACTGCAAAGTCGAGCAAGGAAAATCCGGTGTTGAATCCATCAAAAAGATCAAAATTTCATATTGAACCCAACTGTGGAATTATGAAGAGGGCAGAGCAAGATGGCTGATGGTAAAATAAGTATTTGTAGAAACCTCCTATGCCAAAGAAATTGAAATGAAGTTAAAGAAAAGGATTAAAACACCCTTGTAATATAGTCCTTAGAACAAGAAAAGTGGAAATAGGTATAGTTCAAAGAAAACCCCGAACCTTACCTCCATTATTGATGAGAACTAGTGGAATGAACCCTGTTGGCGACACCGTGACTGTGTAAAAGAAAATACCCAAGAATAAAATCTGAAAACTAACAACTTGCAGAGCAGGGCTTCGAACCTCATGGTGGAAATAATGACACTTTGGCGAGGGTTTGGGGGATGGGTAGTGAGCCTAACCCTCCTCCTTGGCCAGATATACGTTGATTGCACCTGTAAAGGATCAAACGACCCAACATTTTCCAGTAGATAAGCTCGGATAGGTGGAGAGCATTGCAACTTCTGAGCATGTGGTAATGGGTAAGGAACACTTTAATGTTTTAAAATCATAGTACAATAATTGCAAGCGGAAAGGTAGAGGATAGTACAAGCAGATCTGAAATCTAACCAATGCCGATATGGCATAATAAAAACAAATGAATAATTGACAAGACATCTGGTAAGGGTTCCGAACCCGAGTTCTAATAGATTAGGCTAAGTATGATATTATAATCGTGGTTGATCAATGTAATCTATCAATGTTAATAAACATGAAATTTTTTAAGGGCATGGTTATAGATAGACTTTGGAGATTGGTTTTAATCTATATAGTGTTGCAAGTGCATGAATCCTTATTAACTTAATCATTTTTTTTTAAATTTCAAGTAATTAGTAAGTAATTAGTGTGGCAGTGGTTACAAGTGGTATAAATGGGGCCAAACGGGCTAGTACCATACTATGTTTTATTTTGTTATGTTTTCTATTAAAGTTAATGGTTGGAAATTGTGTTAAGTACAGGAACAGGTTTGTGTAATCTACCATGAGAATGGGATCAAGTCATCACACACCCAAAATCACGGGGGAGACCCATCCTGTGACCAATCCTGACGTCAACCCTGATATGTGGGTGTAGTTAAGTGTGGACTAGCACCAGCAGACAAGAAAAATGTTAGAATAACAACAATGACACACAAATAGGTTGTTGGATACCATGTAGCAGCTGTAGACAAAGATGCATAAGGTTTGCAGTGATAATGAAATTCTAATGAGAGAACATGAGAGAATATTAAAACATTTTTCGGATATACATAAACCTCCTAGTGGACAACTTAGTCCCGAGAGAAACACTCAGGGAGAAAGAGAATGATGCCAAACAAAACATGATAATGTTGAATACAATCGAACACCAAGAAGTAATAAAAGTTGAATCTACAATTAGGCAGAATCTAGAAATGTCCTAGAAGAACAAGAGCTGAAAAAATAGAAAGTGGAATTGCAGGGAGAATTCCAAAAGATCAAACCTCCTACTTTTGACGAAGAGGCGGAGGTAATGGCAGAAGCTTGGATGATAAATATGAACAAGTATTTCCAAGTTTATGAATATAAAAAAAAACTTAAAGCCTATCTATCCATTTACCATTTGTGGTAAAAAGCAACGTTGTGGTGAGAGGAAGTGAAGAATGTACGAGGAGTGCAAGATCAAAATGTAACATGGGATGAATTTCAGCAATATTTCAAAGATAAGTATCTGACTGGAAATTTCTATGATGAGAAATCCCAAGAATTTCATGATCTAAAATTGGGCCAAATGAATATGGATGAGTTTATTACAAAATTCACTTCCTTTTTAAGATATGTACCTTACCTACGAGATGAGAAGGCAAAGGTACAATGTTTCTTGAGCAGTTTTCTGATACATATGAAGGAAATAATTGAGTTTTTAAATCCAAAAAATATTGATGAAGCGATCATGAAAGCGCTAATGTGCTATCAGCAATCCAAGACAAAGGGAGAGACTGGCAAAAGTTGGTTGCCTCGAAAAGGGCAAAAAAATTTCACCAATAACAAAAATAACAGATCCATCAATTTCAAGAATGCTGCAAGGAATCCACTGAGTAAATAGAATGGGAAAAGTCAAACAAGGATTAAGTGGGCTAGTGAGGAGCGGCATACTGAATCTTCTAGCAGACCCGACATTGGAAAATCCTAGAAACCATTGTTGAAATGCTGGGGATGTGGAGAAGCACATTACATCAAAATTTTACCACATCGAGGAAGGAATGAAGTGGCAACAAATCTGCAAGAGGCATCGATGGTGGGGGATGTATCTCAAAGCATACATGGAATCAATGTAGCACTAGAGTATCAGCAAGCAGATTACCAACCAATCATGATAGAGTTAGAAGGTAAGTGTCACGTCTCCCAAACCCATCTTTTTTTTTTTTTTTTTCATAGGATTATGTTATTATTTAATAACATCCGTTATACCTCATCTTCATGTTTACTCTTCCTAAAATTCTTAACTCCTTTTTTATAATTATTTCATTTTACTCCGAATGAGATTCAGCAGGTCTCTCTTAAGGTTTATATTCCTAATAGGTCTATATTCATCACCCCTACGATGAGTGCTACCCATATAACATAACTTAATGTTCTTCGCTTTCTGCGTCGATAACAATTAAAATTTTTATACTACATCAGCCACAATGCAGACTGTTATCTGGGGTTTGGATTCTTTTTAGTACCTACAGACAGCCCTGGAATACAAGAATTTCCATGAGGATTTTTTTTTGGGCTTAACCTCCCCTTTTCTCAGTTCATATAGTAGACTTATATACCTACATATTTTACCTTGCATGTCTCAGGTTTTCTGTGCAGGATGATCACTAGGCCCTTAATCAAACTTCCCAGTTTGCCGGCCTGCTAATATGTTCAATATGTTAAAGTTTCAGCATCGAAGTATAGATGTAGGCCTCCTCGCATACATCTATCTCTACGTAGTTCACCACCATTGCTCCACTACTTCCCCAGTAGTTCTATGGATGGTAACCAGATGCTCTGTTCATGGTATTTTACACATGCTTACAATCTTCCTTCACACAGACTGTTATTACACAATAGATTTTGCAATAGGCTTTTTCCCCCTTATTTGACTGTTATAGACATTCAACATGTGTGATATTTTTTGTACAGATTCAACTGTTCCAGGGGGAACTAGGAAACAGCTCCTCTTGCTTCACTCCAATGGAGGGAGAGAATATTGAACTGGATAGTTTAGAATCCCTATTCTTAATCCTCGTACTTAGTTAGGATTCAACTGCTACCTCCATATGTGTACCATTACATTTAATAGAATACTGTAAATTCTAATTTTTACAATTCTTTCCATTGTGACACAGCTGAGGGTTGTTGTTCCCTACTTTCAGTTATTGATCACAGTGAATTTTGCGCCATCAGTATTGTTATGATAGATTAATTTATTTGGAACTTAAGGTTCGTGGGTACTGATTTGTTAACATCTTCTGTTTATACACACAGAACTAAATACTCCTTTAGAAGATAGCCATCTATACCTATACATGGTTATTATATTGGCTGCTCAATTAATCTATCATCTCAACAATCATTATTACAATGTACTCATCTCTACACAACCATTTGTCTCTACTGTCAATAGCTGTGGTTGCAATTAAAGAAGTTACTGAACCATTAATCCATCTAACAGTTGCAAAATGCAACCTAACATAACAATTCATACATTTCATAATGTACTATAACATCACAACTTCATAAATTTCATAAAAGCCTATAACATCAAAATTTCATAAATTGCATAAAGGAATATCATATCACAATTTCATAAAAACAGGGAGATGATTAACACAGACTTACAGATATCTCCAAATTTATGCATGCACACCTCTACCATGACCAGTCCTCCCAACCTTAGAATCCTCTTTATCTCCCAGGATTCACCCCCGAGCAGAGATCCTCCCCAGAACAGACTAACCTCAATCTGTTCTGGAGCAGCTTATTTAAGCTGTGCTTTCCCCAAAGCATGTTTCCAATTCTGCGTCCAGAATTTCAGGATGCTTTATTCCTGTTTAGCCTAGGCTTCCCATTTTGGGACTCTTTAAAGCTACTTTAAGCTTTTCCTCAGCTTTTCCAGCTTTTTCTCACCTCTTCCCAACTACTCCTCTTCATTGGGGAAATTTAGATTTTTTCCTCAAAAATCTAAATTAGAAATAATTTCTTTCAAGGATTTTTGAATGATTTGGGGAAAGTCTTTTTCCTTTTCCATTACCTCATGGATTAGGCATGTGATCTCACTTTCTCATCTGGTCATAGTGCATGCACAATATTTTATTTATTTTTCATAATTAAGTATTTAACCATATCCACATAACAATTATCCATTGGGGTCCACTCGCCTATGGATGTATGTTCAAATGTCAAATTTGAAAAGCATAGAACTTGGGGGTGTTACATATTCCCCCTCTGAAAATAAACACCGTCCTCGGTGTTGACAACTATCGACTTAGTTCATTTTGAACTTAATTATGAATGCTTTTCCATCATCTTAGCTTCTCTGTTCCATGTAGCTTTTCAGTAGTAAAGTGCTCCACTGCACCTTTACTCTAGCTACTGGTCATTTTCGCAATTCAATTCCTTCTCGCTTTCATCTTTGAGGCGACTCTGGAAGGAAATTCCTCTTCTGGTTCCACCTGGACCACAATTCAAATCAATCATGTGAGAAGCATCATGTACAAAAATCATAATGTTTCCTTTCCAACAAGGAGACATGAAATATATCAGGAAATTTAATAAGCAAGGGCAGGGCTAATGTATAAGCCATTAGTTTCCAGCAGAGTATTCTCCTGCCTCCACTCTATTTATTGATGCCTTATGCAGTTGGTTTTCCTCCTACTTCTTTGCAAGAAGTCTGTATGAAAGATCTTTTATTCTGGTTTCTCTGTCCACAATTCATACCAATGTAAGTAAGATCAGGTACATATAATTTATAATTCACAACAGCATTCTGCATTTCAATAACTTAAGACATTCAGTTATTAATCAAACCGTTCAGATTCATAATAGTTTAGTGTACTTTTAGTACACTACTTATCCTTCCTTGTTTTGCAGTGAGATTCTTTCCTCGCACCACTTGGTTCAGTTCAGCTTTTCTGGATTTTCTAGGTGATTTATCTTCATCTTTTTCCTCTTTGTTTCCAGAGTGCCCAATTTCCTGTTACACACTTGGCTAAACAATTTTTCAACTTTTTTTCATTAGTACTCATAAATGAGAGAAAACAATTGGTTATGCTTACCCTTCTCATTTTCTAGTTGTACTGCTAGTATCTTTTCATTGTTCCTTTTGTTAGTTAATCAATTTAACTAGTAACAACTGGACTTATTAATAATCTCTACAATTCCATGCTTACTTCTCACATGAAATTGTATCCACTAGTTCAACACTTAAGTGAAACAATTTTGGAACTAATGGGTTTCCCCCACACCCAAGTCCAAAATACAGCTCATCCTCTTTTCTCTCGGTGTGTAGCTGTATGATTTCTCTGTCTTTGAATTTAAGACTCAAGAAAATTAACTTTAATAAAATTTATTCCACAAAATTTTATAGTGTGAATACATTTGTCCTTTTCAGGTGATAAATGAAATTTCTATAATTCATCACATTCCCAATTATTAATATGTGATAATGCCAAAAATAAATTTGACACAGTTTCCTCTTTTTCAAAGACTCACCGGAATTTATGCATTCACTTTAATTGTATGTTCATGCTTTGCTAGTTCTTCTCTTCTATTTTTCTCATAGGCTTATATAAAATGGAATTAATCCTAAAAGTATTCCAAATTTTTCCTGAATCATAAAAGAATTCCTTCTTTCCTAATGCATAAAAGCATTCTATTTTTTTTTTTTTTTCTGATAAAAGCAACCCATAAATCTCTCATGCTTTTATCTATATTTTTTTTTTCCTTATGAGAGAATTATCACTTCTCCATATTTTTTTCCAATTCTTTTACTCATTATCTCTAAACTTACAAAATATACCAACTGGAAGAATATAAATAATTAAGAAGTCATTCTTCCACTATTGCAAGAATATTCTTCCTTAAGCAAATCATCAAGAAAATTTTAATTTACCCCTTCACTCATTCATGCTTAAATCAATGTAATGGATTTGCAACAGTCCATACTTACTAAAACAACTTATTTGGCTGGGTTTATAACTTCTTTCACCATAAGTAACGTAATACTATTCTGGCCATAGGGTAAAATATGTCCTTCCACCTCACTTGCAACGTTTAAGGTGAATTCACTTTTTAGTATTCACTAGGGAATTGGTTTTTTTTTTCCTACTTCGTAGCTTATACACCATCCATATGTGTATATTATTGGATTAGAATTAAATTGACATTTGTGTACCCTTCCACACAATATATATCAATATATATATGTTTACCTCCACTTAATAAACTATATTTCAACTTTACTTCAATACACCCATATATATATATATATGGTACACTCAATTGATTAAAACTACATCCATATGTTACTTCCATTCTAATAAAACTATAGATATAGCTATGTCCATATCCATTTAAATAACACTTAGAAAAGGCGCACTTCGATCCCTCTATATATTTCATATATTTTTCGATACCCCTTATTGCTTTTGTGTTTTATTTCATGGAATGCTCAAAGGGTATATCCATTTGCCCTAATGATATATATATACGTGTGTAATTTTTTCTTCATCTAACATTTTTCTCATCCTAATAACATTTGATATTCCAACTAAATTTCTTGATCCCAAATTTAGTTATACATATATATTCTCATGAGATATTTTAATACATTTACCAATGGCATATATATTCTCTAATAATCCTTCCCATCATCATATTGAATATATATATTATATATTCAAAAATATATATAACATCGAGTCCACCCACCAACTCGACTATATGTACTGCAGCCTTATACATATTCCCACCTATGTGGATTTAAAAATTTACTATATTCCCATCTATAGGGTGTTACCACCATAAGTGGGTGGATTCATAGATATACGCCGGAAATCTATAAGGAAATTAAAATTTTAACACCTCCAGTTTCAAAATTTTTTTTTTTTTTTCTTTGTTCTTGTACTTTTGGAATTCGGGGTATTCCTCCCCTTAAGGCGTTTCACCTCAAAATACATATACCGCATATAGGATAATTGTATATATCATACACAATATATATACATGTATTAGATTCCTTCATAACCGATATATATACATATGTGTTAAATCCCTACCTAACACATATACTTACATAACACATATACCGTATATAAGATATTTGTATACAGCATACTCAATAAACACGTATTAAAACCCTACCTAATATATATATATACATGTGTATTAAATACTTACACAACACATATGTATATCTGAGGTTCATATGTAACGCCTATCTATATCTCTGTGTATCCATATCGGATCCTCATATATCACCTGTATTATACAATATCCAACATCAATCTATACGTGCGGATAATATTTGGACAGGATTGACGTAAATTTGGCATACGATACCATTTAACATTTGTATACGATACCTATATAAAACCGATCTATATAAATACATTATAGGCTCGGTGTATATTTTATACCCACTGGTATAACTAGGGAAGGCGCATGCCGTAAGATATATATATATCGAAAAAAAAAATGATTATGACGTTCATGGTGGAACCATAATTATACACATAATTCAACCTATCTCACTCAGATTATCATCTAACACCATCGGTGCCAGATGCACAATGTACACTTATCGTTGATTTCTGTCATATCTGGCTGGGTGCTTTATCTGTCTTGTGGACAGTCAAGAACTTCTGACGGTGGAGTGATTAAATGTTATGGCACGTATCACCACTGTATTCGCTCGCTGGTTGGGGTTACTATTGCGTACAGGTTTTTCCGAGTTAGCCAGGGTGTGGCAAGTACTTCCCGCTATTGCATTCCACCTGCAGCTCAGAAGGTTTGCGCGGGGTGTATCCCTATGACCTCCGGACGAAATTCGATGGCTAACCCTGGCTATGAATTAAACTTGAATATACGCGCGTTCTGGCTTGTTCGCCAGAGTCTCCATCTTGGTACCGCGCAGTGATTGCATGGGCCGCCTACGCAGGCTTTAGTCCCATCTGGTTTGACAGTTACTTGACGTGTAATAGTTGTCTGTTTCTTGTTTTGTAGGAGCAATGGGTCATCCTTGGAAGGACGCTTTACGTTGTACCTTCCTGTCTGTTTAACTTAGGATTCTGATCCCCCTAGGGATTTTTCCTGCAACAGTGGGACAGGGATATTAGGGTTACAACATTCTTTTAAACCGGAGGCCCTGCCTTCCGCTCAATCGCCCGACCTCCTCTAATCTGTCTCTCTCTTTTTTTTTTATATGCCGATTTCTTGTTTGTTGCAGGTCTCGAGCGGGCAGTGAGTCTGCCCCCTTCTTCAGTTGACAGAGCCAGATAACCAGCGGCACTGTTAGCGCGTTCGAATTCTTGTTTGCTTGTTCATATTGTTGCATTCAGCTAGATTGTTTTTTTTCTTAACTCATTTATCATGCGAGAGTTCGGGTCCCAAATCTTTACAGGTATTCCACGGAGCTACCCCGGGGTCGTCTGAATCTATTTTCTGGACGCATACTTCGGAGTACGGGGCCTGAGGTGTCTCTCCTTCCTCAGAGATGGCCATCCGCACGACATAAGGGGGAGTAACCCTCTCCCTACAGGTAAACCCTAACTCCATTCCAGAGATGATGATGAGTTGGGCTTAGTTTTATCGTGCCGGATTATCCCCGTTCTGTTATATATCGAACTGTACCATACTCGGTCAGATCTAATATAGTTTCATGATTATAGGTTTATATTGCACTGTTCTCGGTCATCAAATCTCAATGGTAATTAAAAATTCTTAAGTTCCTAATTTCGGTCATGGTGCGATCTGGCCTGCTGGCGATTGTAAAATGGTGTCATAGGAGGATAGGATGCCGACTGTCTATGTCGGTAGTCCGTCTCCCCGACCCACAGCTCCACACAGTTAGTTCTATTAAATTTTGTAGTGATAATCTTTACCCTACTGTTTTTGACCTATGCAATAATCTCTTCAGTTGTTGCAGCAATCTAACCACTCTTTTCTACATCCTTGCGCGACGGCGGGGTTGGAGTGGCGCATGGTCTGTAATTTTGCTCACGGGTTTTCTTATATATATATGTATGCCAACCACTGGTTACCCAACCTGTGATTTTGCTCTCGGCAACTACATGTCTGTAATCGTCATATTTACGTTGCTCTGTTTTCTGGATAGTCCGCTTAACTGTAGCAAAGAAGTCTTTAGAGTACAGTGGATTTTTTTATAGTCGATACAGTTCTAAGGGTTATGGATTTACATATGCCACCGGCCTAATAACTTAATTCACAGCCATGCCGTGCAGAGGTTCTTGTACACAGTTCCCTAGTTGCATAGTTTTAGTATAGGCGCATATCTGTTTTACACCTTTATTAACTTCCCTCCGTGCTCAGATATCATATGATCCTACGTAACCTAAGTGTTTTATTTTTCTGGTGCGCCTTTGCCGAAGTAAAATTCGTGTATATAATCCCTCTGAATCAGGTGCTTGTTTTTTTTTATTTTTTTTATTTTTTATTTTTTGAACCGCTATGAGTCCATGGATATATATAATGCAGAGTCTCTAAATTAAAAAATTGTAACTCTACTGAATTTAACCTGCATATATATATATATATCCAGAATCGACTTAGGGTAGACTAATGCTTGGATTATGTGCTATTTCCGATAAATACCACGCCTCGGCCCATTTCTTTACATTTATTAGGTTTCCGTGACAGTTGTGTTCACTAATTCAAAATAGAGCTATACATGGTAGATGCCTTACATAGCGATGACAGCTATAGGACTTTTGTTTGTATGCCTAGGTACACGCATATTCGAGGTTGATTTAAATAGAAGTTCAGAGTTGTATCTATACTACTTGATTCTAGTGTTAAGATAGATTTAGATGTTTAATCTATAATCTTATGAATGTGGGAACAATCTTAGAAGGTAACGTTGCATTGATAAAGTCGATTTATAATTGGAGGCTTTGCACTCATAAGTAGTATAACTCGATGCTCCCTTGATTTAGTTATAAGTTTTATTAAATGATTTCACTTGAACCCAATAGTTTCTTTTAAAGGTGTTCATAGAGGTTGGATCAACATATTTATATTTCAAATGTTTGGAATAACTCTATAATGAAGTTCGATGATTACTATTTCCAGGTTGTAAAGTAGCATTGGAAATAATAGAGGCATACGGTAAGTTATAAGAGCTATTAAGCCTTTGTATATATATATATTTTCTTTAAGAATACTTGCATAGAACTCTTAAATATACTTTAAGCCTTTGACTATGAAACTTGTTTCAAGGAATGCAGATAGATGTAGAAGAAAATTTCGTTTTATTTCACTTATAACTATTATGGAAATCCTAAAGAGTAGAGCTTCTATTTCTCTAGTACCAGTTTGTAAGGCCTATTCCAATGGTAATATTTTCTTTTAAAGTGGTACCATGAAATCTTAAATTTAACTTACTGTTTCTCTAGCATACACATAACCATAAAATATTCCATTTTGTGTCTTCAGAGAGAAAATAAACTAAATCAACCTGTAGAGCCTAAGTAACTGCAGATTTAAACCCCCATTGGTTTAAAGATTCTGGAGTTTCTTCTCTATGGATATCTAGTCTACAACTAAGCAGAATCTGGAAGGTGAATGCCTTAGGATGGAGTCTGTTAAATGTAGTACTACCATCAACCACAACATTTTATTTATTTATATGTATCCAATTCATACCATCAAAAAAAGTAAAATAAACATAAAGTTCTGAACATACCACAAAATTTGAAATAGAGGACTCTATTTCAACTGTATACACTTACAACAGATTAGCCACATTTATAAACTGCAGAAAAACAAAATATTTAATAAGTAGTGAGCACAAAAAAAAAAGACAAACACCAATTTTTGAACTTTGCTCCGATACCATTTGTCACGTCTCCCAAACCCCATTTTTTTTTTCATAGGATTATGTTATTATTTAATAACATCCGTTATACCTCATCCTCAGGTTTACTATTCCTAATGCTCTTAACTCCTCTTTTATAATTATTTCATTTTACTCCGAATGAGATTCAACAGGTCTCTCTTAAGGTCTATATATTCCTAATAGCTCTATATTCATCACCCCTACTATGAGTTCTACCCATGTAACATAACTTAACATTCTCCACTTTCTACATCGATAACAATTAGAATTTTTATACTGCATCAGCCACAATGCAGACTGTTATCTGGGGTTTAGATTTTTTTTTTCAGCACCTACAGACAGCCCTGGAATACAAGAATTTCCATGAGGATTTCTGGGCTTAACCTCCCCTCTTCTCAGTGCATATAGTAGACTTATATACCTATATATTTTACCTTGCATGTCTCAGGTTTTCGGTGCAGGATAATCACTAGGCCCTTAATCAAACTTCCCAGTTTGCCAGCCTGCTAATATGTTCAATATGTTAAAGGTTCAGCATCGACGTATAGATGTAGGCCTCCTCGCATACATCTATCTCTCCGTAGTTCACCACCATTGCTCCACTACTTCCACAGTAGTTCTATGGATGGTAACCAGATGCTCTGTTCATGGTATTTTACACATGCCTACCATCTTCAGTCACACAGACTGTTATTGTTATTACACCATAGACTTTGCAATAGGCTTTTTCCCCCCTTATTGGACTGTTATAGACATTCAACATGTGTGATATTTTTTTTTGTACAGATTCAACTGTTCCCGGGGGAACTAGGAAACAACTCTTCTTGCTTCACTCCAATGGAGGGAGAGAATATTGAACTGGATAGTTTAGAATCCCTATTATTAATCCTCATACTTATTTAGGGTTCAACTGCTACCTCCATATGTGTACCGTTATATTTAATAGAATACTGTAATTTCTAATTTTCACAATTCTTCCCATTGTGATACAGCTGAGGGTTGTTGTTCTCTACTTTCTGCTATTGATCACAGTGAATTCTGTGCCATCAGTATTGTTATGATAGATTAATTTATTTGGAACTTAATGTTCGGGGTTACTGATTTGTTAACATCTTCTGTTTATACACACAAAATTAAATACTCCTTTAGAAGATAGCCATCTATACCTATACCGGGTTATTATATTGGCTGCTCAATTGATCTATCATCTCAACCATCATTATGACAATGTACTCATCTATACACTCAACCATTTGTCTCTAATGTCAATAGATGTGGTTGCAATTACAAAAACTACTGAATCATTAATCCATCTAACAGTTGCAAAATGCAACCCAACATAACAAATCATGGATTACATAATGTACTATAACATCACAACTTCATAAATTTCATAAAAGCATATAACATCACAAATTCATAAATTGAATAAAGTAATATCATATCACAATTTCATAATTTGAGTAAAGGAAGATAACATCACCATTTCATAAAAACAGGGATATGCTTAACACAGACTTACAGATATCTCCAAATTTATGCATGCTCACCTCTACCATGACCAGTCCTCCCAACCTTAGAATCCTCTTTATCTCCCAGGATTCACCCCCGAGCAGAGATCCTCCCCTGCAACGTACCAACCTCAACTGCTCTCGGAACAACTTATTTAAGCCGTGCTTTCCCAAGCCCTGCTTCCACTCCCGCGTCCCGAATTTCGGGATGCTTTATTCCCCGTTTAGCCTAGGCTTCCATTTTGGGAACTCTTTAAAGTCGCTTAAGTCCTCCCCGCCTTTTCCAAATTTGGATCACCTCTTCCCAACTACTCCTCTTCATTGGGAAATTTAGATTTTTCTCAAAAATCTAAAATTGAAATAATTTTTGAAAGATTTGCGGAAAGTCTTTTTCCTTTTCCATTACCTCATGGATTAGGCATGTGATCTCACTTTCTCATACGGTCACAGTGCATGCACAATATTTTATTTATTTTTCATAATTAAGTATTTAACCATATCCACATAACAATTATCCATTGGGGTCCACTCCCCTATGGATGTATGTTCAAATGTCAAATTTGAAAAGCATAGAACTTGGGGGTGTTACAGTAAGCTTCAAAACCGATCTATTTCTATTTTAGTTGATCCTGGAGCCAGCCTGAGCTACATACACCCTCGTGTAGTTTAAAACTGTAAATTGCAAAATCAGAAATTTAAAAACCCTTGGCTAGTACAGTTAGCTATAGGGACAAGAAGGCGAGTCCATGCTACGGTGCCAAATTATGAGCTGAGTATTAAGGTCCCGAACATAACTGTAGAGCTTAATATTCTACCCCTCGGATTGTATGATATTTTATTAGGGATGGATTGGCTGGAGACACATTGGTCATTAGTGGACTACAAGAATAATTTCATTCTTTTTAGTCAAATGATGGGATGCGGCAAGAATTGCAGGGTATTAAGAATCCCTTGGAGCTATGGCCTATTATTGCATCACAGTTAAGTAAATGCATGAGGAAAGGTTGCTAGCTTTATGCAATTCAAGTAGGATTCACCAATACAAAAGATAATACTCTTAAGTTGGAGAGTAATCCTATTGTGCAATAATTTCAAGATGTATTCCTGGAGGAAATTTCAGGACTACCACCAAAAAGAGACATAGACTTTACCATTGAACTGATATCTGGGGTAGCACTTGTATCCTGAGCTCCATATAGAATTAGTGTGCCAGAATTAACAGAATTAAAAATGCAGTTGTAGGAATTGATGGATTAAGGCTACATTCGGTAAAGTGTATCCCCATGGGGAGCACCAGTGTTGTTTGTGAAGAAGAAGGATGGCACTATGCATATGTGTATGGATTACCGATAGCTCAACAAACTGATTGTTAAAAACAAATACCACTACCACTCATAGATGGCCTGTTTGACCAAGTCAAGGGAGCTATCGTATTTTCCAAGATTGACTTAAGGTCGAGTTACCATCCGATCCAGATTAAGGACGAAGATATAAGCAAGAGAGCCTTCTGCACCAGGTATGGGTATTATGAGTTTGTGGTACTACTTTTTGGGCTAACCAACGCACCAACAACCTTCATGAACTTAATGCATGGAATTTTTCACCCATATTTGGATAAATTTGTTTTAATTTTCATTGATGATATATTAATTTATTCCAATAATATGGAAGAGCACAAGGAACATTTGTGCATTGTGCTGAGAACTCTTAGAGAGAATTATCTCTATGCTAAGTTTAGTAAGTGTGACTTTTTAAGGAATAGATCCAATATTTGGGGCATGTGATTTCTACTGAAGGAATTTTTGTGGACCTAGAAAAGATAAAGACAATTATGGAGTGGAGGGTCCCAAAGAACGTAGCTCACATATGCTCATTTATGGGTTTGTTTGGGTACTACCGAAAATTCATCAATGGATTCTCCAAAATAGATTTTCCTATTACTTCCTTGCAGAGGAAAGGGTGATTCTTTAAAAGGACTCAAGAATGTCAGAATATTTTTGAGTTATTAAAGGAGTTGTTAACTACTTCTCCTGTTACGAAGGTAGCAGATCCTAGTAAAGATTTTGAGGTATGTACGGATGCATGCAAGGAAGGTGTGGGAGCGAGGTTGACTTAAGAAGGAAGAGCCATAGCATATGAATCTAGGAAGCTAAAGGACCACGAACAGAGGTACTCAGCTTATGATTTGGAATTAATAGCAGTGGTGCATGCCTTGTGGATATGGAGGCATTATTTGCTAGGGAAAAGGTTTGTGCTGAGAACTGATCATAATAGCTTAACTAGATATTTTGAGCAAGTTGATCTGAATGCTCGCCAAGCCAGATGGAATTCTTTCCTAAGTGAATTTGATTTTGATATTAAGCACGTGAAAGGAAAGGAGAATCGGGTGGCAAACTCTTTGAGAAAAAAGTTTCATGGCATTTATGATTTGTACTTTAATCAGATCGAAGTTAATTTTCAAGAATAGATTATGGAGGCAGCAAAGGAGGACCCAGAATACTAGTATTTATGGAAGCAAGCTAAAGAGGATGAAAGGAAAGGGAAACAATCCAAATACAAACTCAATGATAGGCACTTCCTGATTTAATGGAAGAGAATATATAGTCCAAATCAAAATAATCTGAAAAGAATTTTGGATGAATATCAGAGGAGCACCTATGTTGGGCATCCATGATATCAAAAGATGTTAACCTCGATTAGAAAGGACTACTCGTGGCTAGGAATGCGAAAGGACATAGCAAAATATTTGACAAAACTCTTAGAGTGTCAGCAGATTAAGGTTGAGCATCAGAACTCTGTTGGATGGCTTCAACCAATTCCAGTGCCCGAATGGAAGTGGGAAGTAATTTCCCTTGAATTTGTCATTGGAATACTTAGAAAAAAAAGTCATAATGATTCAATTATGGTGGTAGTCGATAGACTCAGCAATGTGGCTCACTTCATCCCTATTCAACCTACTTACAAGACAGTACAAATTGCTAACATCTTCATGAAAGAGATCTTCAGATTGCACGATATACCCCAAGCAGTCATTTCATATCGTGATGTAAATTTTACATCATCATTCTAGAATATGCTATTTAGTGGCCTGGGAATGCAAACACAATTTAGTACTACCTACCATCCATAAATATATGGGAAAATAGGAAGGGTAAATCAAGTTTTAGAATACATGTTGTGCATGTACGTAATGCAACAACCAACGAGATGGGTGGAGTATCTGCATTTGGTTGAGTTTTCATACAATAACATATATCAAGAATCCCTTAAGATGAGCCCATTTGAAGCATTGTATGGGAGATAATTCCATAATCATATAAATTGTAGTAGCCTAGAGAATAATATTATGCTTGGACCAGATATGTTAAAAGAGATGGAACGGGAAGTCAAGAATATCAGGTAGAATTTGAAGACAGCACAAGACCAGCAAAAGGTTTATGAAGACAAGAAAAGAACCTTTTGTAAATTTTTAGTAGGGGACCATGTGTATGTGAAAGTTAAACTAAAGAAAATAACTTTACGGTGGAATGCTTGTGCCAAATTGGCTCCCCGCTACTGAAGACCCTTCGAAGTCTTGAAAGGATAGGGCCGGTGGCCTATCGATTGGCTTTACCAAGCCATATATTAGTACACAACGTATTTCATGTGTCATTATTGAAGCATTATGTACACGATTCCAAGCACATCATACATTGGCAGGGTATACATGTAAGTCAACAACGTAATACAATTAGAAAAAAATCATTTTCTGATTTGAACTAATTCAAAATCTTGTTGCATGCACGTAGAATCAGACAACGAGTTCCTGGTAGAACTGTAGCATATTCTAGACCATAGAGAAATAACGCTCCGGAAGTGAGTCATCGCCCAAGTTAAAGTGTAGTGGAAGCACTTTGGCCTGGAGGAGGCTACTTGTAAAGAAGAAAAAATTATGTATGAGGCTTATCCGAGGATTTTCTAAGAAAATGTGTAACACCGAGGACGGTGTTTATCTCAGCAGAGGATGATGGAACCTATTGTTTTTATTTTTACTTATTTTTATACAAGTTTTTATGACACATTCAGAAGGGATAACGAATGATACATTCATTATTGACATTTTAATTCATAACTTTTATTTAAGAGTTTAATTTAATGATAATTTTTCTTGAGTTAGAAGAAGAATTAACTATGTGATAAAATATTCCAAGAACCCAGGGAAGGAGGTGAGACAGTTTTGGCAGTTACCTTCCCAATAGGATTTAAGGAAAAATCCTTAGAGGGAAAGGGGTTCTGTGCAGATAGTGGTGAGGGTTAAGCAATGGATTGTTGCTCTAGGTTGGCCAGAGCTGGTGTGTGAACCAGTGGAACTTAGTATTTTCCCTAGAGAAGCAAGACACGATTTTAAATCCTAAGTTCTAACTTCTTGTCTCAGGAAAATACCTCAATCCTAGTGCGGAGCAAGGGGGAAGTAGAGGACATAATATCCTCACTCAAAGGTTGGGTGGACCAATAGTTACTGAAAAACAAGCATCAGAAATAGGTATTTTAGTATTTATAGTCTACTGTCTAGTACTGCTAAATTGCTGGAAAACATGTTGGATAAATATCATACATAAAAGCATAAGAATGAGTAATAGTTTCTCATTCATGTCTTAAGTATAGGAATGAATATCAATTTATATATGAAATTAAAATAGAGGAAGTAACGTTAGCTTTAAAATCATCTCTTGAGTTCAAGAATGAACCCAGTCTTACTTTGTAAATTAAAATATAGGAATGAAAGATATTTTAGCCAATGCAACAGAAAAATAGAAAAGAATTGCTAGAATTTATACAGTATTTATATCAATGAAAGAAAAAAAATGCTAGAATTAATACTGTGTTTATATCACAGAAAGAAAATAAATGCTAGACTGAATATTGTATTTATATCACAGAAAGAAAATAAATGCTAGAATTAATACTATATTTTTATCACATAAAGAAAAGAAATGCTAGAATGAATACTATATTTATATCACAGAAAGAAAAGAAATTCTAGGTTTATGTTATCTTTATAATTTGAAAATATGAATGTAATTATCATTAATGAGATGAGCACCATTATGGAAAGACAATGGTAGAAAATCTGAGTAAACCTAATTTTGGAACTTGTATCACTATAATATATTATATGTAAAACATGGTACTTAGCTATATCAAAGAATGAATAGAATTATAGCAACAAAGAATAAAATTTAGAGATTACATCTCAACCGTAAACTTCCACATGTATTAAAGACTCAAAAATATCCAGAGTAGACAACTTGACAAATTTTTTAATCTTTATACAAACGGAGGTGAAGAATATAGGACGAGGGTTTAGATCTGGACCCATAAAGAGGGTTGAGGCTTGGGTCCCTCACTGTCGAATAAAATACAATATACAAGCACAAATAAAATAACGTGTTCCATTAAGTTAACGCAAACCATATAACACCAACTGTATGAGAGGTTCTCCACAGTTTTTACAACTTGACCGAACAAGAGAAAAAACAATAAGGTATGGGATTTAATTAGCACAAAAACCTCCAAAATGAAGATTAGGATTTCCCTTACAGAATCCATACCGGAATATGGAATTGAAAATTACATGTTCAAACAAAAATACAACTGAGTCAGAGTTCTGGCAAGTGAGAATGTATTTAAACGTCTAGAACTAAACAAAAGGGAAAATCCCTAAGCAAATTTAGATTTAGACCGGAAAAAGGGCCAAGTCCAGAAAGGAACCCCTCTAACACTCCAGAACCAAACCTGACCCGTCCACCTGAGGTGAAACCCATGTCCTACAATAGTCAATGGGGTAACCATGGTTAATGTCAAGGGAGTGTTGGACGACCGGGTCAGGGTGGACAACATAGAACAAAAATAAGGGCATACCTCTAACAAAGATCAAGTAAAAGACCCCACAGTTCTGTAAAACCACAAGCCTATGGTTTCCAGTGCCTGAGACAATCTGTTAAAATATAACATGACAGTTACAAACCGGTGATGACAAATCCTTCATAACTATAAAAAAAGTGTTAATAAGGAAATCTGCAATTGCAAACAGATATTTGGACCCGCATCACTTACCGCGGAGCCGAGGAAGGAAAATTCGGTGTTGAAGCCATTTCAAAGATTGAAATCGCATATTGAACCCGAACTGTGGAATGATGAAGAGGGAAGAGCAGGATGGCCGATGGTAAAGTAAGTAGTTGTAGAAACCTCCTGTGCGAATAAATTGAAATGTATTAAAACACCCCTGTAACGTAGTCCTTAGAACAATAAAAGTGGAAATAGGTACAGCTCAAAGAAAACCTCTAACTTTACCCTCATTGTTGATGAGAACTAGTGGAACGAACCCTCTCGGCGGCACCGTGACTGTGTAAAAGAAAATACCCAAGAATCAAATCTGAAAACTAACAACTTGTAGAGCAGGGCTTCAAACTTCTTGGCAGAAAGAATGACACTTTGGTGAGGGTTTGCGGGATGGGTAGTTACCCTAACCCTCCACCTTGGTCAGATCCACCATCAATTGCACCCGTAGAGGATCGAACGACCCAACATTTGCCAGTGGATAAGCTCGGAAAAGTGGAGATCATCGCAACTTCCCAGCATGTGGTAATGGGTAAGGAACTCTTTAGTGATTTAAAATCACAGTATAATAATTTTAGGTGGAAAGGTAGAGGCCAGTACAAGCAGATCTGAAATTTAACCAATCTCGATATGGAATAATAAAAACAAATGAATATTGGACAAGATGTCCGGTAAGGGTTCTGAACCCAAGTTCCAATAGATCAGGCAAAGGTCGGATATTATAAATGTGGTTGATCAATGTAATCCATCAATGTTAATAAACATGAGATTTGTTAAGGGCATGGTTATAGATAGACTTTGGAGATTGGGTTTAATCTATATAGTGTTGCAAGTGCATGAATAGACTTTGGAGATTGGGTTTAATTTAATAGATATATAATGAATAATCAAATCTAATATGACTAAGTCCAATTTGAAACAAAATTTCTAGAATATTAATTTAATTATCAATAACTAATATATAGTTACTTTGGATTTAATATTTACGTAATATTGACATAATGTTTTTAATAGGAGTGAGAGGCTTGAGATTTATCTCAAAAGTAGGTATGCCTTTTTCTCTTTTCCAAATTAATTAAAAAAATGTTGTAAAACTATACTAAACTAATATATATATATACTACCCAAATGTCCAAAAAACCATAACTCATTTCATACTCAAAATATTATATATATGTGTGTTTGGGGGATAATATTTTGAGTATGGAATGAGTTATGGCTTTTTGGACATTTAGTATTTATAATCCATGGTATTGATCCATAATATTGTAAGAAATCCTATTTACAAATAAAAATATCCATCATAAAATAGACATAAATCGTAGTGATTAAAATACTTTTATATGTTTTTGAAAGAAATATATATTTGACTTATATAATAATAATATTAAAATTAACCATTTAGTTAATTTTTAGGTTTTTTTATTTTTAGATTTTTTTTTTTTTAAATGTAAAATATATTATGAGATAAGTGTTTTGATTTCTCTTATAAATTGATTATTAGCAATTTCATTTATATAATTATTTATAATAAAAACAATAATTGTTTACCATATTTGTGAAAAAAATTAAACATTTATGATTAAAAAAAAAAAAACCTGTAGTATGAGCAATTTTCATAACTCCACCTTACGCTTTATCTAATTTTATGTAAATAATTGAAATAAAAAATAATAACTGAAAATCAGAAATTGAAATAAATCTATTCTAATTTTAAAAACGTAAATAATAAATGAAAATTAAATATATTCCAGCCAGATATAATGGAAGAAGAAATCTTAATCAAACTTGAGTACACTCACATTGACAGGACCTTTCCAGAGATGGAACCAGAACATAAATTCTTGATCAAATAAATATACCGTCCAAAATTTAATAAGTAAAATAGACATCAAACCCAGTAAAATTTCCTAGGCTTCCATGAGGGCCGACTTCCATCGCTCCACCTCTCTGCCTGTTTTTCGGTGATATTCAAAGGTATCGCCAAATGATCACTTGATTTAGCGTAACGTTTAGAAAAGAGGACGATATAACCGGAGGCACTCTTAAAGGCTTTCTGAATTGAAGAGACGAAGTATTCTCCTGCTTGAATTTCCTTATCATGCAGAAAATTGTACAGCCCTTGACAAGTTGTGAGATGATGGCAGATGACGCTGGAAAGTTAATTGCCAGTATAACTTTGACTGAGGGATATTACTATACTTGTGGGTATACTCATTCTATGTATCAATTCAGATATTTCACATAGAGTGATTGATGCGATAAAAAGGTGACGAACACATTACATATATAAAACCGTGAAACGCGGTGTGAAAAGCAAGACTGTAGACTCCTCTGTTCCTGTCTCTATATTTCCACTGATGCCGATATTCTAAGACGCGCGCAACTTTCTAAGCCATTCGTAAACCTAATAACATCCATGAATGTTGCAACGGGCTGTCACTGTTTAATGTCATGGATAGAACGATGCTTACAAGAGGAAGTTAAGAATACGAATGCGCCGTATTTTTTGTCTCTCCAATGTCACATGTTCACATTTAACAAGCCAGAACATGTTCATTTTTATAGGTTTCCCGTAAATTTAAATAATTTAAATAGGAAGAAACCTAAATACTTATGTGCTGATTTTAAAGTATGGCATGTTGATATAGTTTGACGATGAATATATCATATCATGATATGATAGAGAAGACTGCCAAAAGACATGTGGTTATGGCTGCAATTCGGAAATACAATTCTTGTGGGTTAGACTAAAAGTGATATTGATCTTTTTGAATGCGCATCCGCTATTTGCAATACATTGCGGAAGTTGATCGAGTTTTCGTTTCACCCGGCACTTATTTTTGGTTGACGAGTTATTATTGTTTTTTAAATTTTGGTTGGTGTATATGCATATAGTTAGTTTTAATTAGTTTCAGTTTCATTCTAGTTATTGCATGTAATAGTGTATTTGGATTTAATTAGTTAACTCTAGTGTTTGCATATAGTGTATATGCACATTAACATAGCATAAAATACACTTAACTTCAATTAGTTTTAATTATCCATAATTATTGCATGTATAACTAAACTTAACTTAGTTGCTTTTATGAATTGATTCTCAAATATTGATGAATAAAATTCATTGTCGATTCTAATTTTTCTTTTCAATTCTCACAAATTTTTGGAATTATTCTTTAGCTAAATCCATATTTGTGCTCTAATAATTTTACAATGCTTAAATGCAATATGCCCAAACTCAAAAAAAATACAACTAATGAAAAATCATATTATTATAAAGCATGGGTGTTGGTAGTAGATGTTTATGGTGATTTGGGTACAGAGAATAAATTCTAAAATAGTTAAATTAATTTATTTTCAAATGTCTATTCATAATCACTTATAAGTCTCCAAAACAACATAATCACTTACAAGTCTCTAAAACAACAAAATTACCATCTAAAGTTGGTCGCATCATTGGATGTTTAACGATAACCAGGACACTAATAGCACTCATAACTAATTTCAAATGATGTTTTTGGACACATAGGCACTAAAAACCAATTTCACAAAATTAACTTTTAGTAAAACCAACTTCAGAAAAAATAACCTTTAGCCGATATTTTTTTGCAACAAAAGAACGTACATCCTCCATTAATAAAGAGAAGTTTATATAATCATATTTATGTAATCTATGAACCCAACTACATACTCGGTCATAACGTACATCCTTCATTAATAAAGAGGAGTTTATATAGTCATATATCTGTAATCTATGAACCCGAACCCGACTACATACTCTGCCATAGAAAAAATAGGCTTACTGTCAGAAAAGGAAATATCCATAATAACATTCAACAGAAACGAATAATCGATATTTACTTGTCATCTTTGAAGACGGGAGTGGCTTGGCTTTCCAGGTTCTTTGTCGGAGGGACTGGGCTAGCCTTTAAATTTAGTGAAAGTTTGAAGAAGTAAGGTTAGGTAATGAGAAAATAGATAAAAGTTAAAACAATGAATAAATATGTAAAATGCATTTATATCAAACTTAATCCTTTTGTGTCTTTTTAAGAATAAGTAATTTATATAATTAATATTAATATTTTGATATTTGATATTATGTTAAATATATAATTTTATAATAATAATATGAATAATTAAAACACTATAATAATATGATATTCAAATATTTAAAATTAATTTGATTTATTGTGTTTATTTTAATAGTAATCCACTGATAGGGATCATATTCATTTTTTTTTAAATGATTATTGATTTATATTTTAATGTCTAAATAGTTTATGATATTTATTTATAGAGTTTAAAGATTATTTTATTAATTGTGATTGGTTTTCAAAAATATTTTTATCAATAATTTTAATTTATTTTGTATTAATAAATTATACTAAATGGTTAATTTGATTAGGGCTATGGATTTTTTTTTAACCATGTAAAAATATTAATTTCATGATATTGATCTGGTTTTGTTAGTGGATATTCAAGATGTTTATATTGTGTGAATGTTTTTTTTTCCCCCAACATTGTATCAAAGTGTATTTGACCTACTCTTTATCTTAATCAAGATCTTCACCAGTCTTATCCATTTCTCTTTTTGCTATTTGTTATTATTTTTTTGGGATGATCATACTGTTCCATTGTGGTTCAAGCACTACTATTAGTGGAATAAAAAAAATGCTTCAGCCAAAAGGATTAGTTATGATTTTTTGGTTAGATCCAAAACTATGAGCATGAACATACTCTTTTATTATTATTATTATTATTATTATTTTATTATGTTAGTCTTAGTTTTGATTTTTGATTTTTGATGTGTTATACTATTTTTATTATTTTCTTGTTTTTTTATGGTATGTATATATAGTTGTGAGGCTTTATACAATTGTGAAGAAATTATTTTTTTAGGTGTTATTTATTTTGCTGATGGAATGATGAAATGTTTTGTTAAGGTATTTTTGATGTGAAGTCACTTTTTCAATTCTTTATGATGATACCAAACTTATAAAAAAAAAATAGAAAGAAAGAAAAAATTTACACTTTCTAAATAAATTGAGAGTCCACCCCATTATTACTCATTTAATTTTATTTTTATTTTAAATTCACTTATTTTTATGTCCATAGAAATAGACAATTAATTTAATGCAAAAGGTTTAAAAGACATAAAACCTCTCCTCTTTCATCAATTTTTCTATATATTAAGTATTAACTCACTTGATTAGAAATCAATTTATTTTAAAAATATTTTTCTTTTAAATAACATTTTAAAATGAATCATATAAATATTTTATACATTTATCTTAAAATATAATAATATATTCTTTTGCTAAATTTATTTTTACATATGATTTTAAATTATAAAATAATTCATTATAAAAATCAACAAAGAAAAGAAAGCCATTTATTTATTTATTTTAATCTAAATGCATAGCACTTAAATTACTTTTATGCATTTTGTTTAAAAAGCATGACTTTCAAAAAAAAAAAAAATCGTGAGCTTTACATATATGATTTATTTTTTGAAAATATATTACTTTTGTATATTTTGACCTCTACTCCGAGAAATATTTTACTTATGAATCCAACCTCTTCTCATCTGAATATTTAATCGAGATTATACTATGGAGTAAAGAGCTATACTAATTATCTTGGGAAAAGAAATTTCCCTCACTAATGCAGAAAAGAAAGCAGAATGTGATAATAATAAAGATAAAGTGCACGGACTAATCAAAATACCTAGATTTAATCGAGATTATACTATGGAGTAAAGAGCTATACTAAATTATCTTGGGAAAAGAAAATTCCCTCACTAATGCATAAAAGAAAGCAGAATTTGATAATAATAAAGATAAAGTGCACGGACTAATCAAAATACCTATTTCTCCTTATTTAGAGTTTAATATTAAAGGAATTGATAACTCAAATGAAGCTGGGACACCATAAATAAATTATTTAGAAAGAATAATGTGATTTGATCTCACTTGATTGAAAATAAAATAATTTTTTTAAATGTTAATGACTTTACTTGCATTCAAGAAAATATTTTTAATTTCAAAACACTTAAAATTTTACTTAAATATTGTAAAATTTATATGATAATGAATGGTTATATGTTATTCCTGATAAGGTTGATATTACATATTCCAGGTTCGTACCTACTTTTAATACCACTAAGAAAGCTCTAGGAGCTTTTATATAGCACTCTTTGTTAATTTTGATTTTGGTTTTTTTTTTTTATTTTGTCTTTATTTATAGTGATTAATACTTTATGCATATTCAACAAATATTTAGTATCTATACACAAAAAATAAAAATAAATATCCAAGGAAACAACGTTTTTATAACAAAAAATAAAAACAAGTGTTTGAAACTTTTTAGGGTGATAAAGAACCAAAATCAAAATGTAAAAATGTAACCACCATATTAGTCGCTGACTAATGGTTGCGATTTATTGATTAAGGATGAATTAATTAAATATCTGAACAAAACTACTTTTGATTTTTTGAATAAAAGATTTAACTTGTGAAATTTACTTATGAGTAAAAATTGATGGTAAAAGTAAATCTGGAGTGAGTTGAACAGAAAAACAGTTTCTACAGTTACCTAAGGAGACTCTGGAATAAAGGGGAATTTCCAAAGAGAGTTGGGGGTTCTGTGAGAAAGGAAAAAAAGGAACTCTATTAATACTGGAAGGGTATTCCAGAACAGTTTAACCCCTGGGTTGGAGATTTGGACCGGACTGTCCCGAGTTCTCCCCAGGAATTCTGTTTTTCACTGGAGTCGGAGAGTTGGACCGGACTGTCCTGAGGATTCTCCTCCAGAGTTTCATGTTCAACAAGACCCAGGCTACAAGCTCGGGGGAGAACTGTGGACGTAATTGCCCAGTTCGTGGATGGGAGGTAACGAGTACCATCAGAGGGAAACAGACTCAGATGAGTAAAAGCAAAAAGAATTCTCTTATTTCCTTAGAAAGAATAATCTGTTTATTACAGTTAAGATTATCTATTTAAATTAAATTTATCTGTGTTTAAAGTAGCAGTATGTGATTGCAGTTGTAAAACTATTTTTGTTTAACTAGGCAATCTGGTAAAAACCTAATCTGTGGAGAATAGTCGAAAGGCAACAGTGTGTATAAGATAAGGACGTAGTTATCTCACCAACCTGAAACAGTAGGTAATCCAGACAAAGGACTGTAAGTGTCGACCTGAAGGGTTGGTAGTTAGCTTTGAGTAACTACTCCCTAGAGATAGTGCTGCAGAAGTACAACTAATATAAACAGAGAAGGAAAACATGGTTACAGGTGGACTGTTAATCCAAATGCCTGAGTAAATCAGGCTTCTGGATAAATCATCCCCTTCCTATGATAAACTCGGACAATAGGTGGTCCGGTCACCTGTAAGTGTTCTTCTTAGGAGCAGTAAAAACAAGAAGACTAGGAAAACAAGAAATGGATAACCCAGTACTTTTCGTAAGAATATTGATAACGAGAACTTTTGTCACACCTCCCAGAAATTTTTTTTTTCAAGACAACGTATTCCTTTTCCACTAGCAAATTTTCCGCTTCTATTTTAAATATAATCTATATATATTTGTGAATTTCAATACCAAAGTTCACACCTGTTCAACTTATTAAATCCAACTAAAGTGCAATTTATTAAATCCAAATAAAGTGCAATTTTATTAAATCCAATATATATATATATGTTTATATATATATAGATATTTAATATCCTACCCATAAAAATCTAAAGTGCAACTTTATTATATATATATATATATATATATATATATATATATATGTATATATATGTATGTATTTATATATATATATATATAGGTAATTACTATCCTACCCATAAAATCATCAATGCGTGCTCCTTAAATCCAATTCATAAATATTTATATATCCTACCTATATGTATATATATATAGGTGGTTAATATCCTAACCATTAAAATCATTACATTATATACGACTTTTAAACCATCGCATGATGTAGGATTTAAATCATTCCCTCTTTACTTTTCAAAGTCACATAACATAACATGATTATATCCTCATGTAAATTCGCATAGTAGAGGTTTGTGATATTATTGTTTAATGCCACCTACATGTGACGGACGAACCATGTAATGAGTAATTAAACCGGGCGCATGAAATTATTATTCAGAACCTACCCTATATATGTATTTTACGGTGGCATATGTATGCACTACCCCTTTGCTATAATTAACGTCAGCATGTTATCACTGATATCTAACTCTCGCCATGTACAGTGCAGGTACCCTATACAGTGATATGCATTACACCCGCTATCTTTCCCAAAATATTTGCGTGTAACCGCCCGAAGTAAGATTTCACTTCTTTTTTCCACGTAAGAATTTTCTGAGGTCGTTTCTAGGCTGGAGTGTTCATGTTGTGCACCAGCCGCGGTGGCGGTCTGCGTCCTCCTCTTTTTTTTATTTACTTCCCACATCGCTTCAGACCATTTTCCATGGAAAGAAGGATACACGCATCTCACGCAGAGGTGATGAACTCTGCAAAGTTATCGGCTGGCGTTCGCTCTCGCCCACCTCGGGAGAGATAGGTTTTTTACCACGGTACTATTCCTCTGTGCCACCAGCATGATTTGAACCACAGCTGTAAGTGGCCTTAGTAGGGTCACTTCAGCAGGATGAACGCACAGCTTTGCAGACTTTCTGCCGGCTCGATGCACGAATTTAGAGCTGAGAAAATCAATTGTTATGGGATGGTACAGATTTACCTACTCATCCTGATCCCTAAAATCCCTCTCGGGATTTCGTGCGACTAGCTGTCGATGCGGATTAGGGTTGAGTCTCTGGCCTTTACGCTGACCCTGCAACGAACTCTTGCATGTAATGATGTCGATTTAGGGTTAGGGTTTTAGTTTCACGTTTTAAACCCCTCCCCACTCGGATCATTATTATTTCATTTTCTGTGTTCAGTTCTATTTGCTCTCTGTTTTTTTTTTTTCTTATTGCTCCACCCTGCAGGGATCGGGATCAATCGTCATGCGTGTCCTGTCTTCTTCTGGTGCAACGACCGTGCTCGTTCCCAATCTTCCTTCTGGTTCACGATGGTAAATAAACTTCTTTAAATTATGCATTGTAAGTTAGTTATGGCACGTTGGGTTTTTGATGGGCATCACGTCAACTGCCCGTCATTTGTTTCTTTGCATTTCTGCTAACTTTCCAGTATTACGCCTAATCGATATACGGGTTCTCTACCCATCCCCATTTCATTTTTTTTTCTGTTTCATGTCGCTACGTATCAGCAGTTTCTTGTTTTCCAGAGATTATGTTTATTATACTGATTATAGTGCGACGTGTATATTTTGAACTCGCACCTTCGTTGGACTCGCCTCACTGTCGACGTGCAGGGTAAGGGCTCAGCGCACGCACCACTGTTTCGAGCCTTGCTATTACTCTAAGAATGTTTATAATTTGAATGTCACTGTGTGTTTAATGGATCAACCGCTTATTGCGTGACTATGTTCCTGATACTGTAGGGACCAACCATTTAGTTAACCGAATAATTCTCTTTCTTGGTTCAGGAAATGAATGACGGATATTATGTTTATATGATTACCTATTTTCACTCCGATTATAACTAAAGCGAGTCTATTCAATTTTAGAAATAATACTGCTGGGATGGCGTTTTTGTTTTCGTGCTTATTGTTAATTTTTTTTTCAAATATGTCTATTATCCCTTGTTCCTCGTTTATTAATACAGCTCTCGGCGCTAACAGTCATGAAATAGATTTCGTATTTCCCTGGTTCCATACGACATAATTGTAGGCATGCACTATTTTCCTAAACTTGATGTTTACGCAGGTGTGGGAACTCGAAACCTCCCATGTCACCACTACAGAGATGCGTCGAACGGGGTCTAGGACATGGAAATAAATAATGATTTCGTTTTTGTTTTTGCGTTGGCCGATCCTCCGGCGGTTAACCAGTAATAATCATTTTCATACTTTCACTGTAATAAATAACGATTTCATTTTGTTTCGATCTAATCGACCTTACGGGGTCCCACAGTAAGAATCATTTTACTATTATGCAGACAACTTTAAGCTTATTACTCACTCTTTTAAATATGATGCCACGCCTACGTATAGCTAATTCCCACCGTGATTAAATCGTATTACTTCAGTTAACTAAGCACCAAAGGTTCTTTATGTTTTTGTTTTCCTTTTGATTTGGTTATATATATCATGTCTCCTAAGTCGGAATGTCGGTTAGTGCCTTCAATGTGAACTTCACAAATATTTAATTGCTTTTTTTTTCTTTTTTCTTTTATATATATATTTGATGTCCATGACTACTAATATGGCTTCAATAATTTGTCTCTAGAAATGTGGAATCTAGAATAGAGATTCCTGTCCTTTGGTTCTTTCAGTTTTTTTTTCTTTCAGAGAGGTTTACTATTTATAAAGTACTAGTAGCCTAGGTTATGGTAATTCCCATTCTTTTCTATTTGGTTGTGTCTAAGCTCAGATTTTAGATTCCTCTATATTAGATATGGAAATGTGAATATTGAAATTTAAGCAGAAGCAGATTAAAGTTACCCCAACTTTTGTTTTTATTTAAAACAATAGTCCTCCAGATTTGAACCCAGCAATGGTTTAAGAATTTTGCTAGATGCTTGTCTATTATTTGGAGTATCTATCATTGGGCAGAGATCTCAAAGGTAATTCTTATGATTATTACAGCTAGAGGAAAAATTTCTTCTTGATTTAGAAATAACTCGAAATAATTATTCCCATGTCTTTGCTTCTATTATTATGGTACCATGTAAATATCAGTTTTGCTACCATATTTTTATAATATACCTATGAGCATAAAATTTCACCTTTGTGTATATCAGAACCAAGTTAGTATTTAATTATCTGTGGAGAATAAGTACCTTCAGATTTAAACCGACCTTGGTTTAAAGATTCTGTGGGTTTCTACTCTACAGATTTCTAGTCTACAACTAAATAGAATCTGGAAGGTGAATGCCTTAGGATGGATTCTATTAAATGTAGTACTAAAATCACACATACCATTCAAATTGATTTTATATGTAGGCAATTCATACCATGATAAATCAAAATAACAGAAATTTCAGAAACATACCAATATTGCAAATGACCAACCTCCCAACCTTAGAGTCCTCTTTGTCTCCCAGAACTCACCCCCGAGCTGAGATCACCTCCATCCCAGATCAACCTCTAATCTGTTTAGGAGCAGCTTATTTAAGCTCATATTTCCCCAAAGCATGTTTCTAATTCTGCGTCCAAAATAGCAGGATGCTTTCTTTCCTGTTTAGCCTAGGCTTCCCATTTGGGACACTTTAAAGCTGCTTTATGCTTTTCCTCAGCTTTTCCAGCTTTTCTTACCTCTTCCAAACTACTTTCCTCTTCATTGGGGAAATTTAGATTCCTCCTCAGAATCTAAATTACTTTCTTTCAAGGATTTTTGAAAGATTGTGGGGATTTGTTGCCTTATCCATCCTCATGGATTTGGCAAGTGATCTCTAGTTCTCATCTTGGTCAAAATGCACAATCATTTTATTTATTTCATCAATTTAAATATTAAATTACATTCACACCATACATATCCTTTGGGGTCCACTCCCCTTAGGATTAAAGTTCAAATGTCTAACCTTTTCAATTTCAACACATAAATTAGGGGGTGTTACATATTCCCCCTATGAAAATAAGCTTAGTCATGGTGTTATTTATTCATCTACTAGAGTTTTATTTAAACAAAAATGGATATTTTTCCATCATGTTGGCTTCCCTTTCCCAGGTAGCTTCTTCAGCAGTAAAGTGCTTCCACTGCACCTTTACTCTGGCCACTGTTCTGTTTCTCAATTCAATTTCTTCCCGCTCCAATATTTGAAGTGGTTCTGGCAGAAACTCCCCTTCTGGTTCCACCTGTACAACATTCCAATCAACTATGTGAGAAGCATCATGCACATATCTTTTTAATAATGAAATATGAAACACATTATGCACTCTAACATGGGGTGGTAAGGCCAGCTTGTAGGCCACTGGTCCCACCCTTTCTAAAAATTCAAAAGGCCCACAATATCTAGGAGCCAGTTTTGCACAACTTACTGCATAAAGTGTGCTCTTTTTGGGTTTGATGCGCAAATACACATGATCCCCCACTTTGAATTCTCGATGCACTCTTTTCTTATCAGCATAGCTCTTCTGTCGATCTTGTGCTGTCTTGATATTTCTCTGTATCTGTTTAACAATTCTTTCCATCTCCTGTAAGGCATCAGGTCCTAGCATCAATTTATCCTCAGGTTGGCTCCAACTTAAAGGAGTACGACACTTCCTACCATACAGTGCTTCAAATGGGCTCATCTTGATAGAAGATTGGTAGCTGTTATTATAAGCGAATTCAGCTAAATGCAAATACTCTTCCCATTTTGATGGTCTATCCATCACATACATTCTCAGCATATCTTCCAATACTTGATTAATCCTCTCTGTTTTCCCATCGGTTTGAGGGTGATAGGCAGTACTAAAATTCAGCTTAGTACCCATCCCTCCAAACAATCCTTTCCAAAATGTTGTTGTAAACTTAGCATCTCGGTCTAAAACAATTACCTTGGGAACTCCATGAAGCCTTACTATCTCCTTCAGGAAAACATTTGCTACTTGAGTTGTCCCAAAGGTAGACTTCACTGGTATAAAGTGGGCAGCTTTGGTGAGAGTGTCTACTACTACCATTACATAATCATGTTGATATTTAGTTTTGGGTAACCTTGTTATAAAATCCATGGAGACCGTGTCCCATTTCCATTCTGTAATTGGAAAAGGGTTTAGAAGACCTTCTGGATGTTGATGCTCAACTTTGACTAGTTGACATTCCATACACCTACTTAGATATTCTGCCACATCTCTCTTCATTCCTGGCCAGAACAACTTCTTCTTCAAGGCTGTTAACATCTTTTGGTATCCTAGATGTCCTGCATAAGGCTGTTTGTGATATTCATCCAAAATTTCTCTTTTTAATGACTCTACATTTGGAGTATACAACCTGTTTTTGTAATATAGTAGCCCTTTTTGATTCTGAGTGAAATCAGTTTTATCCCTTTTCTGTAGTTTCACCAAGAGTGTTTCATAGTTGGGATCTTGATTTGCTGCTTTTCTCACCAATTCCTCTACCTCCATCTGGGCACTACTCCCAATGCTGTTTAAATTTTGACAAGCATTTCTACTTAAAGCATCAACAACTTTATTTTCTTTTCCCTTCATATGCTTTATGTCCATATCGAATTCACTTAAAAAGGACAGCCATCTGGCTTGTCTTACATTCAGGTCAGTTTGGGAAAAGAAGTATTTGAGGCTAATATGATCAGTCATCCATGTGAACTTTTTCCCAAGAAGATAGTGTCGCCACATTTTCAGAGCATGGATAACAGCTGTAAATTCTAAATCATATGCACTATAATTTTGTTCATGTATTTTCAGTTTCCTAGATTCATATGCAATAACTGAATTTTCCTGCAATAGGACTCCTCCTAGCCCCTCTCTGCAAGCATCTGTACATACCACAAACTCTTTATCAAGATCAACAATTTTTAATATAGGGGCTGAAATAAGTTTTTGTTTTAATTGTTCGAAACTGTTTTGACATTTCTCAGTCCACATGAACTTGACACCCTTTCTTTGCAATGAAGTGATGGGATGTGCTATGGCAGAAAATCTCTCCACAAATCTACGATAATAGCCTGCTATCCCCATGAATGACCTTACTGCTGAAACATCAGTTGGAACCGACCATTCTTTAATTGCTTTTATCTTTTCAGGGTCAACTGCAAGGCCTTTTTCAGAGATAATGTGACCCAAATATTGAATCTTATCCTTGTAAAATTCACATTTACTGAACTTAGCATATAGCTGATTTTCTTTCAGAGTTTGCAACACTATCCGCAAATGTTCCTGGTGTTCCTCTTTGTTTTTGGAGTAGACTAAAATATCATCTATGAACACTAGAACAAACTTATCCAAATACTTATTTAACACACTGTTCATCAGGCACATAAAGGTGGCAAGGGCATTTTTCAGTCCAAAAGGTAGGACTACAAATTCGTAGTGTCCATACCTGGTTCGAAAAGCTGTCTTGCTAATGTCTTCTTCTTTGATTCTAAGCTGGTGATACCCAGTCCTTAAGTCAATCTTTGAAAAGACTGAAGCTCCTCTCACCTGATTGAAAAGATCATCAATTCTAGGTAAAGGGTATCTGTTCTTGATGGTCAACTTGTTCAGTTGACGATAGTCAATGCACATCCTAAAAGTCCCATCTTTCTTTTTTACAAATAAGACAGGTGCTCCCCACGGAGACACACTTGGTCTAATGTAACCTTTATCCAATAATTCTTGCAGCTGCATCTTCAGCTCCATAAGTTCAGGCGAACTCATTCGATAAGGGGCTCGAGAAACAGGTGTGGCTCCCGGCACCAGATCTATGGAAAAATCAATTTCTCTTTTGGGGGGAAGATGAGGAATCTCATCTAGGAAAACTTCATTAAATTCTCTTACCACAGGTAGTTCACTCAGCAGATTTTCTTCAGTTCTCTGTTCTACTTCTTCCACATGTACCGCATAGACTTGGTATCCTTTTCGAGTTGTTCTTTTCAATTGTAAGGCTGATATTTGTCTTACTGAAATGGATTTTGGTTTTCCTTTTAAGGTAAAAGGTTTCCCCTCTTCATCCACACAATGCAGGGTTTTATCCCAACAGTTCATCAAGGCTTTCTTCTTTTCCAGCCAATCCATTCCTATCAGTAAATCATAGGATCCTAACGGCAATATATTCAGATTTACTTCTGTTGGAAAACCATTTAATTGTATTGCTATTTTAGGAAATTTATGTGTTACTTTCCTCTTAGTCCTAGTGGCCAGCTGTACCAACCATGACTGCTGAAAATTTTCAGGTTTAATTTTACATTTTTCTACAATTCCAGGACTAATGTAACTCAAAGAAGCACCTGGATCAATCAAAACAGTAACAGGTAGGTAAGAAATCTTACCCTCCATTTCCACCATGGTTGCTTGATGTTCTGCTTGCCGATTCTCCAATGCTGCACTGATAGTTGGTATATTTCTGGCTATGTCATTTACTATTGTTGCTTCTCGCTCTCTGCTGATCATATGAATATTTCTATGGGGGCAGTCTCTCATCATATGGGGTTCTCCACAGCCCCAAAATTTCAAAGGCTCCTTCATTCTGACTGTCCCTTCCTTTTTATTGTTCCCTTCTACTGGTTTTGAAGCCACTTGGGACTGAGCAGTCTGGCTTTCTTTTGGTTTATTTATTTTTTTCCGCTGATGATCTCTACAAAAATTTCTTAGATATGCTGGTTTTGGTCTTTTACCTTTGAACTCACCCTTGTTTAGCCAGCTCTTCCCTTGTTCAGCTTTACCTTTAAACTGCTGATAGCATAATCTTGCTTTTCTAACAGCTTCATCCATTGTCTTTGGGTTGTCAAACCCAATTTTCTCCTTGTACACCGTAGGCAGGCAATTTAAAAACCTTTGTACCTTTGCCTTTTCTTCCCTAATGTAAGGGACATATCTCAGTAAATTTGTAAACTTAGTGACAAACTCATCGATAGTGAGCTGTCCTAGTCTAAGTTCATGGAATTCTTTAGCTTTATCATCATAATAACGTTCGTTCAAATAACGATTTTTGAACTTAACATGGAAATATTCCCAAGTAAATGTCTTTTCATCAATGGCATGCACCATTTTTGTCTCTTCCCACCACAGTGTAGCTTTTCCTTGTAGCTGGTACACAGCTAATCTGGCCTTCAGATTGCTTTCATATTCATAAACTTGGAAATACTTGATCATGTTCAACAACCAAGCTTCAGCATCCTCCTCCTTCTCCCCATCATAGGAGGGAGGTTTGATCTTTCGGAACTCCCCCTGCAGTTCTCTTTTCTGTTTATGTTGATGTCTAGCAGCATCATCATCATCAGACTCATCCATCTTTCTCTTTCTGGAACCTCCGCCTTCTTGGCTGTTGCGGGAAGTGAGTTCTCTGATGAGCTTTTCCTGCTCCTTACTGGCTGATGACAATATGTCATTCTAGCTTCTTAGTTCAGCCAATTCTCGTTGCAACCGGTGCAACATAGCCATTACTGGTGCATTGGGATCCGGAGTAGCAAACTCCTCACGCAGATCCACATAAACTCCTCCTTCTTCAGCCATTTTATCACCACTGTACACACTCATAATTTTTATCAGTAAAACAAAAACAAAAAAAAAACACTCTCTACATTGTTCAATAGCATTCAGAATTCAGTGAGCACAACACCAACAGCCCAGTTTTTGCACCTGGGCTCTGATACCATTTGTCACACCTCCCAGAAATTATTTTTTTCAAGACAACGTATTCCTTTTCCACTAGAAAATTTTCCGCTTCTATTTTAAATACAATCTATATATATTTGTGAATTTCAATACCAAAGTTCACACCTGTTCAACTTATTAAATCCAACTAAAGTGCAATTTATTAAATCCAAATAAAGTGCAATTTTATTAAATCCAATATATATATATGTTTATATATATATATATATATATATATATAGATATTTAATATCCTACCCATAAAAATCTAAAGTGCAACTTTATTAAATCCAATATATATATGTATTTATATATATATAGGTAATTACTATCCTACCCATAAAATCATCAATGCGTGCTCCTTAAATCCAATTCATAAATATTTATATATCCTACCTATATGTATATATATATAGGTGGTTAATATCCTAACCATTAAAATCATTACATTATATACGACTTTTAAACCATCACATGATGTAGGATTTAAATCATTCCCTCTTTACTTTTCAAAGTCACATAACATAACATGATTATATCCTCATGTAAATTCGCATAGTAGAGGTTTGTGATATTATTGTTTAACGCCACCTACATGTGACGGACGAACCATGTAATGAGTAATTAAACCGGGCGCATGAAATTATTATTCAGAACCTACCCTATATATGTATTTTACGGTGGCGTATGTATGCACTACCCCTTTGCTATAATTAACGTCGGCATGTTATCACTGATATCTAACTTTTGCCATGTACAGTGCAGGTACCCTATACAGTGATATGCATTACACCCGCTATCTTTCCCAAAATATTTGCGTGTAACTGCCCGAAGTAAGATTTCACTTCTTTTTGCCACGTAAGAATTTTCTGAGGTCGTTTATAGGCTGGAGTGTTCATGTTGTGCACCAGCTGCGGTGGCGGTCTGCGTCCTCCTCTTTTTTTTCTATACTTCCCACATCGCTTCAGACCATTTTCCATGGAAAGAAGGATACACACGTCTCACGCAGAGGCGATGAACTCTGCAAAGTTATCGGCTGGCGTTTGCTCTCGCCCACCTTGGGAGAGATAGGTTTTTGACCACAGTACTGTTCCTCTATGCCACCGGCACGATTTGAACCACAGCTGTAAGTGGCCTCAGCAGGGTCACTTCAGCAGGATGAACGCACAGCTTTGCAGACTTTCCGCCGGCTTGATGCACGAATTTAGAGCTGAGAAAATCAATTGTTATGGGATGGTACAGATTTACCTACTCATCCTGATCCCTAAAATCCCTCTCGGGATTTCGTACGACTAGCTGTCGATGCGGATTAGGGTTGAGTCTCTGGTCTTTACGCCAAACCTGCAATGAACTCTTGCTTGTAATAATGTCGATTTAGGGTTAGGGTTTCGGTTTCATCTTTTAAACCCCTCCCCACTCGGATCATTATTATTTCATTTTCTGTGTTGAGTTCTATTTGCTCTCTATTTTTTTTCCTTATTGCTCCACCTTGCAGGGATCGGGATCAATCGTCATGCGTGTCCTGTCTTCTTCTGGTGCAACGACCGTGCTCGTTCCCAATCTTCCTTCTGGTTCACGATGGTAAATAAACTTCTTTAAATTCTGCATTGTAAGTTAGTTATGGCACGTTGGGTTTTTTTTTCTTTTTGATGGGCATCACGTCAACTGCTCGTCATTTATTTCTTTGCATTTCTGCTAACTTTCCAGTATTACGCCTGATCGATATACGGGTTCTCTACCCATCCCCATTTCATTTTTTTCTGTTTCATGTCGCTACGTATTAGCAATTTCTTGTTTTCCAGAGATTATGTTTATTATACTGGGTATAGTGCGACGTGTATATTTTTGAACTCGCACCTTCGTTGGACTCGCCTCACTGTCGACGTGCAGGGTCAGGGCTCAGCGCACGCACCACTGTTCCGAGCCTTGCTATTACTCTCAGAATATTTATAGTTGGAATGTCACTATGTGTTTAATGGATCAAACGCTTATTGCGTGACTATGTTCCTAATGCTGTAGGGACCAACCATTTAGTTAACTGAATGATTCTATTTCTTGGTTCAGGAAATGAATAACGGATATTATATTTATATGATTACCTACTTTCGCTCCGATTATAACTAAAGCGAGTCTATTCAATTTTAGAAATAATACTGCTGGAACGGCGTTTTTGTTTTCATCCTTATTGTTAAATTTTTTTTCAAATATATCTATTATCCCTTGTTTCTCATTTACTAATGCAGCTCTCGGCACTAACAGTCATGCAATAGATCTCGTATTTCACTGGTTCAATACGACATAATTGTAGGCATGCACTATTTTCCTGAACTTGATGTTTACGCAGGTGTGGGAACTCGAAACCTCCCTTGTCACCACTACAGAGAGGCGCCGAACAGGATCTAGGACATGGAAATAAATAATGATTTCATTTTTTTGTTTTTGCGTTGGCCGATCCTTCGGCGGTTACCCAGTAATAATCATTTTCATACTACCACTATAATAAATACCGATTTCATTTTGTTTTGATCAAATCGACCTTACGGGGTCCCAAAGTAAGAATCGTTTTACTATTATGCAGGCAGAGTTAAGCTTATTACTCACTCTTTTAATTATGATGCCACGCCTACGCATAGCTAATTCCCACCGTGATTAAATCGTATTACTTCTGTTAACTAAGCACTCAAGGTTCTTTATATTTTTTTTTTCCTTTTGATTTGGATATATATATATATCATGGCTCCCAAGTCGGAATGTCGGTTAGTGCCTTCAATGTGAGCTTCACAAATATTTTTTTTTTTTTTCTTTTATATATATATGTGATGTCCATGACTACTAATATAGCTTCAATAATTTGTCTCTAGAAATGTGGAATCTAGAATAGAGATTCCTTTCCTTTGGTTCTTTCAGTTTTTTTTTCTTTCAGAGAGGTTTACTATTTATAAAGTACTAGTCTGCTATGTTATGGTAATTCCCATTCTTTTCTATTTGTTTGTGTCTAAGCTCAGATTTTAGATTCCTCTATATTAGATATGGGAATGCGAATATTGAAATTTAAGCAGAAGCAGATTAAAGTTACCCCAACTTTTGTTTTTATTTAAAGTAATAGTCCTCCAGATTTGAACCCAGCAATGATTTAAGAATTTTGCTAGAGGCTTGTCTATTATTTGGAGTATCTATCATTGGGCAAAGATTTCAAAGGTAATTCTTATGATTACTACAGCTAGAGGAAAAATTTCTTCTTGATTTAGAAATAACTCGAAATACTTATTCCCATGTCTTTGCTTCTATTTTTATGGTACCATGTAAATATCAGTTTTGCTACCATATTTTTATAGTATACCTATGAGCATAAAATTTCACCTTTGTGTATATCAGAACCAATATAGTATTTAATTATCTGTGGAGAATAAGTACGTTCAGATTTAAACCGACATGGGTTTAAAGATTCTGTGGGTTTCTACTCTACAAATTTCTAGTCTACAACTAAATAGAATCTTGAAGGTGAATGCCTTGGGATGGATTCTATTAAATGTAGTACTAAATTCACACATACCATTCAAATTGATTTTATATGTAGCCAATTCATACCATAATAAATCAAAATAATAGGAATTTCAGAAACATACCAATATTGCAAATGACCAACCTCCCAACCTTAGAGTCCTCTTTGTCTCCCAGAACTCACCCCCGAGCTGAGATCACCTCCCTCACAGATCAACCCCTGATCTGCTTAGGAGCAGCTTATTTAAGCTCATATTTCCCCAAAGCATGTTTCTAATTCTGCATCCAGAATAGCAGGATGCTTTCTTTCCTGTTTAGCCTAGGCTTCCCATTTGGGACTCTTTAAAGTTGTTTTATGCTTTTCCCCAGCTTTTCCAGCTTTTCTTACCTCTTCCCAACTACTTTCCTCTTCATTGGGGAAATTTAGATTCCTCCTCAGAATCTAAATTAATTTTCTTTCAAGGATTTTTTAAAGATTGTGGGGATTTGTTGCCTTATATATCCTCATGGATTTGGCAAGTGATCTCTAGTTCTCATCTTGGTCAAAATGCACAATCATTTTATTTATTTCATCAATTTAAATATTAAATTACATTCACACCATACTTATCCTTTGGGGTCCACTCCCCTTAGGATTAAAGTTCAAATGTCTAACTTTTTCAATTTCAACACAGAAATTGGGGGTGTTACAACTTTTACATTACAGTTTGAAGAAAACCTGTAAGCAGATACAATTCCAGAGATAGAATGTAAACTTCTCAGACATTACGATTAACAATAAACGAGCTGCAATATTTTGTGCATTCATAGCATATAATGTAAAATAGACTATCTATATTTCATAACACAGTGCATGCACCCAAGATTTTGTAACCAGAAGGAAGAATTACAAAGCGAACTCATTGCCGAATATGGCTATTAAAACCTAGTGACTAATAGGCAGAATATAGACATGAATCAACGCAGAACATATCTACAGCAAATACCATTTAACCAAAACTGTAACAAGAACAGGACATAGGAATATTCATAAAACCCAAATTAGAATCCGAGTCATTCATTCAAGAAGGCACGGGGGCTGAAAACCCCAACTGAACTGTACCAAAAATATACATTGTTAAACAACAAGACTTCGTCCCAAGCAGGTAGAAAATTCTCGCGGTCAGAGGCCAGCATAACAGAGACTATACGGCAGACAATCGCGCCATGTTCACACTTGACTTTCTCTGTAAAAGAATAACTTAAATTCCTGAGAACACGTTAACCAAGTTACAGTTCCTGAAACCTAACAATTCCATCTATCATAGCAAGGAAAAGACCAATGTTCCAGTACTGGCAGAAAGCCATGGAACCCCAAATATATCAACGGATGGGTAGCTGTGAACGAGGCGAGGGTAAGAAATCCATCAAGCTCGAACCATGAGAACCCTTGATGAATAAGGGGCTGGAGTATTTACCTGGGCGCAACCAAGAGAAAAACACTGTTAGAAAGATGTTAGGGTTGCACCGCCACGAGGATTACAGTAAACCAAATGACAACGAAAGGAAAATCTCACCTGAAAACTTCGAACGGAATGGAACCAGGGTTAGTAAATTCCTGTAGACCATAAAACCAATTACGCATTGAAAAATTAAGACTGATACAAATAGACAAATCGATAGTAAATAGCAAACGAAAAACTGGATGGGTTTGACAAATTAAACGAGCTATGCAACAGGTAGAAGAAATTGGAGATACTTGCAAAAACCTGTAGAGCATGAACATAATCCTTCGCTTAAATGTGTAAATGAGGAAACAGTGGAAGCAACTGATGAAAACATCATGAGTTACCTGAGAAGCGTTGGAAAGCATGACTGTTGGGAGGCAAATCACCACTGGCCGCCATGGTAGCAACGAGGTCTGCGCAAACCCTAGCCGAGCAGTTCTAGAGCCTTCCGGCAGAGGAAGCACAATGAGCAAAAATTCGTTATTACCAAAGGTCATCATTGATCCCAAGATCACTACCACCGTCGGATGCAATAATCAAATCAACGCTTTGTAGTGGACCACGTGTCTGCTATTTAAAACCCCATAGGCACCAGGGTTATATGGAACACCGAGACCGATTGTGTAAGGACTTTGGTGTAATGTTAAACCGTGGAGTGGTAGAAAATACTTAGGTTTACATCGATATTATTACAACATATTATAAAGTGCCAAGTCTAATGATTTTTTCCGGATAAGAATTATTACAATGAGTTAAATGATGGTGTTTTATTTGCGTGCAAATTAACATATGGTATGACAGTTGTTACATACGAGTACAATTATTGGTATTTTCCAGGACTAGCATTAAATGAAACATAGTGTCAGAAAGCTAAGGTTAGAATTACTGAATGGTGATTTAAATTTTTTTTTTATGTGAGTAATATTGTGGTTGAGTGCATGTTACAAGTGGTATCAAAGCGGCGTTACAACAATAGGCCCTATTGGGTCAACTGACATTACAAATTGAATGATTTCATGCATAGTCGGATAATTAAATAGAACGACAACCAAGACGGACACCTTCACAACAACAACAGCGAGAGGTCGGAGAGACTCAACCTCCATCTGAAGGAACCTCCGAAATGTGGGTACAGCTGGGGATAGAGCAGCATCAGCGGTCTAATAGACTGATCGAAGAACAGCAACATCAGACCCGCATTTTGTTACACACAGTACAACAACTACAAGAAGAGATGGAAAGAGTATGTAAGGAAAATGCAAGGATGATGCAGGACCAGGAGAGGATCTTAAAGAGCCTTTCCGATAAACAAAATCAAAGGGTCAAAAAGCCCAGTGCTGACAGAGAATTCCAAGACAGAAATGGACAGAAATCAGAGGAACATGACACAGACCGAAGGGAAAGAAGTGTGTCACAGCGAAGTCATCCAAACCGAAATTTTAATGAGGCTGAATCTGAAAATGAAACTGAACGGAAGCTAAACAAAAAGCAGAAGGTGGAGCTGCACGGAGAATTCAGGAAGATAAAGCCACCTATGTTCGATGGTGAAAAGGAGGAAGTGGCAGATGCATGGTTGATTAACATGAACAAATACTTTCAGGTGTACAATTATGACAGTGGTCTTAAGGCATGGTTAGCCATTTACCAGCTGAAAGAAAAAGCTACCCTATGGTGGGAAGAAGTGAAGAATGTGTGAGGAATAGAGGACCAGGATGTGACATGGGATAAGTTCTAACAGTACTTCAAAGACAAGTACTTGACTGAGCGTTTTTATGATGAAAAGGCTCGAGAATTTCATGATTTAAGGCTAGGACAGTTGACTATGGACGATTTCATCACTAAGTTTACATCATTACTGCGCTATGTATCGTACTTAAGAGATGAGAAGGCCAAGGTCTAGAGGTTTCTGAGCAGTTTACCCGCCCATATGAAGGAGCGTATCGAGTTTGTTAATCCTAAGACAATGGATGAGGCCATCAGAAAAGCAAGACTGTGCTATCAGCAAGCGAAAAACAAAGTGGACCAAGGTAAAGGGTGGCAATCAAAGAAAGAAAACAGAAGCAGTGCTGGTTTCAAAAGGGGTAAAACCAGTAATTTCCGAAGCTGAGCCAGGAGTTCAGTTAATAAGCAATTTGGTAGGAACCATCAGAGGATTAGATGGTCGGGAGAAGAAAAGATGGTGGAAGCTTCGAATAAGCCTGAGCAACCTCACAACCAGAGGCCACCTCTGCAGTGTTGGGGCTGCGAGGCAGCACACTACTACTGGGATTGCCCACAGCAGGGTAAAAACGAAGCAGTAACCAATTTGCAGGAGGCATCTACTGTGGGAGATATTGCTAGAAGCATACCCCGAATTAACGCAGCATTGGAGGACCGACAAGCTGATTTTCAACCCACCATGATAGAGTTGGAAGGTAAATTATCATCCCAAACTATTTCTGTTTTGGTAGATCCAGGCGCGATTCTGAGTTATATAAGTCCTAAATTAGTGGAAATCTGTAAATTGTCAAGTCAAAAATTTAAAAAGAGCTGATTGGTTCAGTTAGCTACAGGAGCCAAAAGAAGAGTTAGTGCCAAAATATCAGATTGTGTATTGCAAATCGGTGGACAGCAGTTAATGGTAGATTTAAATATTCTACCTTTGGGATCCTATGACCTGTTGTTGGGTATGGATTGGTTAGAGAAACACTGGACTCTCATCAAATGTAAGGAAAAGATAGTCTACTACAAAGATCAGAATGGTAATCGTCAAGAAATTCAGGGCATAAAGAAGTCTGTATTTCTGCGTCCAATTACCGCTTCCCAAATGGAAAAATGCATGAGGAAGGGATGCCAGCTGTATGCCATACAAGTTGGACTATCTGAGTCTAAGGATAAAGCAGCTGTGTTAGAGGACATACCTGTGGTACATAAATTTAAGGACGCATTTCCAGAAGAAATACCAGGATTACCACCTAGAAGAGATGTTGATTTCATGATAGAACTGCTACCAGGAGCTTCACCCATTTCGTGAACCTCGTATCGTATGAGTGTGCCAGAACTGACTGAGCTAAAAATGCAGCTTCAGGAATTATTAGATAAGGGGTATATACGACCCAGTGTGTCGCCTTGGGGAGAACCGGTGCTGCTTGTTAGGAAAAAGGATGGAACCATGCGCATGTGCATGGATTACCGACAGTTAAATAAGATGACAGTTAAGAACAGGTATCCCCTACCCCGTATTGATGACTTGTTTGACCAAATAAAGGGAGCTACTGTGTTCTCAAAAATTGACTTGCGATCCGGGTATCACCAGATCAGAATTAAGGATGAAGATATACACAAAACTTCTTTCCGCACCAGGTATGGCCACTATGAATTCGTGGTATTACCTTTTGGGCTAACTAATGCACCAGCCACTTTTATGAGACTGATGCATAGTATTTTCCACCCTTATTTGGATAACTTCATGTTAATTTTCATTAATGATATACTGATTTATTCTAAGGATGCGGAAGAACATGAAAAGCATCTGCGTATGGTACTGGAGATGCTGAGGAAACATCAGTTGTATGCGAAATTCAGTAAATGTGATTTCTTAAAGGAAGAAATACAATATCTTGGACATGTTATATCGAAAAAGGGTATTGCGGTAGACCCAGAGAAAATTAAAACTATCATGGAATGGAAGGTGCCACAGAATGTGGCAGATATACGATCGTTTATGGGCCTCGCTGGCTACTACCGTCGGTTTATAAAAGGGTTTTAGAAGATAGCCTTTCCCGTTACTTCTTTACAAAGAAAAGGAAAAATCTTTAAATGGACAAAACAATGTCAGGAGAGCTTTGAAAGATTGAAGCAGTTATTGACGACACTGCCTATGTTAAGTGTAGTAGATCCAGATAAGGAATTCGAGGTTTGTACAGATGCATGCAAGGAAGGAGTTGGGGCTATATTATCACAAGAAGGGAAGGTAATTTCATATGAATCCCGCAAGCTAAAAGATCATGAACAATGATATTCAGCCTATGATTTAGAGCTAACTGCGGTTGTGCATGCTCTCTGAGTATGGAGACACTACTTACATGGAAAGAGGTTTGTGTTGAAAACTGATCATAGTAGTCTAACCAGCTATTTTAAACAAGCTGACTTGAATTCCCGGCAAGAAAGATGGAACGCTTTGTTAAGCGAAATTGATATTGATTTACAGCACGTAAAGGGAAAAGAAAACAAAGTTGCGGATGCATTAAGCAGGAAACTGCATAACCTTTATGAGTTATATGTTAACCAAATTGAAACCAGATTTTTGGAACAGATCAGAAAAGAAGCAGACAAGGATCCTGAGTATAAATACTTGTGGCAGCAGACACAAGAATCTGAAGGACAAGGTGGGCAAGGGGATTATGAGATTAACCAGGACGGGTTGTTGATCTTCAAGAAAAGGATAGTCATTCCAAACAGAGTGGAATTAAAAACTAGGTTGTTGGACGAATATCATAGAAGCAATTATGCAGGGCACCCAGGATATCAGAAGATGCTGACAGCTATAAGAAAGGATTACTGTTGGCCAGGCATGAGGAAGGATATAGCCAACTATCTAACCAAGTGTTTAGAGTGCCAGCAAGTGAAAGTAGAGCATCGGTACCCAGCGGGCTTAATGCAGCCTATACCCATTTCCGAATGGAAATGGGAGGTGATCTCATTGGATTTCATCATCGGGTTACCAAAATCGAAACGAGGTAATGATTCCATAATGGTAGTTGTGGATAGACTAAGCAAGTCGGCACATTTCATACCTGTCCAATCCACCTATAAGACAGTACAGATAGCAGACTTATTTATGCGTGAAATCTTCAGACTGCATGGCATTCCTAATACCGTTATCTCAGACAGAGATGTAAAATTCACGTCAGCTTTTTGGAAAGCGATGTTTACAGGATTAGGAATGCAAGTACATTTTAGTGCTGCATACCACCCGCAAATACATGGTCAGACCGAGTGAGTGAATCAAGTATTGGAGGACATGTTGAGAATGTATGTTATGCAGCAACCAGTAAAATGGGAGGAGTACATACACTTGATAGAGTTTTCTTACAATAATGGTTACCAAGAATCGTTAAAGATGAGTCCGTTTGAGGCGCTATATGGGCGGCAGTGCAGAACTCCCATCAATTGGAGCAGCCCCGAGAATAGACTCATGCTAGGACCAGACATGCTACCAGAAATGGAAGCAGAGGTGAAGAAAATTCGACATAATCTGAAAGTAGCACAGGATAGGCAGAAGGTGTACGCAGACAAAAGAAGGTCATACCGTGAGTATGAGGTTGGTGATCATGTGTATGTTAGGATTAAGCCAAAGAAAAGTGCAGTGAGATGGACTTCTTGTGCAAAATTGGCACCTCGATTTTGTGGTCCTTTCCAGATACTGGAAAGAGTAGGACCAGTAGCATATCGCTTAGCCCTTCCTAGCCATATTCGAGCGCATAACGTCTTTCATGTATCGTTATTAAAACGATATGTTCATGATCCGAGACACATAATCCATTGGCAGAACATTCAGGTAGAGGGTAAGCATAATGGTTCAATTAATAACATGATGATAAAGGCTTATTGATTAAACTAAGTTTATTGTGTGCAGGTAGAATCGGACGGAGAATTTCTGGTCGAGCCACACAGTATAATAGACCGGAGGGAAATCATGCTTCAAAAACAAGCCATCCTCCAGGTTAAAGTGCAATGGAAGCACTTTGGACCAGAGGAGGCTACCTGGGAAGACGAGAGTTTCGTCCGGGAGGCTTATCCTGAACTTTTTCTGAGCTAGAATAAGAACACCGGGGACGGTGTTCTCTCCGAGAGGGGGAAAACTGTAGCCACCATATTAGTCACTGACTAATGGTTACAATTTATTGATTGAGGATGAATTAATTAAATATCTGAACAAAACTATTTTTGATTTTTTGAATAAAAGATTTAACTTGTGAAATTTACTATGAGTAAAAATTGATGGTAAAAGTAAATCTGGAGTCAGTTGAACAGAAAAACAGTTTCTACAGTTACCTAAGGATACTCTGGAATAAAGGGGAATTTCCAAAGAGAGTTGGGGGTTCTATGAGAAAGGAAAAAAAGGAACTCTATTAAAACTGGAAGGGTATTCCAGAACAGTTTAACCCCTGGGTTGGAGATTTGGACCGAACTGTCCTCAGTTCTCCCCAGGAATTATGTTTTTCACTGGAGTCGGAGAGTTGGACCGGACTGTCCTGAGGATTCTCCTCTAGAGTTTCGTGTTCAACAAGACCCAGGCTACAAGCTCGGGGGAGAACTGTGGACGTAATTGCCCAGTTCGTGGATGGGAGGTAACGAGTACCATCAGAGGGAAACAGACTCAGATGAGTAAAAGCAAACAGAATTCTCTTATTTCCTTAGAAAGAATAATTTGTTTATTACAGTTAAGATTATCTGTTTAAATTAAATTTATCTGTGTTTAAATTAGCAGTATGTGATTGCAATTGTAAAACTATTTTTGTTTAACTAGGCAATCTGGTAAAAACCTAATCTGTGGAGAATATTCGAAAGGCAATAGTGTGTATAAGATAAGGACGTAGTTATCTCACCAACCTGAAACAGTAGGTAATCCAGACAAAGGACTGTAAGTCTCGACCTGAAGGGTTGGTAGTTAGCTTTGAGTAACTACTCCCTGGAGATAGTGCTGCAGAAGTACAACTAATATAAACAGAGAAGGAAAATGTGGTTACAGAAGGACTATTAATCCAAATGCCTGAGTAAATCGGGCTTCTGGATAAATCGTCCCCTTCCTATGATAAACTCGGACAATAGGTGGTTCGGTCACCTGTAAGTGTTCTTCTTAGGAGCAGTAAAAACAAGAAGACTAGGAAAACAGGAAATGGATAACCCAGTACTTTTCATAAGAAAATTGATAACGAGAACTTTTACATTACAGTTTGAAGAAAACCTATAAGAAGATACAATTCCAGAGATAGAATGTAAACTTCTTAGACATTACGATTAACAATAAACGAGCCGCAATATTTTGTACATTCATAGCATATAATGTAAAATAGACTATCTATATCTCATAACAAAGTGCATGCACCCAAGATTTTGTAACCAGAAGGAAGAATTACAAAGCGAACTCGTTGCCGAATATGGACATTAAAACTTAGCGACTAATAGACAGAATATAGACATGAATCAACGCAGAACATATCTACAGCAAATACCATTTAACCATAACTGTAACAAGAACAGGACATAGGAATATTCATAAAACCCAAATTAGAATCTGATTCATTCATTCAAGAAGACACGGGGGCTGAAAACCCCAACTAAACTGTACCAAAAATATACATTGTTAAACAACAAGACTTCGTCCCAAGCAGGTAGAAAATTCTCGCGGTCAGAGGCCAGTATAATAGAGACTATACGGCAGACAATCGCGCCATGTTCACACTTGACTTTCTCTGTAAAAGAATAACTTAAATTCCTGAGAACACGTTAACCAAGTTACAGTTCCTGAAACCTAACAATTCCATCTATCATAGCAAGGACAAAACCAATGTTCCAGTACTGGCAGAAAGCCATGGAAGCCCAAATATATCAATGGCTGGGTACCTGTGAACGAGGCGAGGGTAAGAACTCCATCAAGCTCGAACCATGAGAACCCTTGATGAAGAAGGGGCTGGAGTATTTACCTGGGCGCAACCAAGATAAAAACATTGTTAGAAAGATGTTAGGGTTGCACCGCCACGGGGATTACAGTAAACCAAATGACAACGAAAGGAAAATCTCACCTGAAAACTTCGAACGGAATGGAACTAGGGTTAGTAAATTCCTGTAGGCCATAAAACCAATTACGCGTTGAAAAAGTAAGACTGATACAAATAGACAAATCGACAGTAAATAGCAAATGAAAAACTGGATGGGTTTGACAATTAAACGAGCTATGCAGCAGGTAGAAGAAACTGGAGATACTTGCAAAAACCTGTAGAGCATGAACATAATCCTTCGCTTAAATGGGTAAACGAGGAAACAGTGGAAGAAACTGATGAAAACATCATGAGTTACCTGATAAGCGTTGGAAAGCATGACTGTTGGGAGGCAAATCGCCACTGGCCGCCATGGTAGCAACAAGGTCTGTGCAAACCCTAGCCGAGCAGTTCTGGAGCCTTCCGGCAGAGGATGCACAATGAGCGAAAATCCGTTATTACCAAAGGACATCATTGATCCCAAGATCACTACCACCGTCGGATGCAATAATCAAATCAACGATGTGTAGTGGACCACGTGTCTGCTATTTAAAACCCCACAGGCACCAGGTTTATATGGAACACCGAGACCGATTGTGTAAGGACTTTGGTGTAATGTTAAACCATGGAGTGGTAGAAAATACTTAGGTTTACATCGATATTATTACAACATATTATAAAGTGCCAAGTCTAATGATTTTTTCCGAATAAGAATTATTACAATGAGTTAAATGATGGTGTTTTATTTGTGTGCAAATTAACATATGGTATGACAGTTGTTACATACGGGTACAATTATTGGTATTTTCTGGACCAAAATTAAATGAAACATAGTGTCAGAAAGCTAAGGTTAGAATTACTGAATGGTGATTTTAATTTTTTTTTGATGTGAGTAATATTGTGGTTGAGTGCATGTTACAAAAAATAATGAAAAATATTTCAATTTTTGTGGGTGAAAGTTTTATCTAAAGTTTAAATGCTTTAAATATATGAATTCCTTAGAGACAGAATGATAAAGCACACTGTCATTAGTGATCCCGCTTCTAACTCTTCTTTTCATGGACTTATGTGTTTTTCCTCCCAACATCATCTTATTCTTCAAATGAGTGCATTATTGATCTAAAGCATCTTATCATATGGCTAAGAGTCAAGCCATTTTTTTGTACTCTTTAATGACTGTACCACCAAAAAATTATTTTTTGCGATGATATTTAACTCTTAGTGTTATATGGTTAGGAACAACCCGAAAATATAATGTCAACTTTAATGATGTATTATGTGTTCCATGTCCTTTGTGCAAACTTATATCAATATATTACCTTGTTCATTTATATGAAGGTAAAACAATATAGTTTTCACATCCTGAAACTGTAATCAAGGATTTAGAATATCGTAAGCATGCCATTGCAACTGAAATTAGTGTTGATATTACTAGATAGTACAAGTCTTTTTTTCGTGGAAAAATTGTAACATTTTATTAAGATTTATAAAAGTTACATAAGCACATGCTTGAGGCATTCAATATAAGTCTGTCATATGTGCATGAGAATAAAAAAATGGGATTTATAGGAATGATTCATTTTAATATCTTTAAAATAAAACATAAGAGTTAAGAACTCGTGATGACAAATCCTTCATAACTGTAAGAAAAGTGTTAACAAGGAAATCTATAATTTTAAATAGATATTTGCACCTGCATCACTTACCACAAAGTCGAGGAAGGAAAATTTGGTGTTGAAGCCATCGCAAAGATCAAAATTTCATGTTGAACCTGAACTGTGGAATGATGAAGAGGGCAGAGCAAGATGGTTGATGGTAAAATAAGTAGTTGTAGAAACCTCTTGTGTTGAAGAAATTGAAGCACAGTTAAAGAAAAGGGTTAAAACACCCTTGTAACATAGTCCTTAGAACAAGAAAAGTGGAAATAGGTACAGTTCAAAGAAAACCCCGAACCTTACCTCCGTTGTTGATGAGAGCTAGTGGAACGAACCCTGTCGGCAACACCATGACTATGTAAAATAAAATACCCAAGAATAAAATCTGAAAACTAACAACTTGCAGAGCAGGGCTTTGAACCTCATGGTGGAAATAATAACACTTCGGCGAGGGTTTGGGGGATGGGTAGTGACCCTAACCCTCCTCCTTGGCCAGATATACATCGATTGCACCTGTAAAGGATCAAACGACCCAACATTTGCCAGCAGATAAGCTCGGATAGGTGGAGAGCATCGCAGCTTCTGAGCATGTGGTAATGGTTAAGGAACATTTTAATGTTTTAAAATCATAGTACAATAATTGCAAGTGCAAATGCAGAGGACAGTACAAGCAGATCTGAAATTTAACCAATCCCAATATGGCATAATAAAAACAAATGAATAATTGACAAGACATCTGGTAAGGGTTCCGAACCCGAGTTCTAATAGATTAGGCCAAGGTATGATATTATAATCGTGGTTGATCAATGTAATCTATCAATGTTAATAAACATGAAATTTTTTAAGGGCATGGTTATAGATAGACTTTGGAGATTGGGTTTAATATATATAGTGTTGCAAGTGCATGAATCCTTATTAACTTAATCATTTTTTTAAAATTGCAAGTAATTAGTAAGTAATTATTGTGGCAGTGGTTACAAGTGGTATAAATGGGGCCAAACAGGCCAGTGCCATACTATGTTTTACTTTGTTATGTTTTCTATTAAAGTTACTGGTTGGAAATTGTGTTAAGTACAGGAACAGGTTTGTGTAATCTACCATGAGAATGGTATCAAGTCATCACACACCCAATATCATGCAGGAGAACCATCTTGTGACCAATCCTGAGGTCAACCTCGAAATGTGGGTGTAGTTAAGTGTGGACTAGCACCAACAGACAAGCAGAATGTTAGAATAACAACAACGACACACAAATATGTTGTTGGATACCGTGCAGTAGCTGTAGACAGAGATGCATAAGGTTTGCAGTGATAATGAAATGCTGATGAGAGAACATGAGAGAATATTAAAAATTTTGTCGGATAGACATAACCCTCCTAGTGGACAACTAAGTCCCCAAAGAAACACTCAGGAAGAAAGGGAATGACGCCAAACAGTACATGATAATGTTGAATACAATCGAACACCAAGAAGTAATAAAAGTTGAATCTACAATTAGGCAGAATCTGGAAATGTTCCAGAAAAACAAGAGCTGAAAAAATAGAAAGTGGAATTACAGGGAGAATTGCAGAAGATCAAACCTCCTACTTTTGACAGAGAGGCAGAGGTAATGGTAGAATCTTGGATGATAAATATGAAAAAGTATTTCCAAGTGTATGAACATAAAAACAAACTTAAAGCATGTCTATCCATTTACCAGCTGTGGTAAAAAGCAACGCTATGGTGGGAGGAAGTGAAGAATGTACGAGGAGTGCAAGATCAAAATGTAACTTGGGATGAATTTCAACAATATTTCAAAGATAAGTATCTCACTGGATGTTTCTACGACGAGAAATCCTAATAATTTCATGATTTAAAATTGGGCCAAATGACTATGGATGAGTTTATTACAAAATTCACTTCCTTGTTAAGATATGTATCTTACCTGCGGGATGAGAAGGAAAAGGTACAACGTTTCTTGAGAAGTTTTCGGATACATATGAAGGAAATAATTGAGTTTTTAAATCCAAAAACTATTGATGAAGTGATCACGAAAGCGAGAATGTGCTATCAACGATCCAAGATAAAGGGAGAGATTGGAAAAAGTTGGTTGCCTCGAAAAGGGAAAAAAGGTTTCACCAATAACAGAAATAACAGATCCAGCAATTTCAAGAATGCTGCAGGGAATCCAATGAGTAAACATAATGGAAAAATTCAAACAAGGATCAAGTGGGTTGGTGAGGAGCGGCATACTAAATATTCTAGCACACCCGACATTGGAAAACCCTAGAAACCTTTGTTGCAATGCTGGGGATGTGAAGAAGCACATTACTTCAAAAATTTCCCACATCGATGAAGGAATGAGGTGGCAAAAAATCTGCAAGAGGCATCGACGGTGTGGGATGTATCTCAAAGCATACATGGAATCAATGCAACGCTAGAGGATCAGCAAGCAGATTATTAGCCAACCATGATAGAGTTAGAAGGTAAGCTTCAAAACCGATCTATTTCAATTTTAGTTGATCCTAGAGCTAGCCTGAGCTACATACACCCTCGTGTAGTTGAAAACTATAAATTTCAAAATCAGAAATTTAAAAATCCTTGGCTAGTAAAGTTAGCTACAGGGACAAGAAGGCAAGTCCATGCTAAGGTGCCAAATTGTGAGCTGAGTATTAAGGACCAGCACATAACTGTAGAACTTAATATTCTACCCCTCGGATTGTATGATATTTTATTAGGGATGGATTGGCTGGAGACACATTGGTCATTAGTGGACTACAAGAATAAATTCATTCTTTTTAAGTCAAATGATGGGACGCGAAAAGAATTGTAGGTTATTAAGAATCCCTTGGAGCTACGGCCTATTATTTCATCACAGATAAATAAATGCATGAGGAAGGGTTGCTAGCTTTATGCAATTCAAGTAGGATTCACCAATACAAAATATAATACTCTTAAGTTGGATAATATTCCTATTGTGCAATAATTTCAAGATGTATTCTTGGAGGAAATTTTGAGACTGCCACCAAAAAGAGACATAGAATTTACCATTGAACCGATACCTGGGGTAGCACTTGTATCCTGAGCTCCATATAGAATTAGTGTGCCAGAATTAACAGAATTAAAAATGCAGTTGTAGGAATTGATGGATTAAGGCTACATTCGGTAAAGTGTATCCCCATGGGGAGCACCAGTGTTGTTTGTGAAGAAGAAGGATGGCACTATGCATATGTGTATGGATTACCGATAGCTCAACAAACTGATTGTTAAAAACAAATACCACTACCACTCATAGATGGCCTGTTTGACCAAGTCAAGGGAGCTATCGTATTTTCCAAGATTGACTTAAGGTCGAGTTACCATCCGATCCAGATTAAGGACGAAGATATAAGCAAGAGAGCCTTCTGCACCAGGTATGGGTATTATGAGTTTGTGGTACTACTTTTTGGGCTAACCAACGCACCAACAACCTTCATGAACTTAATGCATGGAATTTTTCACCCATATTTGGATAAATTTGTTTTAATTTTCATTGATGATATATTAATTTATTCCAATAATATGGAAGAGCACAAGGAACATTTGTGCATTGTGCTGAGAACTCTTAGAGAGAATTATCTCTATGCTAAGTTTAGTAAGTGTGACTTTTTAAGGAATAGATCCAATATTTGGGGCATGTGATTTCTACTGAAGGAATTTTTGTGGACCTAGAAAAGATAAAGACAATTATGGAGTGGAGGGTCCCAAAGAACGTAGCTCACATATGCTCATTTATGGGTTTGTTTGGGTACTACCGAAAATTCATCAATGGATTCTCCAAAATAGATTTTCCTATTACTTCCTTGCAGAGGAAAGGGTGATTCTTTAAAAGGACTCAAGAATGTCAGAATATTTTTGAGTTATTAAAGGAGTTGTTAACTACTTCTCCTGTTACGAAGGTAGCAGATCCTAGTAAAGATTTTGAGGTATGTACGGATGCATGCAAGGAAGGTGTGGGAGCGAGGTTGACTTAAGAAGGAAGAGCCATAGCATATGAATCTAGGAAGCTAAAGGACCATGAACAGAGGTACTCAGCTTATGATTTAGAATTAATAGCAGTGGTGCATGCCTTGTGGATATGGAGGCATTATCTGCTAGGGAAAAAGTTCGTGCTGAGAACTGATCATAGTAGCTTAACTAGCTATTTTGAGCAAGTTGATATGAATGCTCACCAAGCTAGATGGAATTCTTTCCTAAGTGAATTTGATTTCGATATTCAGCACGTGAAAGGAAAGGAGAATCGGGTGGTGAACGCTTTGAGCAGAAAGTTGCATGGCATTTATGAGTTGTACTTTAATTAGATCGAAGTTAATTTTCAAGAATAGATTATGGAGGCAGCAAAGGAGGACCCAGTATACCAATATTTATGGAGGCAAGCTAAAGAGGATGAAGGCAAGGGAAAAAATCCGAATACAAACTCAATGATAGGCAGTTCCTAATTTAATGAAAGAGAATATATAGTCCAAATCAAAATAATTTGAAAAGAATGATTTTGGACGAATATCCAAGGAGCACCTATGTTGGGCATCCATGATATCAAAAGATGTTAACCGCAATTAGAAATTACTACTCGTGGCGAGGAATGCGAAACGAGATAGCAAAATATTTGACAAAACTCTTAGAGTGTCAGCAGATTAAGGTTGAGCATCAGAACTCTGTTGGATGGCTTCAACCAATTCCAGTGCCCGAATGGAAGTGGGAAGTAATTTCCCTTGACTTTATCATTGGACTACCTAGAAAAACAGGCATAATGATTCAATTATGGTGGTAGTCGATAGACTCAGCAATGTGGCTCACTTCATCCCTATTCAACCTACTTACAAGACAATACAAATTGCTAACATCTTCATGAAAGAGATCTTCATATTGCACGGTATACCCCGAGTAGTCATTTTAGATCATGATGTAAATTTTACATCATCATTCTGGAAGACACTATTTAGTGGCCTGGGAATGCAAATACAATTTAGTACTACCTACCATCCATAAATATATGGGAAAATAGGAAGGGTAAATCAAGTTTTAGAATACATGTTGTGCATGTACGTAATGCAACAACCAACGAGATGGGTGGAGTATCTGCATTTGGTTGAGTTTTCATACAATAACATATATCAAGAATCCCTTAAGATGAGCCCATTTGAAGCATTGTATGGGAGATAATTCCATAATCATATAAATTGTAGTAGCCTAGAGAATAATATTATGCTTGGACCAGATATGTTAAAAGAGATGGAACGGGAAGTCAAGAATATCAGGTAGAATTTGAAGACAGCACAAGACCAGCAAAAGGTTTATGAAGACAAGAAAAGAACCTTTTGTAAATTTTTAGTAGGGGACCATGTGTATGTGAAAGTTAAACTAAAGAAAATAACTTTACAGTGGAATGCTTGTGCCAAATTGGCTCCCCGCTACTATAGACCCTTCGAAGTCTTGGAAAGGATAGGGCCGGTGGCCTATCGATTGGCTTTACCAAGCCATATATTAGTACACAACATATTTCATGTGTCATTATTGAAACATTATGTACACGATTCCAAGCACATCATACATTGGCAGGGTATACATGTAAGTCAACAACGTAATAAAATTAGAACAAATTAGTTTTCTGATTTGAACTAATTCAAAATCTTATTGCATGCAGGTAGAATCAGACAACGAGTTCCTGGTAGAACTGTAGCATATTCTAGACCATAGAGAAATAACGCTCCGGAAGTGAGTCATCGCCCAAGTTAAAGTGTAGTGGAAGCACTTTGGCCTGGAGGAGGCTACTTGTAAAGAAGAAAAAATTATGTATGAGGCTTATCCGAGGATTTTCTAAGAAAATGTGTAACACCGAGGACGGTGTTTATCTCAGCAGAGGATGATGGAACCTATTGTTTTTATTTTTACTTATTTTTATACAAGTTTTTATGACACATTCAGAAGGGATAACGAATGAGACATTCATTATTGACATTTTAATTCATAGATTTTATTTAAGAGTTTAATTTAATGATAATTTTTCTTGAGTTAAAAGAAGAATTAACTATGTGATAAAATATTCCAAGAACTCAGGGAAGGAGGTTGAGAGAGTTTTGGCAGTTACCTTCCCAATAGGATTTAAGGAAAAATCCTAAGAGGGAAAGGGGTTCTGTGCAGATAGTGGTGAGGGTTAAGTAATGAATGGTTGCTCTAGGTTGGCTAGATCTGGTGTGTGAACCAATGGAACTCAATATTTTCCCTAGAGAAGCAAGATGAAATTTTAAATCCTAAGTTCTAACTTCTTGTCTCAGGAAAATACCTCAATCCTAGTGCGGAGCAAGGGGGAAGTAGAGGACATAATATCCTCACTCAAAGGTTGGGTGGACCAATAGTTACTGAAAAACAAGCATCAGAAATAGGTATTTTAGTATTTATAGTCTACTGTCTAGTACTGCTAAATTGCTGGAAAACATGTTGGATAAATATCATACATAAAAGCATAAGAATGAGTGCTAGTTTCACATTCATGTCTTAAGTATAGGAATGAATATCAATTTATATATGAAATTAACATACAATAAGTAATGTTAGCTTTACAATCATCTCTTGAGTTCAAGAATGAGCCCAGTCTTACTTTTTAAATTAAAATATAGGAATGAAAGATAGTTTAACCGATGCAACAAAAAAATAGAAAAGAATTGCTAGAATTGATACTGTATTTATATCAAGGAAAGAAAATAACTGCTAGAATTAATACTGTATTTATATCACAGAAAGAAAATAAATGCTAGAATGAATATTGTATTTATATCACAGAAAGAAAATAAATGCTAGAATTAATACTATATTTTTATCACATAAAGAAAAGAAATGCTAGAATGAATACTATATTTATATCACAGAAAGAAAAGAAATTCTAGGTTTATGTTATCTTTATAATTTGAAAATATGAATGTAATTATCATTAATGAGATGAGCACCATTATGGAAAGACAATGGTAGAAAATCTGAGTAAACCTAATTTTGGAACTTGTATCACTATAATATATTATATGTAAAACATGGTACTTAGCTATATCAAAGAATGAATAGAATTATAGCAACAAAGAATAAAATTTAGAGATTACATCTCAATCGTAAACTTCCACATGTATTAAAGACTCAAAAATATCCAGAGTACACAACTTGAGAAATTGTTGAATCTTTATACAAACGGAGGTAAATAATATAGGATGAGGGTTTAGATTTGGACCCATAAATAGGGTTGAGGCTCGGGTCCCTCACTGTCAGATAAAATACAATATACAAGCACAAATAAAATAACGAGTTCCATTAAATTAGCGCAAACTATATAACACCAACTATACGAGAGGTTCTCCATAGTTTTTACAACTTGACCGAACAAGAGAAAAAATGATAAGGTATGGGATTTACTTAGCACAAAAACCTCCAAAATGAAGATTAGGATTTCCTTTATAGAATCCATACTGGAATATGGAATTGAAAATTACATGTTCAAACAAAAATACAACTGAGTCAGAGTTCTGGCAAGTGAGAATGTATTTAAACGTCTAGAACTAAACAAAAGGGAAAATCCCTAAGCAAATTTAGATTTAGACCGGAAAAAGGGCCAAGTCCAGAAAGGAACCCCTCTAACACTCCAGAACCAAACCTGACCCGTCCACCTGAGGTGAAACCCATGTCCTACAATAGTCAATGGGGTAACCATGGTTAATGTCAAGGGAGTGTTGGACGACCGGGTCAGGGTGGACAACATAGAACAAAAATAAGGGCATACCTCTAACAAAGATCAAGTAAAAGACCCCACAGTTCTGTAAAACCACAAGCCTATGGTTTCCAGTGCCTGAGACAATCTGTTAAAATATAACATGACAGTTACAAACCGGTGATGACAAATCCTTCATAACTATAAAAAAAGTGTTAATAAGGAAATCTGCAATTGCAAACAGATATTTGGACCCGCATCACTTACCGCGGAGCCGAGGAAGGAAAATTCGGTGTTGAAGCCATTTCAAAGATTGAAATCGCATATTGAACCCGAACTGTGGAATGATGAAGAGGGAAGAGCAGGATGGCCGATGGTAAAGTAAGTAGTTGTAGAAACCTCCTGTGCGAATAAATTGAAATGTATTAAAACACCCCTGTAACGTAGTCCTTAGAACAATAAAAGTGGAAATAGGTACAGCTCAAAGAAAACCTCTAACTTTACCCTCATTGTTGATGAGAACTAGTGGAACGAACCCTCTCGGCGGCACCGTGACTGTGTAAAAGAAAATACCCAAGAATCAAATCTGAAAACTAACAACTTGTAGAGCAGGGCTTCAAACTTCTTGGCAGAAAGAATGACACTTTGGTGAGGGTTTGCGGGATGGGTAGTTACCCTAACCCTCCACCTTGGTCAGATCCACCATCAATTGCACCCGTAGAGGATCGAACGACCCAACATTTGCCAGTGGATAAGCTCGGAAAAGTGGAGATCATCGCAACTTCCCAGCATGTGGTAATGGGTAAGGAACTCTTTAGTGATTTAAAATCACAGTATAATAATTTTAGGTGGAAAGGTAGAGGCCAGTACAAGCAGATCTGAAATTTAACCAATCTCGATATGGAATAATAAAAACAAATGAATATTGGACAAGATGTCCGGTAAGGGTTCTGAACCCAAGTTCCAATAGATCAGGCAAAGGTCGGATATTATAAATGTGGTTGATCAATGTAATCCATCAATGTTAATAAACATGAGATTTGTTAAGGGCATGGTTATAGATAGACTTTGGAGATTGGGTTTAATCTATATAGTGTTGCAAGTGCATGAATAGACTTTGGAGATTGGGTTTAATTTAATAGATATATAATGAATAATCAAATCTAATATGACTAAGTCCAATTTGAAACAAAATTTCTAGAATATTAATTTAATTATCAATAACTAATATATAGTTACTTTGGATTTAATATTTACGTAATATTGACATAATGTTTTTAATAGGAGTGAGAGGCTTGAGATTTATCTCAAAAGTAGGTATGCCTTTTTCTCTTTTCCAAATTAATTAAAAAAATGTTGTAAAACTATACTAAACTAATATATATATATACTACCCAAATGTCCAAAAAACCATAACTCATTTCATACTCAAAATATTATATATATGTGTGTTTGGGGGATAATATTTTGAGTATGGAATGAGTTATGGCCTTTTGGACATTTAGTATTGATAATCCATGGTAGTGATCCATAATATTGTAAGAAATGCTATTTACAAATAAAAATATCCATCATAAAATAGACATAAATCGTAGTGATTAAAATACTTTTATATGTTTTTGAAAGAAATATATATTTGACTTATATAATAATAATATTAAAATTAACCATTTAGTTAATTTTTAGGTTTTTTTTTTTTCCTAATGTAAAATATATTATGAGATAAGTGTTTTGATTTCTCTTATAAATTGATGATTAGCAATTTAATTTATATAATTATTTATAATAAAAACAATAATGGTTTACCATATTTGTGAAAAAAAAATTAAACATTTATGATAAAAATAAAAAATAAAAACCCTTTGGTATGAGCAATTTTCATAACTTCACCTTACACTTCTATCTAATTTTATGTAAATAATTGAAATAAAAAAATAATAACTGAAAATCAGAAATTGAAATAAATCTATTCTAATTAAAAAAACGTAAATAATAAATGAAAATTAAATATACTCCAGCCAGATATAATGGAAGAAGAAATCTTAATTAATCAAACTTGAGTACACTCACATTGACAGGACCTTTCCAGAGATGGAACCAGAACATAAATTCTTGATCAAATAAATATACCGTCCAAAATGTAATAAGTAAAATAGATATCAAACCGAGTAAAATTTCCTAGGCTTCCATGAGGGCCGACTTCCATCGCTCCACCTCTCTGCCTGTTTTTCGGTGATATTCAAAGGTATCGCCATAACGTCCCCTATCAGCGTGACGAATGTGAACAAGTTCAACATCTCCAATATACTGGTATAAACGTGCTCTAATGAGATAATCAAACACAGCTCTTCCAAATGATCACTTGATTTAGCGTAACGTTTAGAAAAGAGGACGATATAACCGGAGGCACTCTTAAAGGCTTTCTGAATTGAAGAGACGAAGTATTCTCCTGCTTGAATTTCCTTATCATGCAGAAAATTGTACAGCCCTTGACAAGTTGTGAGATGATGGCAGATGACGCTGGAAAGTTAATGGCCAGTATAACTTTGACTGAGTGATATTACTATACTTGTGGGTATACTCATTCTATGTATCAATTCAGATATTTCACATAGAGTGATTGACGCGATAAAAAGGTGACGAACACATTACATATATAAAACCGTGAAACGCGGTGTGAAAAGGAAGACTGTAGACTCCTCTGTTCCTGTCTCTATATTTCCACTGATGCCGATATTCTAAGACGCGCGCAACTTTCTAAGCCATTCGTAAACCTAATAACATCCATGAATGTTGCAACGGGCTGTCACTGTTTAATGTCATGGATAGAACGATGCTTACAAGAGGAAGTTAAGAATACGAATGCGCCGTATTTTTTTTCTCTCCAATGTCACATGTTCACATTTAACAAGCCAGAACATGTTCATTTTTATAGGTTTTCCGTAAATTTAAATAGGAAGAAACCTAAATACTTATGTGGTGATTTTAAAGCATGGCATGTTGATATAGTTTGACGATGAATATATCATATCATGATATGATACAGAAGACTGCCCAAAGACGTGGTTATGGCTGCAATTCGGAAATATGATTCTTGTGGGTTAGATTAAAAGTGATATTGATCTTGTTGAATGCGTATCCGCTATTTGCAATACATTGCGGAAGTTGATCAAGTTTTCGTTTCACCCAGCACTCATTTTTGGTTGAGGAGTTATTGGTTTTTCTTAATTTATGTTGTGTGTATGGATATAGTAGGTTTAATTAGTTTTAGTTTTATTTTAGTTATTGTATGTAATAGTGTATTTGGATTTAATTAGTTAATTTTAGTGTTTACATGTAGTGTAGTGTATGTGCACATTAACATAGTATAAAATGCACTTAGTTTCAATTACTTTTAATTATCCATAATTATTGTATGTATAATTAAGTTTAACTTAGTTGCTTTTATATATGGATTCTCAAACAAATACTAATGAATAAAATTCATTCTCAATTCTAATTTTTCTTTTCAATTCTCACAAATTTGTACAGTTATTTTTTAGCTAATTAATGCTGTGAAGTTATTTTTTAGCTAATTAATGCTATGCTCTAATAATTTTAGAATACTTAAATGCAATATGCACAAACTCAACAGAAATACAACTAATGAAAAATTATATTATTGTAAAGCATGGGTGTTGGTAGTAGATGTTTATGGTGATTTGGGTACAGAGAATAAATTCTAAAATAGTTAAATTAATTTATTTGCAAATGTCTATTCATAATCACTTATAAGTCTCTAAAACAACATAATCACTTATGAGTCTCTAAAACAACAAAATTACCATCTAAAGTTGGTCGCATCATTGCATGTTTAACGATAACCATGACACTAATAGAACTCATAACTAATTTCAAATGATATTTTTGGACACATAGACACTAAAAACCAATTTCAGAAAAAATAACCTCAAAGCCGATATTTTTTCCATCAAAAGAAGGCACATCCTCCATTAATAAAGATAAGTTTATATAGTCATATTTCTGTAATCTATGAACCCAACTACATACTCGGTCATAACGTACATCCTTCATTAATAAAGAGGAGTCTATATCGTCTTATATCCGTAATCTATGCACCCGAAGCCAACTACATACTCTGCCATAGAAAAAATAGGTTTACTGTGAGAAAAGGAAATATCCATAATAACACTCAACAGAAACTAATAATCGATATTTACTTGTCATCTTTGAAGACGGGAGTGGCTTGGCTTTCCAGGTTCTTTGATGGAGGGACTGGGCTGGCCTTTAAATTTAGAGAAAGTTTGAAGAAGTAAGGTTATCTAATGAGAAAATAGATAAAAGTTAAAACAATGAATAAATATGTAAAATGCATTTATATCAAACTTAATCCTTTTATGTCTTTTTAAGTATAAGTAATTTATATAATTAATATTAATATTTTGATATTCGATATTATGTTAAATATATAATTTTATAATAATAATATGAATAATTAAAACACTATAATAATATGATATTTAGATATTTAAAATTAATTTGATTTACTGTGTTTATTTTAATAGTAATCCACTCATAGTGATCCTATCCATGTTATTGATTTAGATTTTAATGTCTAAATAGTTTATAATTTTTATTTACAGAGTTTAAAGATTATTTTGTTGATTGTGATTAGTTTTCAAAAATATTTTCATGAATAATTTTAATTTACTTTGTATTAATAAATTATACTAAATGATTAATTTGATTGGAGCTATGGATTTATTTTTTAACCATGTAAAAATATTAATTTCATGATATTGATCTGGTTTTGTTAGTGGATATTCAAGATGTTCATATCGTCTCAGTGTTTTTTCTTCCCCGAACATTGTATCAAACTCTATTTGACCTACTCTTTATCTTAATCAAGATCTTCACTTGTCTAATCCATTTTTCTTTTTTCTATTTATTATTATTTTTTTGGGATGATCCAAAACTATGAGCACAAACATACTTTTATTATTATTATTATTATTATTATTATGATTTTATGTTAATCTAAGTTTTGATTTTTGATGTGTTATACTATTTTTATTATTTTCTTTTTTTTATGGTATGTATATATAGTTGTCAACTTTATACAATTGTGAAGAAATTATTTTTTTACTTGTTATTTATTTTGCTGATGGAATGATGGAATGTTTTGTTAAGGTATTTTTGATGTGAAGTTACTTTTTCAAATCTTTATGATGATACGAAACCTCTAAAAATAAATAGAAAGAAAGAAAAAATTTACACTTTCTAGATAAATTGAGAGTCCACCCCATTATTACTCATTTATTTTTATTTTTATTTTAAAATCACTTATTTTTATGTCCATAAAAATAGAATATTACTTTAATGCAAAAGGTTTAAAAGACATAAAACCTCTCCTCTTTCATCAACTTTTCTATATATTAAGTATTAACTCATTTGATTGGAAATCAATTTATTTTAAAAATATTTTTCTTTTAAATAAAATTTTAAAATGAATCATATAAATATTTTATACAATTATCTTAAAATATAATAATATATTCTTTTGCTAAATTTATTTTTACATATAATTTTAAATTATAAAAAAATTCATTATAAAAATAAACAAAGAAAAGAAAGCCATTTATTTATTTTAATCTAAATGCATAGCACTTAAATTACTTTTATGCATTTTGTTTAAAAAGCATGACTTTCACAAAAAAATTTCGTGAGCTTTACATCCAAACATATGATTTCTTTTTCGAAAATATATTAGTTTTGTATATTTTGACCTCTACTTCGAGAAATATTTTACTTATGAATCCAACCTCTTCTCATCTAAATATTTAATCTAGGTTATACTATGGAGTAAAGAGCTATACTAAATTATCTTGGGAAAAGAAAATTCCCTCACTAATGCAGAAAAGAAAGCAGAATGCGATAATAATAAAGATAAAGTGCACGGACTAATCAAAATACCTAGATTTAATCGAGATTATACTATGGAGTAAAGAGCTATACTAAATTATCTTGGGAAAAGAAAATTCCCTCACTAATGCATAAAAGAAAGCAGAATGTGATAATACTAAAGATAAAGTGCACGGACTAATCAAAATACCTGTTTCTTCTTATTTAATATTCAAGGAATTGATAACTCAAATGAAGCTGGGATACCATAAATAACTTATTTAGAAAGCATAATGTGATTTGATCTCACTTGATTGAAAATAAAATAAATTTTTTAAATGTTAACGACTTTACTTGCATTCAAGATAATATTTTTAATTTCAAAACACTTAAACTTTTACCTAAATATTGTAAAATTTATATGATAATGAATGGTTATATGTTATTCCTGATAAGGTTGATACTACATATTCCATGTTCGTACCTACTTTTAATACCACTAAAAAGGCTCCAGGGGCTTTTACATAGAAATCTTTGTTAATTTTGATTTTGTTTTTTTTGTCTTTAGTGATTAATACTTTATGCATATAAACACAAAAAATAAAAATAAATATATAAGGAAACAACATTTTTATAACAAAAAATAAAAACAAGTGTTTGAAACTTTTTAGCCAACTTCAATTTCCAATGGTGATAAAGAACCAAAATCAAAATGTAAAAAGAATGAAAAATATTTCAATTTTTGTGGGTGAAAGTTTTATCTAAAGTTTAAATGTTTTAAATATATGAATTTCTTAGAGACATAATGATAAAGCACACTATCATTAGTGATCCTGCTTCTAACTCTTATTTTCATGGACATGTGTGTTTTTCTTCCCAACATCATCTTCTTCTTCAAATGAGTGCATTATTGATCTAGAGCATCTTATCATATGGCTAAGAGTCAAGCCATTTTTTCGTACTCTTTAATGACTGTACCACCAAAAAATTATTTTTTTGCGATGATATTTAACTCTTAGTGTTATATGGTTTGGAAGAACCCAAAAATATAATGTCAACTTTAATGATGTATTATGTGTTCCATGTCCTTTGTGCAACCTTATATCAATATATTACCTTGTTCATTTATATGAAGGTAAAACAATATAGTTTTCACATCATGAAATTGTAATCAAGGATTTAGAATATCGTAAGCATGTCATTGCAACTGAAATTAGTGTTGATATTACTAGATAGTATAAGTTTTTTTTTCGTGGAATAATTGTAACATTTTATTAAGATTATAAAAAGTTACATAAGTTACATTTGTTCTCTAGCAATGTGGATAATCCGGAAAGCTCCTTAAAAAATGATCACCACATGAGTTTGAAAACCAAAAAAGTTACATAAGCACATGATTGAGGCATAAAATATAATTCTGTCATATGTGCATGAGAATAAAAAAAATGGGATTTATAGGAATGATTCATTCCACACTATCCAAAATAAAATCCCATAAAAAAAAGTGACTTATCAATCAATACTAGCAAAATAAGCATATGTATACTGCTATAGTACATGGGACTGTAGGATCCACCATCCACAAGAAATTTTCAACTATGATCCATTGAAAAAGGAATAGTAGCATATAAAGGAAGGGATTTAGAGCACAAGGAAGGATTGATGATGATGGAAGAGATATTAACCCTCTATTGAGTTATTGACCTGCCATACACCTTGATTTTATCCAACACCTGCTTTAAATAATGTGTCTACTTCAACATTTCACTCTTTGTATAGGTGACAACAAGTGAAAAAATCAAATATTGATTTTAACTGAAAATTTTCTTCATAAATAGGAAATAGATTTAAGTTGTCGAATCTCTAGATAACATTGAACCAATTGACACTATTGAGGGAGTCTCCAAAGTTTTCCAGTGATCTGCATCCCAATTCCAACACCCAACACATCTAAATATTTAGGGTGAGATTTTCATAATAATTTTTTTCCCTCTTCCAAGGCCGATATTTGACTTCAAAAAGTGATGATTGTCTAGGAATAGGACTATACCACCTCCACATATCCTTGGATCACTGCAAGCCACATTAAATAAATCCCATGGAATCTGTTTCTTAATTTGTTGTGCTTCTATTCTATGAACTGCTAGTATTGGTATTTAAGAGGGAATCATGGAGAAAATGATAGCGATTTCAGAAGCTATAATAGAAGTTTTGTTAGATTTATCTCTGAAAAACGACTTGTTTCTGTTGAGAAAAATTCCCAACAGAGAAGGGTAGGGATATTTCTGAACATCTTGTTTTGGACAACATCCCACCATTGTTTCCATACTTCCTCAAGAGATTTTCCATCCTAGGATGAATTGATTCCGAATATCTGACCAATTCTGTCTAAAGTGCTCACTCTAAAGGGACATTTTAGGAAAAGGTGCTTCACCGATTCTTCCTCATTTATGCACAATGTAGGCTAGCCTAATCCATGTTTGCCTCTTAACTGTAAATTGTTCCATGTTGGTAATTTATTCTGAAGAACACACCAAAAAAAGAGTCATTCTTTGGTGGGACAAGATATTTTCGATATTCATTTCCACAACCATACTTGATCATTCTGGAGTTGTCTCTGCATTTGATAAAGATAACCATATTTAGGAGCATAATAATGTGAAGGCACATAGATCCACTTTACTTCATCATCTCTCCTTCTGATTTTTATATGTTATATTTTTAGCTCATTTAAATATTCCTACCACATAGGAGCATACTCCTTATTCAAATATAATTAATCTATTCTTAGCAACCATTGGACCCAAAGGGTAGTTCTTTGATCATCGACCACCTGACTACTGAACATAATTCCTTGGTTGTTTAGGATTTCCACCATTTCATGTGGTAACCTGTAATTGTCCGAGCCTCCAATCCATGGGTCCAGACCAATCCAGAGGTTTTATTTTTTTGCTACCTTCCATGCTAGACCAGAACCAGAATGTTAGGAGATGCTACAACTTCCTTCCAAATGACAAAAGAATTAGGGTCAATTTTATGGGGTTTCTTATCTAGTCTTCAAATGTTTACGAGAATATATATTTCATATGAACTACAGAGGTCTAGATATTTTCAACAACAATTAGACTCCAATTAGATTTTACTGATAGAAATTTGGCAAAGGATTGGATGCCTTTCAAACCCCATCCACCCCAAGATTTTGGCATTGAAATCTTTTAACACACTACCCATGGGAGAGTGTTTTCTTCTTTATTTCCTACCCATGGGAAACTTCCACATATCCTCATAATGGTTTGCATAATTCCTTTTAGAACCCATGTCAGCGATGTCCAAAATACCATAAAATCTTTCAGAACTAACTTTATCATCACTAGGCGCTCTACTCTCAACATCTATTTGAGGATCTAATGGTTTATTCTTTTTTCAACCTTTTCCACTAACACCTATATTCCTCCTTCTTGTAGTCATTTTCTTTACGGCAAAACCTCATACATTTTAAACTTTCCCTGATTGGATTTTCCTTAAAAGGAAGTACATGGTGGGCTTCTAGAATTTCTGGCTAGGACAGACTTGAGTATGACATAACTGATTTATTTCATTGAGAACCATTCATGTACCTTTTTAAAATAACATAAAGACATATTTTAAACAATCAAAATCTTGTTTGGAACCATTGGTGAACAATAAGATATCATCGAAAAAAATAATATGGGTGATGAAAAAATTAGGTGGTACTTCGATTCCATACCATTCGATTCTTTTTGCATCTAAGATAATTCGGCTAAGCCCTTCATCTGTTAGAAGGAAAATAAGGGTGGATAAAGGGAATCATTGTCTGAGACATATCTGAGAGTGAAAGAAAGGGGATTCTAAACCATTTATTTGGATTGTGAAGGACACATTCATTATACACCCCATGACCCATTTTATAAATGGGATTCCAAATCCTAAATGGGTTAAAAACATATCCTTAAATATATCTAACTTATTTTGTCATAGAATTTTGAGAGATCAATTTCTCCTATGACTCGTTTTACCTTCCTAGATTTTATGCTATGTAGGCCTTCCTAGGGCACCCCAATTGCTTCATGTATTTACCTCCCATCCAAAAAACTAAATTTTTCTCTTGAAATTTTCTTAAAGAAAATGGGTCTAAGGCAAACTGCAATGATCTTAGAAATAAACTTATGTAGACAGTTACATAATGAAATTTTCTTATGATATTCAAAAGTTAAAGGGTTACCTACCCTTGAAAAAAAGGATCGAAAGGTGGAGTTGAATGGAGCATACATAATTCGATTAATCCTAGAGTCTTAAACAACCCTAATAATTCATCTCATATTAAATCAAATAATCCCTCGAAGAATCCTGATAGAAAATAATAGATTATAGAGCAATGGAAGACATTAAAATATGTGGAAATACAAATGAAAAAAATATATCAAACAAGAGAGACATAGATATATGTGGTTAACCCAACTTGGGCTACATCCATGTAGAAACAACCAATCCTTCCTTTCTATTATCCAAAAAAATGAAGAGACACAACCTACAACAGATTTGTTGTAATATCCTCTACTCTCTCACACAATCCCCCTTTCTCGTTCTCACTCAGAATACACATACCACAAACAACCATAATACAATCCCCTCATGTGAACCAAGGGGTTTCCTTATAAGTAAAAAAATCATAAATAAAACATAAATTCTACCGTAAGATCATCCGCCTAATGAACGAACCAAATGACTATGAAATAACATTATTTTACTAGGAAATTTTACATCTATTTTTAGCTTTAGGGGAAGTTTCTATGAATCCCCACCCCAAGGGGGGGCTGGGGCACTCATTAAATCACCGTTTCCCCCCTAGACCCCTGTGACAGTGATCAAGCAACGGGAGGCATTGGCGTCTCGATAAAAATAGTTGTCGAATGCGGCAATACTTCTAAAGAAAAAAGATATAAGTACAACCATCCAACCCAGGAATCTTGTCCCCCTCCATGGAATTAAGAGTGCATTCTAGCTCTCATCTTGTCGTTGGTACCATCAACATATCATTGTCTTCTCCCTATATAAAACCCACTAAAGAGTTTTGAAACTCTAATTACTTCTTCCAGGGCTCGATAGAGACTTTGGAAGAAATTATTTCCTAGGGGAGAAATCTCCTAAAAATATTTTGTTTCACTCTCATCAACTTTCTTCATTTCCCAAATCATATTTATATTTTTTCTTCCCTTACCATAATTGTGAAAGAATTTAGAATTTTCATTTCCACTTTTTAACTATGCAACCATGTTGTTAAGTCTCCATTATTCTTCTTGGTCTAGAAGAATCCTTATTTTTATTTTTCTTAGCTCTATAAGACTATTATTGGCTTCTTCTTACTCATATCCACCTACTTGTCTTCCATTCTTTCAAGTTCTTCCTCAATTCACTTGATATCCTCCTTGTCCCTTAATATCTTGAGATTTCCCCATGAATCGTGGTTTGTTTCACTCCTTTTAGGTTTCCCATGAATTTGTGAGATGTTGATCGAGGCTCATGATTTATTTAAGGGATACACTTCTCTTGTACTAGCCTAATGTAACTCTCTTCTTGAAGCCATGAGGAGTTAAACTTCAAGGGGCTTCCTTGATTTTGAATGCCATTTTTATTTTCAAGAAATATTGGGTGGTGATCCAAGTCTCCACCAGACCCGACCCATTGCAAAAAAATTTGTACCTTTTCCACCATATCCTCAGTTATTAAGAACCTATCTAACATTTTTCCCACCATTATGATTTTTATACACCTGTTCCTCTAAGTGGGTTTAAATTGGATTACATTCGGGTCAATAAGCCTATGCTCATTCAATTTTATTGTGGAAAACACTACCAAATGATCTTCCTGAGCGTGGGGACCCCATACCTCAAACGCCTCAAGCGAGAAATTCAGGTCTCCTACTACCACTAGGTTACATATATTCATAAATGATTTTGAAAAAAAGGGATATCCAAAATTTATGTCTCTCCTCTTATGGAACATATATGTTTATGAGAGTTAGTTTCATAAAAATGTGAGTAGAATAGATTTCTGCACCAAGAAATTGCTCACAAATCCATGGATTTAGAACACTAAACTTGTTCAAATTAAATCTTGTTGATAAGCCAATTCAGTGCCCTCTTGCATCCAAGGAGAGGAAAAAACATCCAAGAAACATCTTAAAAAATAATTTTAGTAACATTTTCACCCGCGCCCAATGTTTCTTGGAGCATGATGATATCAGGACATGTGGATACAACAAGCCTCTTCAAATCTAGTTTCTTACGGGTGCTAGCTAAAATCTTATTGTTAAAGAAGAGAGAAATCTTTGGGGAACCACGCCTGGGGCCTATGTTGCTCTAAGAACCCCTTCCAAATATATTTGTTTTCCATCTGCAATGTCCATTTTAGCTTTCAAATGGGCTTTTGAGATATTGGATTTCCTACCCTGAATTTGGCTTCCACTTGCTGTGAGAGAAGTTCCCCAAGCCCCCTTGACTACCCTGGGACTAATTATTTCTTCCCTTTCAATTAAAGGTTATATGGAATGGAGTTTTTATGTGAGGATTTAGATGTCTACTGAGACTCAAGTGGGGGTTGCAGGGGGTAGAATGGCAGTTACAATATTGTCCAAACGTTCACAAGGTCTACTAAATTTAGATTTAATAGTATTCAAAAAGGGCTTGGAAGGACTAGGATCCATCCAATTTGAAATAGAGGCATCAATATTTGAATTATAGCTGGAAGTAAATAAAGGAAATGTACCCAAGGGAAAGATATTCTTCTCAAGGGTGACAATTTTTCTTGAATCTCTAGTGGCTGTTGAATCTAGCCTGAACTCCTGCCTCCTCCCCTCGTCCAGATCCATTCCAGTAAACTAACCTGGCAATGGCTGCATAGTACAATTTTTACAATCTCGGGTAATCATATTTTCAATTACTTTTTATTACTCATAGTGATGACTTGATCAAAATTTGTCAAGAGAATTTTGTTCCTTCAATGTATTTCTTATTCTAAGAGCCAGATAATCAAATATGGTTACTAGTATTTCTCTTCTTACTCACATAGATGGTGTTTATTCCAATTGTGTTCTTATAAAACATAATCAAGATAGTTTTAACAAATTCGTTTCCTTTCATGCCTCAGCCCTCTTGTAGCTTGTTCATATGTTTTTTTTTTTTTCATTCTCATTATTTCTATGGGTTCAAGTAATTTTTAATTTTCATTGAAGAGCTCTCGAGACCCAAGTATGTTGGATTTGAAAATCCTATACAACATAGTAATTCATGAATTTTTTTGTTAACAACAAATTCACAACTTACTGCACTAGATAGAGTATTCAAATGAAACACATTAGTCCATATACATAATAAAAAAATTATGTTGTTGAGAGAAACAATCACACAATAAATAAATAAAATGGAAAATTAGATGATCCAATTTAGAGGACTAAGTATTCATTATTAGGTAAATCGATAATCATGTCAATTACTTAGTAAATCAAATTTCGATAAAGGATTTAAAACATGTAACACTAAAAGAGGCATGGACTAAAAGTAAACAAAATTTAGGCCACTTAAATTTATTTGGTGGTGAAACATAGCCTTACATATGAGTAGAGGATAGCATTACAACCTAAAAGTTAGAAGTGCATATTTTTTTTGGGATATTCTAATGATGTGAAAGGTTGTATAATTTTTTAACGTCATTCCCATGAAATAATTATTAAAATGGATGTCAAACCTGATATTTATGAGTCTAGTTCAATGGTTAAATAATCTTTAGCTTTCAATAAATATTTGACATGTATGACTTCTTTTGGTCTTATTTTGGTTCCTTCTTTAAATAATGACAATGTTCCTCCAATTAATTCAATTGTATGTGGGCTTGCGCTAGAATCACTTCATTAATTCCTAAATAGGTTTGTTCAACATGGTGATCATACCAATTTTCGTATAGATTATTGTTCTACATGGTCATAATTCTAGTTAGTCTTCTCTCTATTGGCTCAAGTTCCAAATTCTCACGATTTGAAAACACTTGCAAAATATTATATCCATCGAGATTATAATATGACATGACAATTAGTTGAGAATATCATTTCTTAATTGAAAATGATACTAGAATTGTAGTTAGTCTTCTCTCTTATGGCTCAAGTTCCAAATGCTCACGATTTGAAAACACTTGCAAAATATTATATCCATCGAGATTATAATATGACATGACAATTAGTTGAGAATATCATTTCTTAATGGAAAATGATACGAGAGATATTGTACCAAATCTTATTTGATTTCCTTCCTATTAGAATATTTATGGCTTGTTAATTAATGATCGTTATAAATATTCTTCGTCCTTGAGCTTTCCCCACCCCTCAATAAATAGAAACTTTTGCGAGTGACTACTCCCATCAAGGCCAGTAAGTAAGCCCCACAACCCAAAGTAGTTAAGAACAAAATGATAATTCACTACAAAAGTAGGGTGAGATTTCACGATTATTGAGGTTGGGTTGAGGGGGTGGCATGAGGGTCAATTAGGCATCGATATGTTGTGTGCATTGACGAGATTTCTATGTGGAACTATTTTGTCAAATAGATACTCGAGCATTGAGACACTTGTCTTGAAGTATATGTACATGCCCACGTTTTTATAAGATTTTTTAAATTAAAACTTGTTCTTGAATTCTAAAAATATACATATTGTAAGGATTATAATAAAAAAATTATTATATATATATATATATATATATATATATATATTTTTAATTTTATAATGTAGAAACAACACATATTATATGGTTTATGATAATATAATATAGTTATGAATATAATGTAGAAACAAAGTGCATTGTAAGTTGAATTTTAATTTTAATCGAACTAGTCAAGATTGCTTGCTAAGTAGGGGAAGGAGGATGCAAAACAATGATTATTAATATTTAAATTTTCGTTTTAGGTTACAAAATATCATTTTATATAGGGATTTATGATTATTTTAAATGAGAGTAATTATTTATTAAATATCTTTAATAAAATAATTAAATGTATTTTAATGTTAATTTTCCACAGGTATTATACATATATTAATTAAAGTATTTGTAGATATAAATATTTAAGCGAATTTTAAATCAAATTAATTTATTTTTTAATTTAAGAAATACACTTATTACCTGGATTATGATATAAGTTAATGAAATGAATTATTTTTCTTTATTCTTAATCATATTTAGTTAAGAATATGATGGAAAAGTAAAGTGCACTTTATGTTGATTTTTAAATTTAAAGAGATTTGTCAAGATTGTTTTCTATGTACTCTAAGACGAGTACGGAAATGGTTGATGATTGATATTTAAATTCTATTTTTTCTATAAAATATAGAATATTTTTTTTATTGAAGTATTAGTATATTATTTTAATTTTAAAATATCTTAACGTAATATATATTTTTTATTTTACTTTTTTACGTTAAATAATATCCAAGTGATGCTGATGGTTTATGATACTACACACTGATTATATAAGTATATAGAAGGAATGAATCAAATCAATATTTCTATCTGTAATAAAATCTTACAACTTATGTAAGACACATCTCATCAAAAACCCATTTACAAGGGATAAAATTAACATATTTTGTGTAAAGAAACATGTAAGTGAGGAAATCAAATGAATGCCATATGCCTAATCTAGTATATCCTCATATACCTAATCCAATATATCCTCATGGATATTGTATCTCATGCAACTTCTCCTCTCTGAATATAGTTGTCAAGTAGCTTTCCTAGAGATATTAACCAAGTAGGCCCATAGATATTAAATTGGAAGGAAGGACACCAACATTTGCAAGGACATGAATGAATTTTTGGTTTATGCACGTTACCAATGAACATGTGTTTTCCTAGAGGACCACAAGTGGGGCTATTAGTACCACTCAACTAGTGCTTTCGTCCAGTATGGTAAGTAGGATTATCATAACATGTCTATGATTTGATGAATTATTCTACTGAGTTTTCATATATGGATTGTATGTATACTAAAGAAGTAGTACTAAAAGGTACTTGGATATAAAGGAATCATTAAGATTTGCAATAGGAACATCAAATATTACCTATCAAGCTAGTTGAGATGATTGACTTTAGTTAAAATTTAGGAAGAATTAATAAAATAATTTAGAGACAACATTGAGAAACTACACCTAGCTATACTTGCGGGCCTTGATATTCGACCTCAACTCATATTCCTAGGGATAATAAATCCATAAGTGTGGCTCACCTGACCAAAGGATGTGAACTTAATTCTACTTACATTTATTTAAGACATGCGTATGATTCACAATTAGAGTCTAAGTATTGTCTATTAAGGCTTATTCTCCATGTTTGGTGACATTTTCATTTCATTAAGTATTGCACGACAATTTATTTTCTCTAAGTATAAAGTGTTTCTTAAAGCTATGTGAGTATCATAAAAAGGAATTACACCTAACAATGTCTTATAAGTAGAGAAATCTCTCATCACCCTGGAGAAATTATTGATCATCTCAAACATAATTTGAAATTGATATTGTCATCATATGAAACCACTAATATAAACATAAATCTAGTGTGTCATAAATCTGTCTGGTTTGGGTAGTAATATTAATCATAGGGTTAGTGATATACCTAATATCAATTCAAGTTATTCTTATATGTTAAATGGGTTGGTTTCCTCAAATAAAAGTGAAAGGGAGTCAGATCCATCAACATAAAAAACTGGAAACTTTTAAGCTATAGGTGGAAATTTTATCATATACACTAGTGATTTTATTCCCTTATTTTAGTAGAGCTTATCCTAATAGATTTATTACCCTATATTTCAAAATGGAAAACATCCATAGAACATTTCTTTTTTCCTACTAATTAGATAAGAAGAGTTACGCCCCTATGAGGTTGTAGCTAGGGAAGTTACCTACCTGAAACTTCATAGGAGTAATATTCGCATAGTAGGATCTTGCATCCACTCTACTGAGTTAGTTGAGGTGAAAAATGTAACCTTTTATTAATTTAATTCTAGCCCTTCTACATGTCGAGATGATGTACATGGATTTTCAATAGATACCTAAGCTATTTAAGGAGATATGTAACACATTAGGATGCCCCATCCCATTTGAAGTTGATCATTTTTTTTCCTCCAACAACTGTAAAAATAGACCTAATCCTTACTTAATATAAGTCAATAATTTAAATAAACGCTTCATCAACTTGAATACCTTTCATGGTTGACACATTATTATGACACGTAGATTTCAAAATAGATGAAAGATTTAAATTCATAACAATGGTCCTTTTAGGACTATTTCTTATTATTAATAGATAATAAGAAGATAATAAAACCTCATTCAAAATGAAAATCCTAATTTATGTTATTGTTTTTGTTTTTTAAAATATTTTGCATTGAATTCATTATTTGAATCAATCTAGACATATGTGTGAGATTTTGCTACACCTAATCAAGCCCTATATTGATCGATGTGCTTTATGAACAAACAAGAAAAAAGTCACCTTATCATTAGGGTTTCTACCAGCTCTTTTCCATGTAGAAAAATAATTTGCTTAAGAAAAGACGTTTTTCCTCAACCATTACATTAAAAATATGAAAAGGATGAGGGGTGATGACACAAAATTAATGTGAAAACGTGATGACGAGCCATTGCATACAAATCCAACACATCATGTTAGGTGTTTACACGAAACGGCACACATGCGTCTAGAAAACGGTAACATCTAAATAGTAACCCATTTTCATAGTATGAAAATTATATTTTAATATAAAATATTTAATAACAAATGCTAAATGAAAAAAAAAACTTAATTCATGTTAATTCAATAAATAATAAAAGTCTTTCAACTATTTCAAATTCATCTTAAAGTTATATAGAAGCACTTCATAAAAAAAAATATAAATATAAATAGAAAAATAATACACAAATTTACATAAAGTTTTAAATGTGTATAAAATATACAAATATAATATAAAAAAATAAAATAATTACTATGTTGCCAAAAACAAAAAACAAAAATTGATAACATAGTCTTTACCTACATATTAACTATATTAAATTTAAAAATCTAAAAATAAAATTATTTGAAATTAAAAAATATATATAAATTAATTAAATTCGTTCATTATAATACATTGAAGTACTATTGACGTATCCTATAAGTAGATTTTTCTCTTGACACATTCAAATAGATATGCACCTTGTTCAAAGGTTGATTTAGTCTAAAATAAGGTTAGTGGAAATGTTATTACATCTATGTTAACACTTACAAATATGTGTAAATTAATTAAGATCATATATTTGTATTTTAGTACTATTTTCAATATATTAAAAGGAATTGGATATTCAACAATGACATATTCAAAGTAATACGGGTTACATTTTATAAAATAAATTATTTTATAAAATTTTAAAGTTTTTATATTAGGTATATTATTAGCAATTACATTATAGGTTGTAAAAGAAACCTTGTAAAATAATAACCACGGAAAAAATAATATAGAGGAAAAAACTTCTGGCCCAAGTTTAAGCGTTCAAGTTCAAGTGTTTAGAGAATAAAAACTTTCAAAAAAACTGTTTGTTGCATGGTACAGTTGAACACAGAAGAAACAAACTTAGAACATGCTGACTGTTTGTTGCATGGTACAGTTGAACACAGAAGAAACAAACTTAGAACATGCTGCACTTACATCGACAACCTGATTCCGTTTCTCAGCCACAGAGGTTTTTGTTCTTGATGATCTCTGGCTTTTCAAAATGTCATCTGCAAGTTGTTGGGCTTCATTAAAACTTCCTTTCCGACCACTCGAAACGGAATTATCGTCCTTATCACTGTCCTGTAAATCATAAATCATATTATCACCGTAACCAGATCTAATGAGTAAAATATACTCTCCATGTAACTGTAAAATGCCCATAAATAGCTAAAATTTGTGAATGGGTTACATAAAGCATTTAGGAAAAGGGAAAAAACTTACAAAACTTAGAACTGACCTCAAATTCCATTACAGGCAAATATAAAAATTAAAAGAGTTCATGCAAAACTCGGTAAATCACAGAACCAAGTTTCTCCAGTGGATACACTAGAACCTACCGATTGTGCAGTGGAACAAGCAGCCAGGACAAGTTTCTCCGGCCTCTGCTGGAGGGCCTTGCAGTATCTTCACTGTAAGACCGATCCTTTGAACTTTTCCGCAGTTTTCCAATCTTCTTTGGAGAAACATGGCTTGAAAATTGAAATTGCTGCATTTCTTCAGCTCATTCTCTCTGAATTCTGAGTTCTTTCGCAGTTTTTCAAGGAAAATTGTATCTCGCCCTTCGTTCCCCGTAGCAATTGAAACTTTCGCAGTTTTTCAACAAAATTGATAACTTATACAAGGAAAGACGGAGTAGGAGCATACGTAGTAACACATGTTGAAGAGGCCTCCGTCGATCGTGTACGAACGGAATACGAGTCCAACGGCAGAGTCGTAAAGGGTTTAGCTGATGGAAATATTGACTCTTCCGTGAACCAAGGACGCGTAAACCATATCGAACTAATCAATATCCGAACAGAACGAATTCTATCTTCTATCAGAGGAGTTTTCGATGCCAAATTTATATGATATTGATGAAAGATTCAGACAATTTAAGCTCGTCCGTCTAGCCCAATGGAGATTTTTTTTCTACTTAAACATACCCTTTAAGCACAGTTACCTATAACAGGAGGGATTGACCCGTTTGAGCGCGCACCGATCTGGTTCTGCAGGGTTGTTTGCAGCACGACTTCTGCATTCTTTTCATCCACAATATTCTTCCACCCCTACCAGAAAGGACATTAGATAAACTGTTAACACACATTACAAAGAACACTGACCTCAAGACACATAAAAGAAAAGAATAATAATCTAAGCCTATCGAAACCTAAACAAGGGTTCAATGACTGCACATGAAAATGCAATTTTCAATCAATTTCTCAATAGAAATGAATACACTCAAATACATACATTCAAATACATAGACCAAATCAATATATAATGGTGTTGTCTAAACAAGAGATAATTTCATTTGGATTGGAGATTTTTCACAAATAAGATATTTTTTTATTTTACAAAATCTTGATTTACAAGTGTTCCAATCTGGATTTTGAGAGTAAAAAGAGATTTAACTCTCGAAAACCATAGAACACCTAAAATTCTAAAATTTTATAGTTTGAAAAGTTAACATTTAAAAAAAAATTCTATAATTTGAAAGTTGTAGCTTAAATAATAAATTTATTCTTTTCAAAATGCTTCAAATTATCACCACCAATATTATCAAATCTCATTTAAATACAGGTAATAAGTCCATGCCCTAAGATCATAAACCGGATTAATATATGGTAGTTATTTTTTCCTTGCAAGGTGCTTCAAATGATCACCACTGCTATCTCTTCATGGAGAAAATGTAAATGAACAGTGGAATATCAATCCCAACATCAAAAATGTAGTATCATAAACTATTGAATATCAAGCATAACAACAAAATTACAAGAAATAAGCCACTAACTGTGTGTTCCATAGACCATCTCAACATATGGCAAGTCTTTTTTCTTTTAAAAGACCAGATGGACCTCTTCCACCAAACTTCACTTAAGATTTGGAATTTGGTGGATATCTAAAATTAAGTAGGCATATTCACATTATATTTAATTTCAATATTACAAAAAGATTAAGGCCCTCTCCGAATAGAGGCTTTGCTAGGTTGATTCTTATGTGTAGGAGAAGACCTAGATGGATGAACCTGACCTTTGGGAAGCATCAGATACATGGTGGTGACTACACGAGAGTGTCTTCTGTGCAATATGAGAACTTGGCCATGATAAGTATCTTGAATCTTGTTGTTTCCAGACCCATTTTGTTGATCTTGTCTTACTATGGATCTTGAAGATAGGTCGACATTAGAGACCAAAGAGCTTCAAGACTCTACAATCACCATGGCTGTGAGAACCAAAGTGAAAAACATCTCCAACCATAGAACATAGTAAAAATAAAACAACCTTGCCATAAATATCAATCCAATGCAACTAGTTATCTGCAATTCCTTTATTGTTCTACAAACTGGCTCCTACTGAGAAATTTTTTGCAGAAGTGAAGAAGAAATGAGACTTAATGGACAAGCATATTGATCTTGAAGCAATGCAATGATCTTAGAGCGCGCTGATATAAATATATATAATAATGATATAGTTTCTGTAAAGATCAGTACATTTGTTAGTGTATTTTCAAGACAAGTGTGGGTTGGTTGGTTAGTTCCAAGAAAAATATGTCTTTCTGTAATCCCTAATCAAATTCTATCATACCCAGTGCTCCTAATGTGTTTTGCGGATATGGATGACATGGAATAACCCTTCATGTGGATCTATCTTTACTTCTGGGGATGTGATAGTTGACTAATAACTGTGTTTTTGGTTTGTGGTATCATAGTGAGTTGTTTTATAAGCATTTGGTTCATATTGAGGTGTTTCTAATGTGTTTTTGGATAAGAACAATATGGAATGAACCCTTCATGTGGATCCTTAACTCTAGGGATGTGATAATTGACTAACCCCTGCACCTTTGGCTAGTGGTATCAGAGTAAGTTCTGTAAACATCTTGTTCACAATGGAGTGAGATTATTGGACATTAGATAAACCAGACTTTCCATGTGTTTCCTAACTGCTTCAATGTGATCATTGATTAACCACTGCTAATTTAAAATTTTAATCTAATGAAAATGGTGATTTTGAAAAATCCAAACTCAAAAACCTAAAATTAGTGGACAAGGTGATCCAATTTTTATCATTAGGGGAGGAGACATGAACACTTAAAGTTGTTGTGTGTGTGTTTTTCACATTGTGTAGCTAGTGAGTCTAGGCCATCCTACTCCTCATGTCATAGTTCTATAAATATTGTCGATAGTAGTGGAGACGTCTACCATGCAATATGGAATGGGGTGTAATTGTCTGATTTATTCTGAATGAAAAGCTCTAAATGTTAGGGGGAGTTTTTTTGAGAGGCATGTTTTCTTGATGTGGTTTGTTGGATCGTGACGTGAAAGATATGTTGGTTGAAGGGAGTTGTAGCCACGATTGATTGATTGATTTGAAAAACTTGCATGAACTTGATTTTTAAAATCAACATGTTATTTCTTTTTATGAGTTGCTCCCTGTAAATGAGCCTTAATTGATGCTTGGAAAATGATAATACATACAAGGAAGGAGTCACCCTCTCTGGTCTATTTCATATTAAGCAGAGCCTGTGCATTAAATGTAGTCATTGTTGCAAAAATTGTTCATTGACTAAATTTTTGTGTTACTCTACCCCAATGTACACTCTGATTGTGAAGCTTTCAGTGGTTTATGAGACATTATCACACTGCATGTCCTGCTCAAATGCCATTTTAACATTTGTGAAATTGTATTTTTTGGACCCAGAGCATCCTATAAATTAGCTGCCAACCTATGCTTAAAGGTTTAGCATTTATTTCTACTAACCTCTTCAACACGTTCTTTAATTTACCATATGGAAACCCTAAATGTGCTATATACACTAAATTCAAACTAAAAGGGTAACGTGTAAACCATATCAAACTAATAAATATTTGAATAGAACGAATTCTATCTTCTATCGGAGGATTTTTTGATGCCAAATTCATATGATATTGATGAAATATTCAGACAATTCAAGCTCGTCCGTCTAGAGCAATGGAGATTTTTTATCTATTTAAACATAACCTTTAAGCATAGTTACCTATAACAGGAGGGATTAACCCGTTTGAGTGCGCCCCTATCTGGTTCTACAGGGTTGTTTGCAACACAACTTCTGTAGGAGGATAATTGTACAACAATGAATCGTCTAACATCAAAATCAATGGTGCATAATAGTACACCTGGCAGTTAGGAGAGTTGTTTTCAAATAGAGATGATTTACAGCGTAATTAGTCCTGGTCATCGGGCCTAGGACTATAGTAATCGAAATAACCTATTTAGTATTAATCTCCAACACAATAACGTTAGCTTTTATGATAAATACCTAACTTTTTAGTTATTTTATTCAAGAAGACCAATACAAATTTTCTTCATTTTATTAGCCTCTTCCCGAGGCGGGGATGCCATAAATATTGGTATTATTTATAATGAGCGATTGATATTTCAAAACGAAAAACTAAAGCTAGCATTAGTTCACCAGTGCGAAATGCTAGCGAGATAAAAGGTACTGTCAAACATGTTTCAAGGTTTTATCTTCATGGGAATGTTATGATTTTGTATTATGCAAAGTATTGAAGGAGTTTGAATAGTGGTTGAAGGTTAAACCAACAACCAACAGGTGGATGCATGTTGTTATGGTAGCATGCAGCTACCAGCAGGTTGTTGTGGTGGCATGCATTACGGAACATAGCCTTGTGGCCCTTACCAGCATGTGGATGCTGGATGCATGTCACTATGGTGACGTGCATTATAGAATAGAATCGAACATAAAAATCGTCGTAAATATAGGCCAGCCCACGCGCCATTCCAACTATGATTTCATACCTCTTTTTCGAGTGAGGCGAATTCCATTTTGTCGTATCTGCCATTAATGCACTAGAGTGATTAAAAATATCGATATACACAATTTAATGGATCAATCCAGCATTATTTAAGTAGATCAAGAGTGAGTAGAGACCAAATAAAATATGGTCGAGACTACTGCTCCGTAGATATTCGTAAATTAGCAGCCTCTATGAGCTTTCAAAGGAGCAACCAAGCAATTTCACTAGATTCCTGTGCTGAGTACGATTGATGAGATTTTGTTCATTCAAAAATTCAATGTCCCCTTGCTTCGAACCTACACGCAATCGTTTCACTGCAATATCTTTTCCATCCTGTAGAATCCCCTGCAAATCAACCAATATTATTGCTATTCTTAGTTGATAATCTTGAATTTATACAGCAGATTCCATAAATATTTAGGAATTTAATGGTCAGAAAAGATGGTTTTTTTTATAATCAATAAAGGGTTCTAACAATTAACTTCTCGACCCCTCTCCTGAAAATCCATTAACCTCCTCTCTCCTGGCGGTTAAATTCCTAAATACTTTGAAATCATATTAGGAAATATTCTGCAATGGACATAAAGATGAAAATTACTTATAAGCTTTAAAATCCATATGTATAATTTCAATGAAATTTAGTAATGAATCACTTTAAAAACTGATCCGAAACCTCCTTCGCCAAGCTTATTCTTTGTTTTAAAATCTAACGTAGCCTCTCTCACAATATCATAATTCATAATAAGTTCTGGATTCGCTATCATTGGTGATAGGGTAAATTCTCCTCTCTCACCTGACAAAAAATCACATTACATGATTTCTTTGAATTTTGAATACATGTTTCACATAATACTTCAACATCATCAATTAAATTTCTTCAAAGATCTACAAAAAAATCAAGTTAATGGGACACATCTTAAATCTTCAACAATAAATGCTGACATCTTAAATATTCAACAATAAATGTAGAAAGTAGTAACTTAAATACCTCTCGTTCCAGAATTTTGTTCCCAACATTTCATATGAGAGGAAAAATTCCACTTCCCAAATCCTATGGATGCAATCAATCCAACTGTAGTGGCTACAAAGCCCAAAGCTATCCTCAACACTTTATATATTTTTCCTTCTGCATATAATTTACAACATCAGAAATTTTCCATGGCTAATTCTTCTGTGATTATAAAAAATTATGAAAGAAAGATACAGCAAATACAAATAATTGAGGAGAAAGAAGCAAAGTTACAAGCCCTTCGCTTACCAGTGGTTGCATCAGCCCTCCATAGAAGATGAACAGTTGAACGCCCCATCTCCATTGATGCTAGCTCCATTGAAGATGGTTACATCTTCGTAGCATAAAAATGATAGATGGTTAAATGCCAAATCCATTGAAATAGGTTGCCCCTTAGTAGCATAAAAATGGCAGACAAACAAAAGACTTAAAAAATTATATTGCATCACTGGACTCCATGCGGAAGGGGTACCTAGATTGTATCCCCCGTGCCAACCAAGCATTCATCTTTTTATTTTTTTATTTTTAACTATGTTTATTTTTATTTTTTAAAATATGTTTTATTTTTTTAATTTGAACATAAATGTATTTATTCTGAAACAAACTTGCATGTGGGGCATTTGTCTACCTCATAGTGTTTTTAGGATGTTTACTGATGTGGATCTTACAAATACCCTTTCATTAAACGACTATTAATAATTACATAATGATTATGCTATCGATTCTGAAGGTGATGGAGTAGCTAAGAGGCTTGAGACCATTCTTCTCCCAATAGAAAAGGTGTTGGCTCAACATGCCCAGAGGCATGAAGTCATATGCGTGAAACCTTTCATTATTCTTAGTGCAATACTGAAGGAGTGCAACAATATTTCAATGGCGGACCTTGCCTAGCATGCCGATCTCTGCTTCAAACTCTTGCAGTACTTTGCTACTCACAAACTCAGGATCCATTCTCTTCACTGCAATTGTCGAACCATCCTCGTGCTTACCTTTATAAACAATTCCAAACCCTCCTTTTCTAAATAGATTTTCTAGGCTAAATTTATTTGTGACCTTTTGAAGAACCCACAAACCATAAACGACATTTCCATGAGACCCAACCAATATGCTACCAGCTTCACCACTCCCTGCCCCATTGATTGTATCCCTGGGAGCTTCTGAAAGATGTGACAACAACTTTAAGAACTTGGATTTCATAAACATAATCGTAGCCACTGCAAAGATAAAAAAAATAGCACAACCAACAATAATCCCAATGATCATACCTGATGCCTTCTTTTTTTTTGGAAGTCATTTCACTTTCAACAGACCCAGATGGAGATCCAGATCAACTATTGTCGCCATTACGAGAAGGGATAGAACCAAAAGGGAGAATGGTATTGATAAATAGATCCCCCTGAGTATTAACCCCTACTTGTGTATCAAAGACTGGAATTGGTCCGCTCAAATTATTGTTACTCACATCCAATTGCTTCAGGTTACTCACATCATATATCCAAAATAGGTTAGCTCTGCATCCACACATTAGCTCACATCCACGAAGTCAATTGTTGGACGAATTCAATTTCTAGATTCATTGCTCGAACTCCTGCTCAAGGCAGGGACTAGCTGCTTGGAGCCATTCTTGTTTAAAATCTAAATCTTTTGGAAATATCAAAATGTGCATGAACATATTTATTGCTAAAAACTCAATAGTATCATCATTTAATATAATTTAATTAACAAAAACATATTTATTATTTAATAAATAGGGTTGATATATCACAATAGGCGTATATCAATAATATAAATAAATGTGATTGAAAAATGTTAATAAATATTAATCATATAAATCTAGTATTAATACAAATATTAACATTTATATTTATATATCTATAACAACAAAAAAATTAATGATATAAATCTAATATAGAAGAAAATATTCATATTCATATTCATATATCTATAACAATAAAAAAATATTATTATACATAGAATAATAATAATTAATAATAATTATTAAATTAATATAAATTGAAATATTAAATACAAATATTCATATAAATTATTGTTGTTATTAAATACTTTCTGACAATGCGACATAGAACAATGATTGATTTTTTACTAAGAAAATATTTGTCACAATATGACGTTACGCCATTGTTGACCATAATTTTAAACCCGAGGGATTCATACTAGACACATAGTATTGATTAATATTATAAACCTTATGAATAATATTAAACACTATGAATATCAACCCATAAATTAATAAACCCAAGTGATTCACATTATAAACCCAAAGAGATAATAAACCCTAAGGGATCAATACTAAAATCCGAAGGGATTACAAACCCAAGGGACTAATATTAAACCCTAGTGATTAATATTATAAACCCTAACATATGTGGTATCCAACCATGCTCATCCATCGTTGAGCATGATGGATTTCCATATGAAGGAAATCTTCCTCACAATGTGACATTCGACAATGGTTCATTCTCATACTAAGAAAATATTTCTCACAATGTGGCATTGCACGATTTCATTGTTATGACTACAAAAACCTCTCCTTTATTATTATTTGTATAAAAGAAATAAAATAATAACGACCCTATATAAAAAAATTCTCAATTTTCTCCTTCTTTTTGTACATTGTTATTTTTTCTCATAATATCTAAAAAAAAATTATATCATAAAAATGAAGAAAATTAAAATAAAATGTTAAAGTAGGAGGCCGGAGGTCAGACCTATCTATTTTATAAAAAAATAACTCTTGTTCCTGACCATCCAACTTCCGACTACAACGGGTTTGGGCTCCATACTCAAATAAAATGAAACAATGTTCTTGACACAAGACCTCGCAACTACCGACGTTCATATTGCCCCAACTACGATACACGTCAGGATTAGGGTCATTAACACCATGCCAATTTCTGACTACCAGACTGGATTCAGCTACATCTACAAATAAAAAAAAAAATATTTATTTGTTTGTGTTCCCACCATAATTTTCTTTTAGCTTTATTTACTTTTTTTATAAATTAACCTCCAAATTTCTATTTGTTATGTTTCAATAAAACCTTCCCCAAAATTTGATCATCCAACCTCACCTTAATTTTTGCGTGCATAATAGATCAATCCTTAGTTACGAAATTACGAAACCAAAGGCTTAATAAAACTAATAGTTGAAAGAATATGGCAGAATTTCAACCAGCAACCAGAGAAATATGATAGAAAATGAAGAAAATGCACTCTGCCTAGTTGATAAAATAAAAAATAGAAGAAAAAGACTATCTACACCACCGAATAGAACATAAGATAATGCATCCATGAGTTCAGAAAATATAAGAATAGCATGGTCAAACTTTGTATTTGAAATTTTCAAGAGACCCATTGTATCATGGAGATGAAATACAAGATTCATCCACTAGCATGCCCTGCATATCATATCAATAGAAATAAAATAATTTATAAAGAAGAGACTGAGATGAAGTGTTTTTTATTACTTTCATAGAAACTCTATTAAAGCATGGTCATTTTCCCTCACTTTATAGATCTTTGATCCTCTTAAAGGAGGTGCCTAGGTCATGAAATACACATTCCCTAACAAATGATGAAGTGAAGTAAAGCAAAGATAATTTGCCTTACTTATGTAAGAGCCTCGCACCCTATATGAAGTGGACTGGAGTAAAGTGATCTCATGTATGTCCATGTTTTACTCTCTCATGTACGAATTCCATCTGATCTCCTCAAGTTTAGAAGGCTTTCCTTTCATCAAAAAAGGCTTGGAAAGAATTTCTTACTTTAATTGGAGGTAAAGGGAGATGGGAGAAACTATCTCTAATACAAGGACTAAAGCATTAGATGGAAGACATGAATATTTTAGATCAAAAGGCACTCCCTTGGGTGGTTACTTTGGGTATTAGTGAATTCTTTTTAAGGCTTTCCATTCAACAAAAAATTTTGGAATGAATTTCTAACTTTAATTGAAGGAAAATGTAGATGGGAGGAACTATCTATGATATAAGGACTAAAGCATTAGATGGAAGACATGACTTTTGCATATCAAAAGACACTCCCTTTTGTCATTACTTTGGGTATCTGGAATTTATTTTTCATGGAAATTCTCTCACCCTTGGAAGTTTCATTATAAATCAAATATATTTATGATGATATCAAGATGTCTCCAAAAGGAAAAGTTCAACCCCTCCAAAAAAATATGGATTATTAGACCAAACCAGCCCATGGAGTTATTTGATGGAACCAACCAGGGAAAACCTGTCATATGTGGTGTTGGAGGTGTCTTGTTCTCTTCAGATACCAATAGTTTTTCCTTTAACTAGGTTGTGGAAAGGGATCTAATAAATGGGAAGAGCATAGGAAATTGTGTGCACTACTGATAATTGTAGTGGAGAGATGATGGATTGTCTTTAATTATTTGGAGATTCAAATTTGACCATTGATTCGATCAAATTGGATGCAGAGATTCATATTATATAGCATATACCTTCAGGCAGTCCTAGAACATATTAGGCTCCTAATTGGTAGTTTCAAATGTATCTCTCTCACACATTTTTACAAGGAACATTATGTGATGGCTCACAGTATTTTAAAACAAGGTATTGAAGTTGCAGAAGTCTTGGAGCTGGCAGGCCACAGAACATATGGAGGAAGGGGATCATCCAAAAAATCCCACAATTTTTCTCATATAGCCTTAATAGCTCTCCTATTTTCTTTCTATTGTTGTTATTATTTAAATAGGTGCTCTATATGATGTTTTTCTTTCTATCTTCCTAAAATTGTGGTAGACATATTTTATGCTGGTTATGATGGGCATTGTGTTGATTCCCTAAAAACATTTAGTGCCCTATAATAGGCAAAAACACCTTTTTGTGTGTAAATGGTAAAATATTTCATATTGAAGTTAGCTTAGGAGTTATTTTTTTCTTGACTGTATATGTCCCTAGTAGCACTCACAAAATGTGAATACTTTTTATTTTTACAAAGTTACTATTTTTTTCTTGAAATAAAAAATATATATACCATTCGATTTGAGATCTAGATGAAATGACATTATATATCTGAGGAGAGATTGAATTTAATGCAATGCAAATGGATGCCAAAATATTTCAGAAGGTATGGTTTGTCACTTCCCTTAGTCAAGCTCATTTTTTTAGTAAAATTTAGAGTTGGATTATTTCTATTTACTTTAGTAGATTAGAATGGCATGTGCAGTGGATAAGATTAAAAATGAGGTAGGGGCTCCTGTGAGTGATCCTTGGGAATGTGACAAATGGTCTTTTAGATCTTTTGACCTCGAGACCTCAAGGGTGTAGGGACAGTTGAGCTCTAAATATGTAAAATATGACCTTGGGCTTAATAAAGAAGAATGGTATAGAGAAAAATGATGGTGTCCGCAGCTGTTAGGGTTTACTGTTTTGGATTCAGCTGTGGCGATGGACCAGCTGCTCTCACGCGTTTTGCAGTCCGGAGGCTTCCTTCTAGCCTAGAGGATCTGAGCTCCAACTACACACGCGCTTGCAGAGGTAGATGGAATGTGCTTCGGGCTGATTCACGCCCATCTCAAGCTGGCACCCACTTGGGGTTTCAACTAGTTCCTACAACCCTTGATATCTGCGCGGCCTTTTATGATAAAAAAGCTAGCACCATTTCAGATCTGTTCGCTGGTTTCCGCATGGTCGAGGTTTTTGCGGCATGCCCAACTCTGAAGGGCTGCAGAATCCAGCTACGGCTCCTCCTCGGCACAGAGGCAGACACTGACGGCGCGGCTCCTCATCTTGCAATTGCTTCTGGCCGCTCTGCTACGGCTGCCCTTGCAGTTATGCTACTGATCTCAGATTTCTCCGCCTCTGCCCGCAGACTCCTTCAGTTGGCTACTTCCGCGCTGTGCTTCCACATGCAGAGGCAGTATTGCCGGAATCTGGAGCTAGCTTTGAAACCCTGCAAACACACCTTATCTACTTTGAATCCCATCTCTGGTAGCCGGGATCTTTCAAGTCTCCAGCAAACGACTTTTCAGATTCAAATAATTCTTCTGACGGGCAAAACCTTGCTACTTGAGGTCCAGCCCTCTCTTACAGTGCGCCATCTCTCAAAGATCCTCGAACAGAAGCTGGGGATCCCTTACCCACTTTTGCGGCTCCTCTTCGCAGGTAAGCAGCTGGATAATAACCTGCCTCTTTCCTTTTACAAAATTGAAATAAATGCCACAGTTATCCTTTTACTTCGGCTAAGGGGAGGAGTCGTAGGGCAATCCTCTGCCTCCAAGGGTTTTTCCTATAAAGATGCGGTTCATGCACAACCTACTAAGAAGACTGCTCATCAAGCTGAGGCTCCCAAACCCTTCTTGGTGGACAAAATGGAGCAAACCCCGGCCATTGAAATCACTCATCCATCTCTGGATGATCAATACCAGACATTCGCAAAAACAGCCATCATTTGCAGATTTAATGGATTATGGCCCCGCACAGCTGATCTACACCAGTGGATCCACTCCAATTGGACTAGCAACAGCAAAGTCTTCTTATGCTCGAAAGGCTTCTTTATAGTCGCCTTTGCCTTCAATGAAGATTACCAGAGAGCCTTAACAGGAGGCCCCTGGTTCTGGGGATCAGCTGGACTTTTCCTCACCCCCTGGTTCCCTGACTTCGACCCCTCTACCGCTGTCATCACCAAGCTTCCTATCTGGGTCAGACTTCCAAATCTCCCAGCGCATCTTTGGCATTTTTCTGTCTTTCAAGGAATCGGAGACACTTTAGGCCGCTTCCTGGCAATAGATACCTCAAGGGGGGAGAAAGGAATATATACCTTTGGCAGAATTTGTGCGGAAATAGACATTAGCAAAGGGCTACCAGATCAGATCATCCTTAAGGTTGGGGACTTCCATTGGACCCAAACCTTGGACTATGAGAACACAGCCTTCAGGTGCTGCCATTGTCATCAGACAGGGCATCTCCAGAATACATGTGCAAAGTTCCCCGACAATAAGAAGAATATCTATCGCAAATCCAAATCCAAGAGCTGGAAACCTTGCGACAGACCCCCTATGGGTGACTTAGAGACCTCTAGCTCTGATGAGGAGGACATTGAAGTGGAAGAGGAGCAGGACATTGAAGTGGAAGAGGAGCATTTGGAGCATCCAAAGGACTCGCCCTCAGGCTGCCCTGAGGCTCCTTCTGCGCCTCTGACCTCGCAAAAACGCTCGCATGAGACTTCTTCTTCTGATTCAGACAAGGAGACTCCTCCTTTAGTACAAAACAGTCTGCAAGTGGTTCCGGTCCAGCCAGATCAGAATGGTTGGGTCAAAGTCAGTAAAAAGAAAGGGAAAAAATGTCGATTGGGAGACTCTACCCAAACTGGGTAAACTCCTTAGTTTAGCTCGTTCTTCTCTGTTCTCTTTTTTATCTTTTGCTTATGCCATGGATGCTCTATGGGACCGAGGTTGATACTATATCATTTCCGGCTCCCTTGCTCTTTAGCTTCGCTTCTCTGCAAGCTCTGATTGTACCATATGTTTTTTCTTAATAGAATTAGTCTTATAAAAAAAAAAAAAATAAAGAAGAATGGTGCAAGAGAACATCATTTTCATATGAATATACACTTTGTATTCCTACTCAATATGTGTGTGAAGTTCCTTTATCTTTTGGTTTATCCCCCACTTGCACTGCATCAAATAGTGGTAGCTTCTCAAGGTGTGCAGAAAACAAAAATCAACACAACATTGTAAAAATGTGGGAGGATAAGATATAGCTCCTCGGTAAGTAACTGTTAACAAGAAAATATGATAGAGTTTGAGGCTTTGATACCTAATGAGTGTGATATATAGTAATTAGAGTATTTTTAAATCTGAGCCACCCTTTAGCACCTGCTACAGAGCAAGGGTATAAATAAACACCCTACGTCACATAGATTGTCAAGTGCTGAGAGTAAAGTAATAATTCTCATTAGGAAGGAATAAGGCATCATACCAGGGGATGGATTCCCCCATAGAGACCTGGTTTTTAGGCCATCAAAATTAACAAGGAAGGACCTTGGCACAAGGAACTTGCAACCCTGTGTTAATTAGGTAGTTGGTAGGAGCAACATACAAAATCGGGGTGACTTACACCTGAGAGACAAAAAAATCCATTTATCCAGTTATTACCACCTCCAAAAAAATCTCATTTGCAAAGGTGACCTTACTCTACACAACCTAGAGAGAAGACTAAGTCTCTATACAATCTACAGGGATAAAATTGTAATTTTTCTTAAGATAAAATGATACAGCAAAGTTGGTAATGAAATATGGCTCAAGGTGAGTAGCGTGCTCCCTAAAGAAACTTTGGCATTCATACCAAGGGGATTTCCCGGAAATAGTCTTATTTTCTACCAATAATTGTTTTAATAACAATTTGGGGCCTATAAAAAACATTTATGAATATGCCAGAGGTCATCCTAATATGCATCCAATCCTAACCATTCTCTGACAAGGAGACTAGGTACATGACTCGTGAGGGTTGAGGGAGCTTTGTGTGATAATTATATGTAATGTTCCTAATTAGTCCTAAGCTAATTGGAATATCCACTTTTATTTTTCTTTCTTTGTTTAAAGAATAAATGTGTAAATAAGGCTCATCAAACTCCTAATAAAGAATAAATCAAGGCCAAATGTGAAAAGGATAAATCATGGCTATGTGAGCAAGCACCCTTAGGTGTGAAAGGGGGCTAGATATTTTGACTGGGTCAACCTTGACCAAATCTACAGCGTTGTCTTGGAGGAGTGGCCATCAATGTGACACAGTGCAGTTCTAGATGGAGATGGATGGTGTGAAAGAGAAGATTTCATTGAAGGTGGTTTAGGTTTTACAAGCTCTTAATCTATATAAGGAAGGGAATGGCAGCATGAGAAGGTTGTTGATGATTATAATATTTTTTTTTATATTGTTTGTTTAGACATATATCATTCTCTGGATGTTTAGCTGAGAATAGTGTTGTTTAGCACATGATATTCCTGTTTAGGAATTCCATTCTCTTTTCTTGAGAGGCCTCTTGGGAGAGTTTGTAATACATTTTCCACTATCTAGCTGAAGGCCAAGCTTCTTCTTTCAACTACAACGCATATCTTGTTGAGGGTTTGGTTGTCTTTGCAAGCTGCAACAAGTGGAGGCTAGATGTATTCAGATCTAGGACATTTCAGTGCCCTTTTTTAGTGGAGGAGTCTGCTACTCCAATTGGAGGAGTGTATTGGAGTGATTGAGCATCATTTTCATAGATTGGCTACAGTCCAACTATTATCTATACCCTACAACGCAGTTTCTATTCTAGATCTACATTATTCCTATAGGTTTTGTTGCAGGGAGTTTGGGTGCACCATTTGGAGAGCTGGTTTCTGAGTGTTTGGGATCTTCCCTTCACTTTGAGATCCATTGGAGGAGATATACATATTGTATATTTCAGATATGATCTGCATATTTCTGAATACTTCTAAATCACTGAATATTTTTGCAGATCTACATTCTTAGATCTCAGATCTACTTCTTATACTTGATGTAATTCTCAAAACCCAAAGGGGATCTGAAAGAGGAGCCTTTATAGTGTATGGATCTGTTATAGATCTAACTTTTCATACACAGATCGGCTCTAGATCTGATATGTAATCTACAATAGTTTGCAACCTAATAAAATAACATTGTCAAGGCAGTTTCAGTCTATACATGTGGTTGCAGCACCTTTTTTGAGAGAATTTCTTCTATTTTTGTCTTGTATTTCTAGCTATACATCTTATGGGCCTTATTATACATCTATATTGTTGTTTTAAATACTTTTGAAGAGAATTTTATTGGCCTCCTGCTTTGCTTTAGATGAACTGCGTTAATTTAATGCATGACTGTTTAGTATTGCTGCATGTTTCCCATTTGGGATATTACAGTGGTATCGAAGTATCATCTTTGCACAATGTGTGCTTATTGAGAAGCAAATATGTCTTTTCAAGAAAGGGAAAGACAGAAGAAGAAGTTTGATTACACTGAAGTCAAATAATACAAGGGTAAAACCCCTTTATCTGGAAGAATGAAAAGGAAAGAGTTCTCAAAAACTCTGTTCCAATCTCTGCATGAGCTTAGAGGAGAAATCAAAGAAATAAAGAGGGAAAGACATGAAGGTCCCTCAAGAATATATTTACATGAAGAAAGCCCCAGTTCTTCATCTTATATGTGCAAGCACTCAACTACACAATCAGATCTACAACATTATTGTATGCCCAGATTTACTGCAAGAGAAATGGAGGAAGAAGATGCACCAAAGGAGGAGACTTTGGGTGATTATCTTCAGGACTATGAATCTAAATCTTGGAAAATCAAGGAGCACCTGAGCTTCCAAGAGTTCTGGCAGCTCAAGGAGGAAAGGAGATCCAGCAAGTACAATAGAAGGAGAAGAGGTAGATTCCTTCTACCAAATTTTGATGGATCCTCCACATGCACAACCAAATAATGGATAGATCAGCTAGGCTCATATTTGGATCTACATCAAGTTTCAGAAAAGGAAGCCCTAAAAGTAGCAGTGCTACATCCTAAAGGTAAAGCTTATGCTTTTTGGTTATTTGAATTCTTTTCCTTGAAGAATGAAAATATATCTACTTATGCAAGATTCACTAGGAGATTAGTGAAGAGTTTTTATGTGAAAAAAACTGAAACATCTTTGATTGAGCTAGAAAAGCATGAGCATGTAAAACCCTTGCATGAGTTGGAAAGATCTGTTATGCCAACTCCACTTTAAATTTCTGTTGAAGGGGATAAAAAATTGTGTGATACTTTTCCAAAGGAAAAATCCCCATTGCATGAAGATATTTCTTCTCAAAAGGAGGTCATGGAGATTTGGAGATTCCTATTTCAAAGGAAGACCAAGATCTAAGGTCTCTCATTGATAATGAGGTATTCTCAAATATTGATGAGGAGAAAGAACAAGAGGGTAGTAACAATGTTGTAAATTTAGAATAAGAACCATCACCACATGGGATGGACATGAAGTTATTGCTTCAAGGGAAGATGCTTTTGCATCTTTGCAAATGGTTCCCAAGGAGCATCATGTGACAGTAGTAATGGGCAATAATGCCTTGCTCCAAGGAGGAGAAGGAAGGATGGATCAACATCCAATGATGAGGAGAATGCACCCTTGTTTATTTCAAGGGGTTTCTATTCATGAGAAGGAGACTGGATTATGCAGCAAAGGGAGGGACACATCAGTCCACTCATTCGTAGAGTTTACTTCAGATTTTGATGTCTCTCTACATGGAGGCATTCCACCAGGGAGACCCCTTGATGGGAAGAAGAATAAAGTGTTCTCTCAACTTAATGCATCAGTGACATATTTGGCTAAGGAATGAACCTTGGGAGAAGCTAGCACAATGCAAAGAATATTTTATGAGTTCAAAGGAGAGGTAAGAAATTTTCTAAAATGGACATTGCTATCTCCCATACAACAACTTGCACTGGAAAAGGAGAATTCATAAATCTATGATGACATAAGCATGATGTCCAATGGCCACTCCATATCTTTGGGGTAGCAAATGATATCTCTACACATAAGGAATGTTTTTGAATTTGACAATAGGGTACCGACACGCTTGTATGCATGGGCCAAACTATGGAAGCTTTGGAAGAAAGAGGCCTTTCAAAAAGAGGTTGAATTCCATGAACTTCAATCTTGTCCTGAGAGAGATCAGCTGCAAGAGAGGTAGAAAAGGTGGAGCTACAACACTCCAACATGTGAATTTGGCATTGAGCATGTCAAAGAGGAGAATGATGATGTGACAACTACTTCATTTCAAAATTTTACAGTGTTGTCATTGTTGGGAAACATAGATCCATATTGGGAGTCCCAACTCTTGGTAGAATATTCCAAGAACCTCTTCAAATGTAAGGTTCTTGAGGGGAAAATGGAAGATAGGAGGTATAGAGTGGTTGATGGAATCATTTAATTTCATGATTAGATCTATTTGACTTAAGAATCAATGCTCAAAGATAAACTACTATATGCAGCCTATGAGATCTTGCTTTCTACTCCCACTGATTTCATTAGAACACACCATATTATCTTGAATGGATTCATGTGGGAAGGCTTTAAAGAATATTTATATCAGCATTTCCAGAGATGCATGAACCATGTGAAGATGGGGAAGATATATGACTCTATGGAGGAGTCAATTCAGCCACCTCTTCCCTTTTTGGAGAGAGAAGAGATAGAGCTATGCACCACTCCATTTGTATATGGAGAAATTTTGGTAAAGAATATGCTTTTGTATCTCATGATTTACTTAATTATTACTTGTATTAATTTACCATGTATATTCAGGCCATAGCTCCCAAGAGGAGTGTTATTCCATACAAACTTCATGGCCAACTTTGGGCCACACATATTTCTGAACATGACCACTCCCTTAGAGGACAAAGGGAGATTTTGTTTCATGATGGGTGCTTTCCTAAGGCACCAAATATATCTCACACTTTCAGCCATTGTGAGATGATATGGGCAGCAAGTACGTGGTGGGGAAACCACTTACCATATCATTATCTGATGTAGTTAGGAGATCTATTGCGTTGGTTCCACTTATGGGACTATGATCCACCCCCATCATTGTATTTGATTGTTTATGTATTACCGTTTGATCCCACGTGATGATGATGCTCTTATTTTTGTTGGGAACATCATGGGAGGGATGACACATTGGTTGAATGTGTCCATGGGGAATGAAAATTCACATATTTATTCATGCTTCAAGAGGAGGATAGAACATTATATGGTTGCTACACTATATCTTTTTTTCCTTATGCAAAGGGCCATATGTATGACTTATGTCTTTGGGAGAAGCCTCTCACATGGGAGAATTTTTGGGAAAACATGTATTGCTTGAATCATATTCAGCCAACACCTATTATACTCTATTGTTTTCAGGCTTTGGAGAAGCTTATGGAAGCAAGAAAATGGTTGGATGGCTACTTATTGTATCATGTTTTGAGGCAGCAATAAGAAGGACAACGTTGGTCTCAATGGAGGGATTATTGTCACCATCCAATATATCATATGACACTTAGTCCATGTTTCTTTTGGAGAACATATGGTGATGACACTCTATTCACTATATGCATGGAGGAGTGGGCAAGGATAATCCCTAGAATCAATGAAGGGAATCATGAGGTTCCAAGAATATTTTGGCTTCATGAGGACTATGTTATTTCAGCCCAGGATCAGCAACTCCAAATCTATCATAAATTGAGGGAGAGGCAGCGTAAGTTGAACAATATTACCTCTTATTTCCCACCATGCAGCCCCTATACATTGAATAAGGAGGGGATTAGTGACTGTTTCAATGAGCTACCAAGGATGGCTCACTTTGTTTGGATGACATCATGGAGATTGGATTATCTCATGAGGGTTGAATCACCCAACATTTATCATCTCTCATGCCATAAGAAGGCCAATGGACAGCATATGATTCTTCCTATGTATCTCCCACTTCTTTATGATGACAGCTATTTGGGGCATTCACCGAAGGCAAACTTGTATTCTTGGGAGGAGACAAATCCATTGGAGATTTTGCAATGTCCTTGTAAGTTTCTTGAGGACAAGCAACATTTTGGAGGTGTGGACTATAATGTTCCTATTTAGTCCTAAGCTAATTGGAATAGCCACTTTAGTTTTTCTTTCTCTGTTTAAAGAATAAATGTGTAAAGGAGGTTCATCAAACTCGTAATAAAGAATAAATCAAAGCCAAATGTGAAAAAGGCTAAATCATGGCTATGTAAGCAAGCACCCTTAGGTATGAAAGGGGGCTAGATATTTTGACTAGGTCAACCTTGTCCAAATATACAACACTGTCTTGGAGGAGTGGCCATCAATGTGGCACAGTGCAGTTCTAGATGGAGATGGATGATGTGAAAGAGAAGATTTCATTGAAGGTGGTTTATGGTTTACAAGCTCTTAATCTATATAATGAAGGGGATGGCAACATGAGAAGGTTGTTGATGATTATCATATTTCTGAATATATTGTCTATTTAGACATATATCATTCTATGGATGTTTAGCTGAGAATAGTGTTTTTTAGCACATGGTATTCCTGTTTAGGAATTCCATTCTATTTCCTTGAGAGGCCTCTTGGGAGAGTTTGTACTACATTGTCCACTATCTGGATGAAGGCCAAGCTTCTTCTTTCAACTACAACTCAGATCCTATTGAGGGTTTGGTTGTCTTTGCAAGCTGCGGCAAGTGGAGGATAGATGTATTCAGATCTAGGACATTTCAATGCCCTTTTTTAGTGGAGGAGTCTTCTAATACAATTGGAGGAGTGTATTAGAGTGATTGAGCATCATTTTCATATCTTGGTTGTAGGTTGTAATATTCCTATATTAGCTTCAGCTAATAGGAATATTAATTTTTCCTTGTTTATTTTACATTTCATGATTGATGAATAAATTGTGAAGGAGGACATGTAAAACTCCTAAAAAGTAAGAATAAATCAATGCCTATGTTTAGAGACATATCTGGGCTATTTAAATAAACTCCTGCAGGTGTGAATGGGTCTAAATCACAAGAGTGGGCCATCTTTGACCAAGTCAAACAACACAGTCTAGATGCATTGAACCTTTTTGAGGGACAGCGCAGTTCTAGAAGGAGGATCTAGTGTGAAAAGGGTTAAGTGATTTAAGATGGTTTAGGGTTTGGCAAGACTCTTATCTTATAAAAGGAAGAGGAGGGTAGCAAGGAAAAGGTTGTTGAAGATATCATTTTCTGAAGGTATTGTCTTCTTAGACAACCCTTGTTGGTCTTCCTGTTCAGGAATCCCACCTCCTTCCTTGAGTAGCTCTTGGAGGAGAATTGTTCTAATTTTTCCAATATCTGGCTTAGGCCAAGCTTCACCTTACATTTATAGCACTGTTCCTATTTTGGGTTGAGATTTCCTTGTGATTTGCAGCAAGTGGAGATATAGATCTACTCAGATCTAGATGATAGCAGTGGCTCTTCTCAGTGAATGTGTCTTTTAACCTCTTGGAAGCGTTCATTTGCTGATTTCACTTCAAATCTACACCTTGGAATTAGGCCATTCCATTATCAGAGGCTAAAATGTTGTTTCCTTCCTTGGACAACGTTATTTGTAGATCTACATTTGTAGGGTGTTTTTCCTGCATTTTGGAGGAGAGATCCCCAGTGTTGGGATTCTTCCTTTCACTATGGTGATCCATGGATTGGCAATCCAATACATGATTTTTTCAGATATGAAATGCTATACCATTGTAATATTCATAAATTTCTGAATAATTCTGTAGATCTACATTCTTAGATCTCAGATCTACTTCCGGTGCTTCATGTTTTGAGAAAAACCCCAAGGGGAATGTATAGATCAACATTTCTTGTACATGGATTTGTATTGGATCTAAATTTTTATGCAAATATATGATCTAGATCTGAATAATTAATAAAATTCAGCTTCATCTCTAAAAATAATGTTTTCATGGTTATGCAGTCTTTTATCATGGTTGTAGCACCTCATTTTGAGACCTTTCTTTATGAAAAGATCTGTTTTTCTTAGTATAAATAATTTGAATCATATTATAAGTTTCCATACTGATTTTCCATCATTATTTTAGTTAAACCCTTCATAAAATAACGTTGTATAAGATTCAGTAGATTCAAAATAATTTAAGCCATGGGAAATCGGGGTTTTTAAGCCTAGTTGGGGAAGGAGGAACTGTTTAACCTAGCTATAATTATTTTTTTGAACTGAAATTTGGATCGTAGGTCCCTCATGACCTAATATATCAGATAAAAGTGTCATCCCACATTATTTTCATGCATATACCTGAATACACTCATTTTAGGGCCAAAATCACCTCTTTTCCCGACCTTTTTGAGTCCAAAGTGAGTTATAAGCTACTGCATCATCATTTAATTGAAGGATATGTCATTTGAAATATTTAATAAGGAATATTTATTCATATCAAAGTCTATAATACCTTAGGGTATTCTCATTGTTGTAGAAATTCCGGATTTGGAATATTACAGTGGTATCAGAGCAAGATCTTTGGCTCAGCCTATGGGCTTCAAGCCAAAGTAATGTTCAGAAAGTATAAAGGTAAAAATTATGGAGAATATTATATTTATATCATCATTTTTCAGATCTAAGAAGAAAGAAGAAGAAGAGGAGAGAAAGTGTAGTGAAATTCCTAGGGAATTTCAAGAACAAGAAGATCTTCTGATCAGATCTACAAGATCTATACATAACATTCTGAATCCTCATATCATGGATATTTTCAGTCAGCCATATCTCCAAAACTTCATCGTTCTGTCTGCGATTTCTTCATGAAGAATAAGAAAGGAGGTGTGCCCAAAAAGGAGAGTCTTAGAGAGGATTTGGAGGACTATGAAGCTCAATCCAAGGAGTTCAAAGATAAATTGAACTTCCAAGGGTTCTGCAAGATCAAGGAAAGAAAAGTCACAAAGGAGGAGAATGTGTTATGCATGCAATTCGAAATTGATGTATGATCGGGTTAATCTTCATTGAATAAGTGATTTATTCAGCTAATTTCTACATAACTTTGTGCAACAACATCAAGTTTCAGAGATTGAAGCCATCAAAGCAGCAGCGCTGCATTTTGAAGATAAAGCATATGCTTGGTGGTTTTTTGAGTCTTTTTCCTTGAATAATTCCAATACACCTACTTATGCAAGGTTTATTGAAAGATTGATAGAAAGGTTTGATGAAGCCCCATGTGTAACATCTTTTGTTGACACTATCAAACCCTATCAGTCAAATATTTTGCATGAGTTGGAAGGTTCTATAAATCCAACTCCATTTCTGAAGACCATGGAAGAATGTGTGAGTTTTTTTGATGCTTTTCCTAGGGTAATATCTCCTTTGAATGAAGGGAACTCTTCTCAAGAAGGAAGCATGAAGATTCCTCCTTCACTAGATGACCAAGATCTAAGGTCTCTTGTTGATGATGAGGAAATTTCAGTTATTTTAGAGGAGAAAGGGAAGGTATGAGAGAACGTAGTCATAACAAGGGCACTTCAAGAACCTCATGAAGAGAAGGGTGGAGCAATTTCTCCAAGGCAAGAAACTCTTTCACATTGCAAGGAGTTCCACAAGGTCTAACACCTAGAGCTCTTGGCATGACACATGAGCAGCATGTACCATCATTTCCAAATAATGAGATCTTGAAGATGGAAGGAGGAAAGGAGGAGGAAGGGCATCATGAGATGAAGAGCATGAATCATTCTCCATTTCAAAGCTTGGGAGCATAAATAAGGCAAGAGGACTCATCAGGGAAAAAATGTCTACCTACATCCTCATTCTACTCTATGCCTTGACACCTCTTTGCAAGGAGGTATTCTACCAGGAGCACCTCTTGATGGGAGGAAATATAAAGTGTTCTCTAAACTATGGGAAGCATATGCATACTTGGCTAAGGAAGGAGCCTGGGAGAAGCCATCATAGCACAGAGAATCTCTCATGAATTCAGAAGAGAGATGAGCAATTTCCTGAAAGGGGCATTGCTAACTCCCACTCAAATATCTGTGCTGAGAGAGGAGAAATCAGAAATCTATGATGGCATGAGCATGAGGACACATGTCAATTCCATATATTTAGGGCAGCCCATTATCTCTTCACTCATAAGGAAGATTTCTAAAGAGGGCAAGGGGATCCTAACCCTCTTGTATACATGGGCCAAAAGGAGGAGGTTCTGGAAAATAAGGACTTTCCTAGGGGAAGTTGATTTCCATGTGCTCCAATCTTGTCTTGTGCAAGATCAGCTACAAATGGGGTAGAAAAGGGGAGATTATGATGCTCCAACATGTGAATTTGATATCAAGGATGTCAAATATGGGAGTCATGAGAAGACAAGGGCTGCATTTCAGACCTCTACAGTGCTTTCATTCTTGGAGAGCTTGGATCCTTATTGGGGTTCCCAACTCATGATGGAATACTCCAAGGACCTTTTCACATGTGGGGTTCTTAATGGGGAAGTAGTGGATGAAAGGTTCAAGGTATTTTATGGAGTCATCTATTTCTATAATCTTGTTTTGTTGGTTAGTGACTCCATGCTCAAGGAGAGACTACTAGATGCCACCTTTGAGATCCTGCTTTCCAAACCCACTAGTTTCATTAGAGCATATCATACACTCTTGGGTGGTTTCATATGGGAAGGTTTCAAAGAAGAGGTGCACTCTCATATGAATATTTGCATGGATTACTTGGTACAGGAAGAGGAACATAGCTCTTGGGAGGAGCCATCATTCACATCTCCTTACTCATTGAGTGTGAGAGGGAACGCATCCATGAGTTACCCCACTGATGTAAAACAAGTATATAGAGGGACTTGTCTTTTTGAATGGTATCATGTATCTCCTATATGCTTATATTTTTCTAACACTCATTTGCAGAACATTGCTCATAATGGAGGCACTATTTATGAGGGTTTTCATGGGCTACTCAAAGCCATGAACCATGTTGATGCTGGTCATTCCTTGGAGGATCTTGGAAAGCTATTACATTCTTCAAGGTGTGATTCTTTTACACCAAATATGATGCATTTACTCCAAGCATTCAGAATGGATGAGGAAAAACACAAGTGTTGGGGGGGACACTTGTCATATCCTATTCTATGAAAGTTAAAGATAAAACTGTGTTGGTTGCACATGAGGGAACATCTTGCTTCTCATTTATCATATATGGCAGCTAGCATGATTCTAATCATGATTCCTTATGTTGAAAATGTTCTTACTCTTAGGAAAATGGTTGGAGAGGAGGTACTCTGGTGGGGTGTGTCCTTGGGGGAAGGAACCCTCCGTTCTTTTTGCATTGCATGCTTCCATGGGAGCATGAGATTTTGTATGGCCACCATGATAGATCACTTGTCTCTTTGTAGAATGAGCCATATGTTTGTGGATAACATGCCTCTCATTTGTGTTGGGGGGGATTTCCTCTATGGATTGCCAAGCTGGGAGGTGATCCACTTCATTTGGATGATAGCATGGAGATGGGAGTCTTTCATGGATCATGAAAATCCCCATGATTGTCATCACTTCTATCTTGAGGATGCCATGGATCAGCAAGAAGGTTTCCACAACAACCTTCCATTTCTTCATGATGAGAGCCCTTGGGTGTATTCACCAAAGGTTAGCTTTCATATTGACGGAGGACCATTGGGAGACAGAGCTATTGCAGAAGATTCAGAGCAATGGTGGAGACTAATAGATGAGGAGGCCACAAGAGAAGAAGGGGAAGTTTTGCAGCACCCTTGCAGTTGCTTGAGGACAAGCAACATTTGGGAGGGGGAGATTTTAATATTCCTCAATTAGCTTCAGCTAATAGGAATATTAATTTTTCCTTGTTTACTTTACATTTCATGATTGATGAATAAATTGTGAAGGAGGACATGTAAAACTCCAGAAAACTAAGAATAAATCAATGCCTATGTGAATAGAGACATATCTGGGCTATTTAAATAAACTCTTGTAGGTGTGAATGGGTCTAAATCACAAGAGTGGGCCATCTTTGACCAAGTCAAACAATGTAGTCTAGATGCATTGAACCTCTTTGAGGGACAACGCAGTTCTAGAAGGAGGATCTAATGTGAAAAGGGTTAAGTGATTCAAGGTGGTTTAGGGTTTGGCAAGACTCCTATCTTATAAAGGAAGAGGAGGGAAGCAAGGAAATTTTTTTTGAAGATATCGTTTTCTAAAGGTGTTGTCTGCTTAGACAACCCTTGTTGGGATTCCTGTTCAGGAATCCCACCTTCTTCCTTGAGTAGCTCTTGGAGGAGAATTCTTCTAACTTGTCCACTATCAGGCTTGGGCCAAGCTTCACCTTACATTTACAGTGCTGCTCCTATTGTGGGTTGAGTTGTCCTTGTGATTTGCAATAATTGGAGATCTAGATCTGCTCAGATCTAGATGATAGCAGTGGCTCTTCTCAGTGAATGTGTCTTTTAACCTCCTGGAATAGTTCATTTGTTGATTGTGCTTCAAATATACACCTTCGCATCAGGCCATTCCATTCTCAAAGGCTACAACGCTATTTCCTTCCCTGGACAACTTTATTTGCAGATCTACAACTGCAGGGTGTTTTGCCTGCATTTTCGAGGAGAGATCTCCAACGTTGGAATTCTTCCTTTTACTGTGGTGATCCATGGATTTGCCATCCAATCCATGTTTTTTTCAGACATGAACTGTTGTACCATTTTAATGTTCAGATATTTCTAAATAATTTTGCAGATCTACATTCTTAGATCTTAGATCTACTTCTGGTGCTTCATGTTTTGAGCAAAACCCCAAGGGGAATGTATAAATCAGCAGTTCTTGTACATGGATCTATATTGGATCCAAATTTTTATGTACAGATCTGATATAGATCTAAATAATTAATAAACTACTACTTCAGCCCTAAAAATAACGTTGTCATGGTATATGCAGTCTTTTATCATTGTTGTAGCACCTCATTTTGAGGCCTTTCTTTATGAAAGGATCTGTTTTTCTTAGTGTAAATCATTTGAATTATATTATAAGTTTCCATACTGATTTTCCATCATTATTTCAGCTAAACCCTTCAGAAAATCACGTTTTATAAGCTTTAGTACATTCTGCATAATTTAAGCCATGGGAAATCAGGGTTTTTAAGCCTAGTTGGGGAAGGAGGAACTGTTTAACCTAGCTATAATTATTTGTTTGAGCTGAAATTTTGAGCGTAGGTCCCTCATGACCTACGCTATCAGATCCAACCATCATCCCACCTTATTTTTATGTAGATACTTGAATACACTCATTTTAGGGAAAAACTCACCCCTTTTCCCCACCTTTTTGAGTCCAAAGTGAGTTATAATCTGCTGCATCATCATTTAATTGAAGGATCCATCATTCTAAATCTGTTATAAGTCATATTTCTACATCTCCAACTCTAGAATACCTTAGGGTATTCTCATTGTTGTAGAAATTACAGATTTGGAATATTACACAGGCCAGTTGTTATATATACCCTACAACGTAGTTTCTATTCCATATCTGCATTATTCCTATAGGTTTTGTTGTAGGTAGTTTTGGTGCACCATTTGGAGAGTTGGTTTCTGAGTGTTGGGGATCTGCCCTTCACTTTGAGATCTATTGGAGGATATCTACATATTGTATATTTCAGATCTGATCTGCATATTTCTTAATACTTCTGAATCAATGAATATTTCTACATATCTTCATTCTTAGATCTGATATCTACTTCTTATACTTGGTGTAGTTCTCAAAACTCCAAGGGGATATGAAAGAGGAGCCTTTCTAGTGTATGGATCTATTATAGATCTGACTTTTCGTACACAGATATGCTCTATATCTGACATGTAATCTACAACAGTTTGCAGCCTAATAAAATAATGCTATCAAGGCATTTTCAGTCTATACATGTGGTTGCAACACCTCTTTTGAGGGAATTTCTTCTATTTTTGTCTTATATTTCTGGCTATGCATCTTATGGGCCTCACTATACATCTATATTGTTGTTGTAAATACTTTTGAAGAGCCTTTTATTGGCCTCATGCTTTTCTTTAGATGAACTGCATTATTTTAATGCATGCCTGTTTAGTATTGCTGCATGTTTCCCATTTGGGATATTACATTATAAAGGAACATAAATGCCTCCATCCCACAACTGAATGAGTGTAATGTTTGAATTATGTTTGGTTTCACTATTCTTAATTTATCGAAGTCATGTTTATTTTTTCATTACTATTTATTCCTTCTTGGGTAATTGGCCTTGGCCCTTCACTAATTTGATGATCTTATGTATGATGTGAAGGAGCTTGTCTATTGGGAGCACAAGTGGGTGAATATTAGGAAAATACATGCTTTTGGGCATGATACACAGATTACTATGCTTCTTAGTGCTTCAAAATTGCTTCATAAACACAAAGATAAATTTCAAGTGCTTTGGTGCATGCCTCTATATTTTAATTTGACACACTAGATGCAAGTGATAAATAGTTCAAACTTTAAATTGAATGTTGATAGACATTTAGATGGATTCAAATTTGTTTTCTTACTTGAGTTTAAATTTTACCTAGACTATACGCTTTTCATTATGGCCATAGATTTACCGTAATTCATTTATTAGACCTACTTAATATGATTCTTTATATTCTTCAATATATTTTAAAGCTACTTGGTTGTAGTTTTTTATTCTTTTATTTCATATGGGTTTTTCGGTAATACAACTTCCCATTTCACTAATGTAAACCTTTCTTTGCTTTACCAAGAAATTTTGAAAGGAACTGTAAGACTTATTTTTTAACATGCTAAAGAAGGAGGTGGAGGTGTTGCTCACATGATTCATGAAAGTGCACTTGGAGATGCAGAATCTAGATTTGAAATGAATTTTACACCTACTCAATCAACTGGGATTATAGAATCAAATCCCAGGGCCAATTTTGGCAGGGTCATACACCTTTGAAGTTGTTATAGAAGAAAAAGGTGGACATCTGTCTATCCCACACATTACTGCAGATCCAATTGTAGCTACATCCTTCGAAATTTTGTGCCTGCCAAAAATTGTTTCTCAACAGAGTGATCCTCTTGAGTCTTGATAGTGTATGTATAAGTCTTCTGCTATCTCATTCTTGGTTGACTATTTTCTTTCATTTTAATAGTAGGTTGCAATATAAATGTTTAAAATTCAATCAAGGATAAATATTAAAGTTTCCCTATATAAATTTTCATCCTAAATTTTGAGAAAAATATAATTATATTTGTTTGAGATTATTGATCAATCTATATCAATTCTCTAGCTTTAGGTTTCAATGATCACTCCATTTAAGAGTTGAGAAGACAAACATCCTTCTAAAATTTTCAAATTCTAGGTAATGATTGCTGGCAAGAACTAGTGATTGTAAAAGTGTTGGTGGATGATTCAACATATCTATTTGTCACCTTCCTATTATGAGATTTTACTTGTAGACTATCTTACAAGGAAAAAAATGGTAGAGTCTATAACAAAGGTTATAACCATAAGGAAGAGAATCCCATATAATAACTTGTAGACCATCTTACGAGGCAGGAAATGGTACACTCTATAACAAAAAATATACATGTAAAGTAAGAGAATCCCCTAGATAAAATTGTAGACCATCTTACAAGGAAGGAAATGGTACAACCTATAACAAACAATATAACTATAAAGGAAGATCGTCCCCTCGAAATATGTTGTGAGTTTGGAATCTGTGAAATTGTTGGTCTGATTTCATAATATGTTACAAGCAAGGATAAAAAATGAACCATACTAAAAATTCCTAATTAATTGTGTTACAATTAATGGAATATGTACAACACTATAAATAAAATAAACCATTAATGGACCTATTCCTGGAGTTGCTTCTAGTCCTTTCTAACTTGGTGCAAGGCCATATACTCTGCCTATAAACTTCGTTAAGCAACAGAGTATTGTATTCTACAGCAATTGATTCCCCCCCACAAATATTAAAGGCATAATTTGTCATCAACTTTCTTCCATAAGTGTTTGTAACCCAATCAACATCATTATAGTTTCTTCCCTCATTTCCTCACCCTCCAACTACTCTAGCTAAAACCAAATCACTTAGTGCCTTGTAGGCATGATAATATATTTCAAATTTCTCACCAATGATTCAAGCTAGGATTTGATAGCAACATAATAAACTATTCCTTCCCTTGCATGACAATATATGTCTTTATGCAAGCCATGGTATGCATTGGCCTTTCCATTGCACCGTAATAAGAAATTTAACAATATGGGCCACCTTCTCAATAGTCTTTAGCTCCATCTCATTGGAAATATTTTCATTTTTGGTGGAGAAAATTTGATATAGACTTGTTGCCATTCATTCAAAATTGTTTGAGGAGCATGCTTTGATACCTCTAATTATGCATATATCTAGTCATTATAATGTCATAGTAATAATGCAACTCATCGAGATCCTTCATCTCAAAACAAAATAACATTTGATTTTTGGTTATTGGAAAACTTCATGTGGCTCTCTATCAATATTAGGCCATCAAATCACAATGTAACTACAATAATTTGAATTGTATCAACCCTAATGAGGTGACCTTTTGACCCATTTTCAGGTAGATTTTCTGGTCATTTTTGCTCAAAATTTGGCTAGAAATTGGTAGTTTTAAGTTGTTGATTCCTCACAAGATGAGTGCCCCAAGGGTTTTTTGGGGTGTTGAATCCATTTCTAATTTCAAAAAGGAAATTTAAAGGACAGAAAAGAGCAATCTCACAAAGAATCATAGTTCCACATAACTTACACACAAGACAAGAAAAGTCAACTTCCCTACTCTACAATAACAAAACACTAAACCTAACTACAAAATAAAATATAAACCCTTCTAGATCCACTTGAATGACTCATTGGCAATAATATTTCTTGAAACTATCATTAAACCAACATAAGTAAACTGGGAGAAAGATAGGAGATTCTATTACAAATAGAAAACAATAATGAGTGACATCCAAAATAAGTTGTTTTTATTTGTATGATCAGATATGGAAGTCTAGAAATATGAATTATTTTTTCACTCAAATCAGATATATAGTTCATGGGATACTTAGAACTAAAAATACTACAGAAATGGTTGTTGGGTATGTGTTATATTATTTCCACGATTAGTCTGACGCACATTAGGGAGGTCACAGGGGGGCGGTTGCCCCCCTATCGGGGTCCAGGGCAGTGCCCTGGGAATTTTTTTTTTGGGTGTGTGGACCCACTCATAGACTGACCCACCCATGGTTTTGTGCATGAGTTTGCACATGGTTTTTGGGGGATGATGGTTTTCAGCCCCTGGTATTTTGTAGATCCGGTCAAGGGAACTACAGTTATGTTCTAATCCAAGGTTAATGGATTGGGGTTTATGTATGCTTCAGCATGTATATATATGTGTTGTAACACTGAAAGGAATATAATGAAAAATCAAGCCGGTCATCGTGATTTGGGATCCAGGGGAAAATCTGTGTGTATATCTATTTTATGTTTTATGCTGTCGCTATTGTTTATTTTCAGTTTTTAAGATTCATTTGTAGATAATTTCTATACAGGGTTAAAACCTACATTTGGTATCAGAGTTGTTTCAGCTTCAAGGGGATGCCTTTACTGCTGAGGGGTTTTTTTCTCAGGCCTGAGGTAGACCCTGTTCAGTGGGAGATCTATGGGATTGATTCTTGTGGTGAAATAAGATGGTGAGTAGTGGAAAGATAGAGATTGAGAAATTTAATGGTCAGAGTTTTGAGTTGTGAAAGCTCAAGATGGAGGACCTGCTGGTGGATAAAGATCAATGGATTGTAGTAGATCCAGGTACTAAACCAACGACAATGTCAGATGAAGACTGGAAGAAGTTGGATCGGAGAGCGAAGAGAAAAATACGATTGTGTGTCTCAGATTCATTATTGTTGAATGTATCTGGGGAAGCTACGGCGAAGAATCTGTGGGACAAAATTGGGACTTTGTACCAATCTAAGTCTCTGGTGAATAAATTGTTCCTGCAGAAAAAATTGTATAACCTGAGGATGAAGGATGGAGACTCGATGATAGAGCATCTGAATGCCTTCAATAGTGTGGTAAGTCAGCAATCATTTGTTGATATTAAAATCTCAAATGAAGATAAGTGCATCAGTTTGTTCTGTTCTCTACCAGATTCGTGGGATATTCTGGTTATTGAAATAGGTAGCAATACAAATATCTTGAATTTTGATGACATTATCTTAGCCTTGTTGTCGGAGGAAATGAGATAGAGAAATATGGACAGTTAGAATGGAGATGCCTTATCTGTAAGAGGAAGGTCCCAGAACAAAAACAAGAATAAAGTTTCGAGTGGGAGATCTAAATCTAGAGGGAGATCTAAATCTTTTGGAAAGTTTCTAAAGGTGTGCTGGAAATGCGGAAAGGAAGGGTACTACAAAAAGGACTGCAGATCTAAAGCTCGTGAGAAAGGAAAGAGATCTAATGATGCTCCTTCTGCAGAGGAAAAAACCACCTCGGATGAAGGTGGGGATGTGTATTTGGCTTCTTCTTCAAATACACATGTAGATCACGAGTCATGGTTGATTGACTCAGGTGCATCCTTACACTTCACTCCCCATAGAGAGTGGTTTTACGAGTATGATAGATATTATGGCCATGATTTCTTCTTAGGGATTATAGGAAAGCCAAAATCGTCAGACGTGGAAAATTCAAACTGAAGCTGCAAGGTGGAAGGAATAGAACACTTCCTGGTGTTCTGCACATTCCTGTATTGGCTAGAAATCTGATTTCTATAAGAAAGATGGATGATGCAGGTGTAAAAACAGTGTTGGAGAAATATACTTGTAAGATGGTTCGAGGAGCACTATTATTAATGCGGAGAGTTCGGATCGGAACTCTGTACAAGCTTCAGGGCAAGACTATTATTGATGGGTGCAACAGTTCTGTGGTTCCTGAAAGTGGAGCAGAAAGCCTGGCGGTCTCTGGAGAAAAGACCATGCTATGTCATCAAAGGATTGGACATATTGGAGATAAGGGGCTTCAGATACTGCATGGAAATGGTATGGTAGAAGGTATGTCTAATAGCTCTCTATATTTCGATTTCTGTGAACATTGTGTATATGGGATGCAGAATTGGGTGAGTTTTCCTTTTGGTGATAAGAGGGCGAACAAGATATTAGAGCTTGTGCATAGTGATGTGTTTGGACCTATGTCGGTTCCATCACTGGGTAATTCTGTGTACTCCTTTTCATTCATAGATGACTTCTCAAGGAATACATGGATATATTTCTTGAGGAATAAATCTGAATTCTTTGACATATTTAAAGAATTTAAGGCTCTGGTGGAAAACCAGACAAAGAAGAAGATAAAGGTGTTGAGGACAGATAATGGTGGGGAGTTCTGCAAGAAGGAATTTGAAGAGTTCTGTAAGAAGTGTGGTATAGCATGGCAGAATACTACTCCATACACACCTCAACAAAATGGACTTGTAGAAATAATGAACATAACAATGACGGAAAAGTCCAGAAGCATTCTTAGTGGTACCAGGTTAGGACAAGAATTCTTGGAAGAGGCAGTGGAGATTGCATGTTACTTGGTTAACAGATCACCTGCATCAGCGTTTGAGGATAAGACTCCACATGAGGTAGGGACTGATAAGAAACCCCCTCTTTCACATCTAAGGGTATTTGGATGTGATGCTTATCTACATGTTCCAAAGGATAAAGGGACCAAGTTGAATAATAAATCTGAAAGGTGCATATTTATTTGGTATAAGGATGGTTTAAAGGGTTACAAGCTTTGGAACCCGGAAACAATGAAGGTTGTGTACAGTCGAGATGGGTTGTTTAGAGAGGTGAAAGATGTTGTTAATCATGAAGTCCTACCAAAATGAACCTGAGAAGATAGAGTTTGAGCTAAAGGAGGATGAATCGGACTCTACAATAGAAGAAGACTCTGAAGAGGAAGAGCCACGAGCTCCAGCTGTGATAAAATCAGTTCGAGAAAGAAGACAATCAGAAAGGTATAGTCCATCTGATTTTTTTTCAAATTTTTCTTTAACTGTAACTGATGATGATCCCAGAACCGTCAGGGATGAGGTAGATTTAGAATATGGAAAACTCTGGAAGGAGGCCATGGTTGATGAAATGGCATCCTTGCATAAAAATGAGGCATGGGATTTGGTGGAGTTTCCAGATGAAAGGAATCCCATCAGGAGCAAATGGGTGTTTAATAAGACGATGAATTTTGAAGGCAAGGTGGAGAAATACAAAGCTCGGTTGGTAGCAAAAGGTTATTCCCTGGCGCTGGGAATTGATTTTTGTGCTATTTTTTCTTCTGTTGCAAAAGTTACTGTTTGGTCAATTTAGTGTGTCCTAAATTGCTGCATTTAATTTGTCAATCCGGGATTCGTAAGCTGATGAAGTGCGGCGCACTATATGTGCAAGATAACCTATTTCTTAACTTTTTGTCGTTTTTGGTTTTCTAAGATGAAATGGAAATTCTAAAATGAAAACAAGTATGGTTATGTTTGTTCAAAGAAATGATATCCTCTATAATGATTTACCAACTTGAAACTTAAAAAGGAATTTGAAAATTACAATGACAAAACTTGAAAGGAAATGAAAATGTGCTGCTGAAATGAAAAGGTACTGCTAGTCTAATAAATCAAAACAGTGAACTAGTGAACATGAAACCAAACTATTCTTGCTGCTGTCTAAACACAAAATAAATTATGCTGAAAGAAATCCAAAAGTTGCAATAAAGTAAATCTAAATCAATTTACATCAACTTGTCTTATGATCCCTCATCATTAGTCCAGCTATGATTTTCGGAAGTAACCATAAACAACTTGAGTAACTGATATCTAACTTGCAGAAAGTAAACTAATATCAAACCATACATTCATAATTCAATCCCTCACCATCAGTCCAGTTGTGGCTTTCGGAGGTAACTGAAGATGTCATGCAAAATTTAATATATCTAAATTTGCAGAAAGGAAAATAATACCAAACTACACATTTCATAATACAATCCCTCACCATCAGTCCAGCTGTGGCTTTCGGAGGCAACTGAAGATGTTATGAGCAGTTTAATATATCTAAATTTGCAAAAAGGAAACTAATACCAAACTACACATTTCATAATACAATCCCTCACCATCATTCCAAATGTGGCTTTCGGAGGCAACTGAAGATGTTATGAGCAGTTTAATATATCTAATTTTGCAGAAAGGAAACTAATACCAAACTACACATTTCATAATACAATTCCTCACCATCAGTCCAGCTGTGGCTTTCGGAGGCAACTGAAGATGTTATGAGCATTTTAATATATCTAAATTTAACTACTGAAGCAAATGAGCAAAACTGAATTAAACAAAGCAGTACTGAAATTAAACAGAAACTAAGAAAAGCAAATTAGCAGCAAAACAATGTTAATTCCATGTCATTAGTCAAAAAGTTATGCAAATGCCCGGGCTGCCCATCTATAACCTGAAACAAGAACACTGATCAGTGATTAATAACATAAAACATGAAGACAGAAATGAAATGGAAAGCATGAAAGTTTATAAACAGAAATGAAGCATATATACCATGAGAGATGCAATGTATAAAGATGTGAATGGATTATGGCACAATGAGCTTTAAAGAAATAAAATAAGAACTATACAATAATGCACAGAACCTTGGCAAGTGCAGGGGCCCTCTACACCAGCCTTGGCAATAATCTTCAAGTACGAATTACGTTGGAAAACAAAGTCTTCTTATATTAAAATGTAGTCATAACAGTGAGGTAGTATTACGGCACAAAGGCAGCATAATTACATTACAGAGCAGATTAATAAAAACTAACAAAGACTAATCGAGGCTAACTCTATATGCGTATGCAAACGCGTTATATATAACAAAAGAAATATAACTGTCTCCTAAAGTTTATGCTGGTGGAGAACACGTAGACCATTACGTCCACGGATCTAGGATCATGGCCGTATTGCAAAGTAAATCTATGAGGAGTGGATGTTTGAATTCAACTATGGAGCCATGTACAGATGTCGACTTGTCCTCCGCAACTCAGAAACGGCCATATGAACCTTCACGTGACACGAAACAGAGTCCTGTCACCGTGAGACTCTATGGTTGACTTCCATGTGGACGCCTTTGACCACGGCTTCTTTAGATGAGTTTGCTTGAGCCAATAGGACACGAACCATGTCCACATCATTTCTGACTTGCCCATGTGGCTCGTTTTCCTTGTAGACACCTGTAACATAGAGTTTCACAAAATGGTTGCGGAAAGTTATAGCAGCTGCGGAAAGTGGCAAGATTCCGCAGCTAAATGAAAAAAATCTAAATCAAACAGTAGACACAAAAATATAATTAAAAACCATGTTAGATGCTCTTTTGCAATTAATATACAATGATATTGACAACTTGGGAGGTTCAGGTGAGTGAAAAAGGTATAGAAAAGTGTATGGAAAAGATGCATAATTGAGACTCAACATACCCCCACTGTGAAGGTGTTGCATGTCCTCATGCAACCAAAATTTTGATATTCCTTCCTTAGTTCATATGCCTTGACACTTCAGCCAGCACATCCAATCCTCTCCTCCTCTTCCTTGGTGCTGCCAACATTCTGGGTTTCTTCATTAAGCACCTAAATTTGATATTAACCAGTGCTCTGCTTAACTTCTGGCATTTCCTTTTCAATTTCTTATTCTTCTTCTACCATATTCCCAGATGTAGCCTGGTATTATCATGAATGATTTTGTCCAATTTACCTTGTTCCTTCAATGTCTCATTTTCATTTTTGATGTGCCTATTTAAAAGCTCTAGCTCAAAGATTTCCTGTTTTAGTGATTGGACTAAATAATCCTGTACTGTATGAGGCTGAATGGACGAAGTACTGGGACCTATAGCTACCTTTTCCAAAGATTCTATATATTCATATACTTCCTGCTGCTTGGGGTCTATATCAGGTGTAATTTTTATTGGGCTTTCCCCAAAATGCCGTGAAGGAGAGTTGTCTTCAAAATATGGCTGAGAAGGGCTCACATCAACATCTTGCTGAGAATGGGATGGACTATGTTCAATGTCTGACTGAGAATGAAATGAACCAGGTTCACTAACTGACTGAGATGGACTATGGTCAGTTGGGGACTGTTCAGATGTCTCCTCTCCCAAATCAATGAAATGAGGACCCTTCATTTGCGTTTTTCTCAATTTCCCCTTAAGTCTGCTTCTTCTTCTCACACGTTGTGGTACACTATCCTTTTGTTTTTGTTTCCCTTTCTCTGTCTTCTTGGCTATGGATGACTGTTTTTGAAGATAAACTAATCTTTCAGATAACACTTGATGATCTTCTTCAGAAGAAGAAGGGGTTTTATGTATAGCCTCAATATTTTTTCTCTCTTTTGGTGTTATTGGCTTCTTACCCTTGATTTCTTTCTTCTTCCTCTTTGACAATCTCTCTTCCCTATCAATTCTTTTAATTGTAGTAGTAGGAGTATTTTGAATTTCATTAATTGTTCTTTTTCTCCTACTTCTTCTTGTTGTGCTACCTTCAGGAATTTCTTGAGTAGGAGTAATTTGAGTTTCATCATTTATTCTTTTTCTTCTACTCCTTCTTGTTGTACTACCTTTAGGAATTTCCTGAGGTTCCTCAAACAAATTTCTAACCAGAAATTGTTCCCATGTGTCTTTCTTTTCCTTTAACTCCTTTTCAATCAAAATTTTTACAAGGCCGTGGTGATATAGATGGGGTTCTACATCTCCTAAATGCTTCTGAACAGTCACGAACATTTTCTTCAAACTATTGAATAGAAAATATGGGGGATTGAGAGTTTGATTATCTAGAAAATTCATCAGCAACCTGGTATGGTACATATACATGGACCCAAAATGGCCTTCACATGTAATGAATTTCTGAACAACTAGCAGCAAAGTAGCCCATTCCTCTTTCAATGCATGAAAAGGAATTCCTCTTTTAAAAACAGTTATGTCCATACCTTGGTTTTGTAAGATTTTTCTCCAGGCTTCATCATTGATGCTTTTATTCTTAAACCAACGCTCACTCTCTTGAAGAAGTTCCGTGGCTGTTGCTATAGATGCTTCATTGACTGCAAACTTAAGGTCTCCAATCTCTACTTCCAAGCCATTAAACGACCTTGTGAATGCCTTTGTCACTTCTTTATGATAACCTCTGAATTTCTGGATACACCGCAGCCAATTTGCTTTCTTCAATATATCCCTTACTTGCGGATATCCTTCCATAAACTTAGGTCCTTCCGGTTCTGCTCTTAGCAATTTACCCATTTTTTCTTCTTTTCTTCTCTTCAAAGAATTGCCTGCATGGAGGAGGGTTCAATAGAAATAGAACGGCTGAATGCACAGAGATGAGCACAATGACTGTGGGTAAATGTCAGAGAGTGCTATACAGACTATAGCATAGTAGAGAATGAAATGGAGTGAATAGAACAGAGAGGGGTTTTCGTGAGCACAACAGAGATACGGTTGTGAGGTTAACAGAGTATAACACATCCGGCAATGTTTTGAAATGGTGGCTGTGAAATAAATGTGAGCACGTTTAAACAACGGCTATGGGTTTATGGGACTGTAAGAGTCCGTGGTCAAATCAAATACGTCTCATTGTCACCGGTGGAATATTGGAACATGAGTGAAGATCGGGGGTTTAATGATGGAACTGTTTGAGAATGAATGCGAGAGGATAATATGGAGATCGTGAAAGGGTTACGGAATTATCAATATAATCATTACACATAATGGATAGAGCTCATGGTTCATAACTACATAAAAATGTGTTTTTCAATGCTATTTGAAATAAATTTTATTCATACCTTTGGAATCTTTGCCTTTTTCTTAGTCTTCAACTAATTGCTCTTCATTGGTGTCTTGAATGCTCCATGTCTTCATTTTTGATCCTCTCACCTGCATTTTATTTCATGATTATGAAAATAACATCTGGCTGTACATTATTTTGAAAACAGAGTTGTAGCTGCGGAATCTGCTTCTGGCTGCAGAAACTGGAGTCAGCTGCAGAAACAGATGTCAGCTGCGGAAACTGACACAGCTATTATTTGGATGAATGGAAATGAACAGATGACAAATGACCATATGGAAATGGTCATGAAAAAGAATTTTATTGATGAAATGGATGAAATGAAGTGGAATGGAATGAAATGAAGTGAAATGAAATGGAATGAAGTGGAATGGAATGGAGTGGGTGGTCACAAAACTTGTGAAATGAAAGATTTTTTTTTTTTTTTGGAAAATATAGAGTGTCAGGTGTTCCTGATTTTCACCCTATATTTTTTGTATAAGACTGCCAATCAGTGATTGGTTTTTAGGCTTATACTGAAAATAACAAAAGCTAGGTTGGTAGAGAAGAAGAATTCTTATGTACCAGCCTGATTGCAGAACTTTCTTGAAACATTTTGACAAAATCCTCTTTTGAGAGTGGCTTATGATAAACTTTCAATCTATGTCCATTCACAATAAGAGGAGTTTGAAATTCATCAATGTTCTTGATTCTTACTGCTCCATTGCTAAAGATCTTATCAATCTCATATGGCCCAAGCCAATGAGTCTGAAATTTTCCTTGAAAATATTTAAACTTGGAATCAAATAACAATGCCCAATCTCCTTCTTGAAACTTCTTCTCTTTGATGTACTTGTCATGCCATTTAGCTCTTTGATATTGAACTAGATCAGTTCTTAAAATTGCTTCCTGTCCGATCTCATCTAGCTCATTCAACTGCTCCATTCTATGCTTTTGGGCTTCTGATAAGTCCATCCCCAACTAAACTGCTATCTTGAAGGTCTTGACTTGGAACTCAATGGGGAGCAAGACTTCTTTCCCATAAACAAGTTCATAGGGAGAATGTCCTGTTGTATTTATCCATGTAGTTCTATAGGCCCACAAGGCTTCAGGAAGCCTTTTTGCACAATCTCTTCTATGTAGATGAACAGTTTTGGTGATGATACTTTCAAGAACTTTGTTTGTGAACTCCACTTGACCATTTGCTTGCGGATGGTAAGGAGTAGAGCTTCTATGCTTGATTTTGTATTCTTCCATCAACTTCTCCACCAAATTGGATGTGAATTGGCTCCCCTGATCTGTCACAATTTCTCTTGGAACACCAAAGCGAGTAAAAATATCCTCATAAAGAAAATGAACAACTAAATTTTCAGTAGCAGATACTAATGCTTTGGCTTCTACCCATTTAGTAACATAATCAGTACAAACCAATATATACTTCTTTTGCGTAGATGGTGGATTAATAGGTCCAATGAAATCTAAAGCCCATTTTTCAAAGGGTTCAATGAGTACCTGTGTTTGCAATGGCATTTCATTTGAAAGGGTAGGTTTCCCTACTCTTTGGCAGTTGTCACATCTTTTGACATATTTTTTCGCATCTTTGAAGAGGGAAGGCCAATAATATCCTAAACAGAGGATTTTATAGGTCGTCCTTTTGTTTGCAAAGTGTCCGCCGCATGGTTCATCATGACATGCCTTAAGAATATCAGGCATTTCATCTTCCCTGATACATCTTCTGATCACAAGATCTGGCCCTGTTTTAAACAATTCGTTAGAAATCCATGAATATTTTGAACTCTCCTGAATAATTTTTCGTTTTTCACTTGGAAATAAATGTGAAGGTAGTTTCCCTACAACCAAATAGTTAGCAATATCTGCATACCAAGGAGTCTTAATAGTTACTGCAAACAAGTATTCATCAATAAACTTATCCTCTACAGGAGAATCTTCTTTAGTATTCTGAATTCTAGACAAGAAATCAGCTACTGTATTTTGTTTTCCTAGTCTATCCACCACAGTAATATTGAATTCTTGCAAAAGTAAAAGCCATCTTGTCACTCTGCCATTAGTAACAGGTTTGCTCATTAAATATCTAATTGCAGAATGGTCAGTATGAATAAAAGTTTCATAGCCTGTTATGTAATGTCTAAACTTATTAATTGCATGAACAACAGCTAAAAACTCTTTTTCAGTCACAGTATAGTTCAACTCTGTGGGAGTCAAATTTTTACTCGTGTAATAAATGGCATAAGGAACTAAATCTTTTTGACCCAACACAGCTCCTAGAGCTGTATCTGAAGCATCCGTAGAAATATGGAAAGGGAGTTTCCAATTTGGTCCTCTTAAGATAGGTGCTTTAGATATTCTTGTTTTCAAAGTTTCAAAAGCTGATTGACAATCAAGATCCCATTTAAATTCACAGTCTTTTGTAAGCAATTTGAAGAGTGGAGATGCAATTTTAGTGAAATTTTCTATAAATTTTCTATAGTAACCAGTAAATCCTAGAAAACTTCTAACATCTCTTTGACAATTTGGAATAGGTAACTTGGAGATGACTTCAACTTTTGATCTATCAACCTTAATCCCATCCCCTGAAATATGATGTCCTAAACAATCCCTTCAGTAAACATCATAAAGAATTTTTCATGGCTTAATGAAAGGTTTGCTTCTTTACATCTTATAAGAACTTTTTCCAAATTTTCTAATGCCTCTTCAAATGAATTACCATAAACTGTAAAATCATCCATATAAACCTCTACAAAATCATGGACTAGATCAAAAAAAATTCCTAGTACTACTCTTTGGAATGTTGTAGGTGCATTACATAACCCAAAAGGAAGCACTCGGTAGGAAAAATTTCCCCATGGACAAGTAAATGTGGTCTTATCTTGATCTTCAGGTGCTACCTGAATTTGATTATAGCCACTAAAACCATCCAAAAATGAAAAGTACTTTTTACCTGCTAATGTATCTAATACCTGATCGATAAGAGGCAAAGGAAAGTGATCCTTCAAAGTTGCTTTGTTCAATTCCCTGTAATCAATGCATACCCTCCATTTACCATTCTTTTTAGGTACTATAACCAAAGGAGAAACCCATCGGCTATCTGAAATTGGATAAATGAAGTTTACATTGAGAAGTTTTTGGAGCTCTTCCTTCACTATCTCCCTAAGATTTGGATTCATCCTTCTTTGAGGTTGTCTGATTGGTCTACTGTTTTCCTCAATATATATATGATGGATGCAAGTCTTAGGATCAATACCTTTCATTTCAGTATACTCCCATGCAAATGCAGTAGAATGTTTTTGCAAGATTTTGGTTAGTTCTTCTTGTTGTGACTTTTCCAAATGCTTCTTGATATTCAATGTTTTTCCTGGAAAAATCTCAATAGTAGAACTACCAAACTCTTCCATAGAGTAAAGAGACATTTGTCTTGATGATAAATATTCTATGTCAGATTCCAACTGAAATTGTGTGGGGTCATATTCTGAAGATGTCTCAAAATTCTCTAATGTGTTCAGAATTTGACTATCCTCACTGATTTCAGAAATGGTAAAGACAGGTTGTATAGTGTCCTCATCATCAACCCATTCATTGTCTCCTACTTCTGTGATTGCTTTTACTGGAGGATACAAATTGAATTTCTTTGTCGAATTACCATTAGAAATGTACATGTCCCCAGATCTACAACTAATAAAAGCATCAGCTGTGGCTAGCCAAGGTCTTCCTAAGATAAGTGGGTGCCCTCCTAGATTACTTTTGGGAGTCAAAATCATAAAATCTACTAGATATTCCCAAGAATCTAAGGAGACTAAAATATCTTCTAATACACCATCTGGTTTAATAATTGATCGATCTGCAAGTTGCAGTAAAGTAGGTGTAAAAAGAAGGTTAGGAAGTTTTAGCTGGTCCATAGTCTGTCTACTCATAATGTTGATAGCAGCCCCTAAGTCAATCAATGTGTTTGGAATTTCTATCCCATTTATATGTGTCTTGACAATTGGACTTCCTGGATCTACATACTTCTGCATGGTAATTTTTCCCATCATAATATCTCCAATCTTTCCTACCAGGTGGATTCTTCTTGTGTCTTTTAGTTTCCTTCCTGGTCTTTTGAAACTCAACTCCTTTATGGTTTTTGCTAGAATAGGAATCTCTCGAATGGCTTGTAGCAAGGGAATATTGATACAAACATTCTTCAATTCACCTAGAAAGTCATAGTTAGGCAACAAGATTTGTTTTTCCACCCCCTTGTCAATTTGTAGTCTTTCAGGAAAAGGAGGTGTAGATAAAGATGCAGGTTGCTCAACTATAGGAGTTGTGGGTGTTGACTTTTCTTTTTCTTTTTGAATGTTTGAATTTTGAAGAGAATCTTCCTTAAAACCCTTATTGACTTGAAGAGAGTCCTCCTCAGAGGTATCTTGCTCTTGAATATCTATAGAAGGTTTTTCTAAAACTCTACCAGATCTGAGTTGTACATCGTTGAGAGGAACAATCATATAGGTAGGAAATTGTTGTCCTTCTACCATGTAAGTATTCTGAGGATTTTTATTATTAGGATTTGGCAATGGCTGAGCTGGGAGTTGATTTGTCTTTTGTTGGTATGGGAGCATGAGTTGAGGATTTGGATTTTGTTGAGAAGGTTGTTGTTGTGAAAATGGAAATGAAAGTTGTGGATTTGAATTTGGAAGTTGTGGAGCTTGTTGATTTTGAAGAGATGGAGGATATTGATAAAATTGAGAAAATCTCCCATAAGGATTTTGCATCCCTTGTACCCATGGTTGATATGGATTCTGATGTTGGGGCCAAGGTTGTTGCCAAGGATTCCAATTTGGTGGGGTTTTAAAATTCATAGGGTTGTTAAACCCTTGAGTTTGTTGTCCCTGCCAAGGTCTTCTTGCAACAAAACAGAGAGATTCTACTGAATTTGGGTCTTCTTGAAAGACAAATTTGAGTCCAGGAATTGAAGGACAATCCTTGATCTCATGATTCTCTGAGCAAATCATACATGTTTCTACAACTTTTGCATCCAAGGGACATTCCCTTAAAGCATGTTTCTTCCTACATTTCGGACAAAAGATGGCTAAGGCATATGTTTCTGCTTTCTGCTTGTTTTGGATCTTAAGGGTGTCTAGTTGTTCACTAAGGCTCCCTAAGATATCAGTTTTAAACTCATCAAGCATATTACCAATCTCTTCCCTACTTACTGATCCAGTTGCAGATTTGTTAGCCCTAATAAGAGAAGGATCCCTAGGCCCTTTTCCTGTTTTAGATTTTCCTCTTGAGAGATGGACACATAGTTCTGTTATATCACGAAGTGGAAGTTGAGAAATGTCTCCTTTCACCATCATGTTTAAAATATCTATCCATTCATCTCTAGTGGCTTTTAATATGAGGGATTTCAAGGTTTCATCATCTAAGTTGCTCATCTTTGCTCTTTTCAAATTGTATTGAAATCTTTCAAGTAAATCTTCCAAATTTTCATCTTCTTTTTGCATCATTTTGAATACCTCATCCTTATGATTGGTAGGCATACAATAGTCCAAGTATCTATCCAAAAATGTTTGTTTCATATCATTCCAAGTCCTAATAGATTGAGTAGCTAATCCCATGAACCATTTCAAAGCAGATCCCTTCAATGTTAAAGGAAACAATTTGAGTTTTTGAGAGTCTTCCATATAGTCATAAGTTTGGCACACGACTTCAAACTCAAACAGAAATGTTTCAGGATCCTCACTTCACAATCCATAAAAGTTAGGGAGAACAGATGGTGAGATATTTTTCATTCTTGTATGAGTTTCCTCATCAACTATAGGGAATCCAAACAAGTTGTCTCCTTCCCTATTTCCTCCATTATTTCCTTCACCATTGTTGTCTCCATTGTTTCCTCCTCTTCTACCTCTACCTCTACCTCTATCTATTACTTCCTCTGCCATGATAGTCTCTTTAGAGTCCTTAAAGTTCTCTAGTTCTTCTATCAAGGGAGGATGAGAGAGAATCTCTTTGTTTTCTAAATGGGATTTAGTAGATGGTATAGGAGAATCCTCTAATTCAGCTGCTCCTTGAATTCCAAAAATATTAAGGCTAGAGGTAGATGGTGGTGAATCTGGTCTATGCCTTGAAGAAGATGGAGTTGTGAAAATGGAACTCTTGGCTTTAGCTATAAACCTTCCCCTAGAATCTCTTGCTCTATGCATGTCATTTTTTATTTTTAAAAAAAAGTTGGGCTAATAATTCTCTTTCTGATCTTCCAGGTCACACTAGGTGCAAGAAGAGAGCATAATTAAGAAATTAATGAACCAATAACTCTCTTTTTTGATCCTCCAGATCACACTAGGTGCAAGAGGAGAGCATACTTCAAGAAGTTATCAAGTTTTCCCTTCTTTTATGATTTTGTTGTTTTTTTTTTTTAAGAAATTGGCTACCTAGTTACACTTCCCTGGAAACGGCGCCAAAATTTTTGGTCAATTTAGTGTGTCCTAAATTGCTGCATTTAATTTGTCAATCCGGGATTTGTAAGCTGATGAAGTGCGGCGCACTATATGTGCAAGATAACCTATTTCTTAACTTTTTGTCGTTTTTGGTTTTCTAAGATGAAAAGGAAATTCTATAATGAAAACAAGTATGGTTATGTTTTTTCAAGGAAATTATATCCTCTATAATGATTTACCAACTTGAAACTTAAAAAGGAATTTGAAAATTACAATGAAAAAACTTGAAAGGAAATGAAAATATGCTGCTGAAATGAAAAGGTGCTGCTAGTCTAATAAATCAAAACAGTGAACTAGTGAACATGAAACCAAACTATTCTTGTTGCTGTCTAAACACAAAAGAAACTATGCTGAAAGAAATCCAAAAGTTGCAATAAAGTAAATCTAAATCAAATTACATCAATTTGTCTTCTGATCCCTCATCATTAGTCCAGCTATGATTTTCGGAAGTAACCATAAACAACTTGAGTAACTGATATCTAACTTGCAGAAAGTAAACTAATATCAAACCATACATTCATAATTCAATCCCTCACCATTAGTCCAGCTGTGGCTTTCGGAGGTAACTAAAGATGTCATGCACAATTTAATATTTCTAACTTGCAGAAAGGAAACTAATACCAAACTACACATTTCATAATACAATCCCTCACCATCAGTCCAGCTGTGGCTTTCGGAGGCAACTGAAGGTGTTATGAGGAGTTTAATATATCTAAATTTGCAGAAAAGAAACTAATACCAAACTACACATTTCATAATACAATCCCTCACCATCAGTCCAGCTGTGGCTTTCGGAGGAACCTGAAGATGTTGTGAGCAGTTTAATATATCTAAATTTGTAGAAAAGAAACTAATACCAAACTACACATTTCATAATACAATCCCTCACCATCAGTCCAGCTGTGTAAAGTTTGGAAACAGCGAAGATGTTATGAGCAGTTTAATATATCTAAAATTAACTACTGAAGCAAATGAGCAAAACTGAATTAAACAAATCAGTACTGAAATTAAACAAAAACTAAGAAAAGAAAATTAGCAGCAGAACAATGTTAATTCCATGTCATTAGTCAAAAAGTTATGCAAATGCCCGGGCTGCCTATCTATAACCTGAAACAAGAACACTGATCAGTAATAAATAACATAAAACATGAAAGACAAAAGTGAAATGGAAAGCAGGAAAGTTTATAAACATAAATGAAGCATATATACCATGAAAGATGCAATGTATAAACATGTGAATGGATTATGGCACAATGAGCTTTAAAGAAATAAAATAAGAACTATACAATAATGCACAGAACCTTGGCAAGTGCAAGGGCCCTCTACACCAGCCTTGGCAATAATCTTCAAGTACGAATTACGTTGGAAAACAGAGTCTTCTTATATTAAAATGCAGTCATAACAGTGAGGTAGTATTACGGCACAAAGGCAGCGTAATTACATTACAGAATAGATTAATAAAAACTAATAGAGACTAATCGAGACTAACTCTATATGTGTATGCAAACGCGTTATATATAACAAAAGAAATATAACTGTCTCCTAAAGTTTATGCTGGTGGAGAACATGTAGACCATTACATCCACGGATCTAGGATCATGGTCGTATTGCAAAGTAAATCTATGAGGAGTGGATGTTTGAATTCGGCTATGGAGCCATGTGCAGATGTCGACTTGTCCTCCGCAACTCAGAAACGGCCATATGAACCTTCACGTGACACGAAACAGAGTCCTGTCACCGTGAGACTCTATGGTTGACTTCCATGTGGACGCCTTTGACCGCGGCTTCTTTAGATGATTTTGCTCAAGCCAATAGGACACGAACCATGTCCACATCATTTCTGACTTGCCCATGTGGCTCGTTTTCCTTGTAGACACCTGTAACATAGAGTTTCACAAAATGGCTGCGGAAAGTTGCAGCAGCTGTGGAAAGTGGCAAGATTCCGCAGCTAAATGAACAAAATCTAAATCAAACATCAGACACAAAAATATAATTAAAAACCATGTTAGATGCTCTTTTGCAATTAATATACAATGATATTGACAACTTGGGAGGTTCAGGTGAGTGAAAAAGGTATAGAAAAGTGTATGGAAAAGATGCATAATTGAGACTCAACAGTTACTTCTATTAGATTAATTTTATGTGTTGCTGCTGCATTTTATTTTGAGGTAGAATAGATGGATGTGAAGACAAAATTTCCTCATGGGGATTTGGAAGAGGAGATATACATGAAACAACCTAAAGGCTTTGTCGTGAAGGTGAATAAAGAACTATTATGTATGTTAAAGAAGTCTCTATATGGGTTAAAGTCACCAAGGATGTGGTATCAGAAATTTGATACCTATATACAGGGACTTGGCTTCACCAGAAGCAAGGAGGATCACTATGTTTATTTTAAATTAATTGGTGACCATGTTATTTATTTGGTCTTGTATGTGGATGATATGTTGTTCATTGGAAATGACAAAGAAATTATCCAAGATTTGAAGACTCAACTGTTCTCCAAATTCAACATGAAGGATCTTGGTGCTCCAAACAATATTTTGGGCATGGAAATTAAGAGAGATTAGGCAAAGAGGAAGCTCTGGTTAAACCAGAGGAAGTATGTCGAGACTATATTGTAGAGGTTCAATATGAAATATAGTAACTAGTGAATGTTCTGATTCTTGTAGGTGTAAAGTTGTCTGCTGAATAGTGTCCCAAGAAATAAGAAGAAGAAGAGGATATGTCCGTGTTTCATATGAAAATGTATTGGGTAGCCTTATGTATGCAATGGTATGTACTATACCATACATTGCACATGCAGTGGGAGTATTGAGCAGGTTTATGTCAAACCCAGGGAAGGAGCATTGGACAACAGTGAAGTGGGTTTTCAGATATTTGTGTGGCACTAGTTATTATGGCTTGTGCTACCAGGGAAGACCAGGATTGGAAAGAGTGTTGGACATTCATGGTTTTGTTGATCTAGACTGGGAAAGAGATCTAGACCAAATAAGATCTACAATTGGGTATGTCTTTAGCCTATTTGGAGGTGCAGTCAGTTGTATGAGTAAAAGACAATCTGTAGTGGATCTTTCAATTACAGAGGGAAAATACATGGTAGGAACTCATGCAAGCAAGGAAGCAGTTTGGTTGCAGAGATTGTGTTCAAGTATGGGGTTGGTGCAGCAAGCTATAAGGATAGATTGCGATAGCCAAAGTAAAATTTTCTTGGCTAAGAACCCTGCTTATCATTCAAATACAAAGCACATTGATGTTCAATATCACTTTGTGAGAGATAAGGTTGAGGATAAAATGGTCTTTCTGGTAAAGGTGGACACATTAAAGAATGTTGCAGATGCATTGAAAAATTCTGTGAGCACTCAGAAGTTCTCTTGGTGTAGAGAAACAATGGGTGTTGTAGAGTTGGACTAATTATTAAGCTCTCCTATGGCCCCCTGCGGAAAGAAAACAACAAGTGGGAGAATGTTGGGTATGTGTTATATTCTTTCCACGATTAGTCCCACATGCAGTAGGGGGGTCACAGGGGGCACGAAAACCCCCCTTGTCGAGGTCCGAGACAACGCCCCGAGAAATTTTTTTGGTTTGCGGACCAACTCATAGGCGGACCCACCCATGGTTTTGTGCATGAGTTTGCACATGGTTTTTGGGCGACAATGGTTTTCAGCCCCTGGTATTTTGTAGATCCAGTCAAGGCAACTATGGTTATGTTCTAATCCAGGGTCAATGGATTGGGGTTTATGTATGCTTCGACATGTATATATATGTGTTGTAACAATGAAAGGAATATAATGAAAAATCAAGCTAGTCGTCCTGATTTGGGATCTAGGGGAAAATATCTATGTATATATGTTTTATGTTTTATGCTCTTGCTATTGTTTATTTTATTTTTTTAAGATTTGTTTGTAGATAATTTCTGTACAGTGTTAAAACCTAAAATGGTGCGCCATATAACAATTTGGAATCAGGATATGAAACAATTTTCTTGCACTCTCGAGGACCTGATCATGAGATTTCAAAAGGGATTTGGAGAAATACACAAAATCCTTCACATAGAAGTTATTGTCTGTGATTAAACTCTGCACATTGATAAGAATTATAATTTGCTGTTAAGGATAGAAAATACTTTCTTGAAAAACCATGCATCTTAAAAAATCTTCGATCTATTACAAAAGGCTTTATACATTGAAAATGTGAATTACAAATAAACATGAAAAAGTAATGATGGATGGATTAATAACCTCATTCATCTTATATTAGTTAAATGGGCATAAATAATCACTGATACCTAATTGAGGTGTATGTTCTAACTGCATCATATCATATGTTAAATTTGTGTTTCTGTTATACTTTTTAGCTGCACATAGGCGAGTTCACGATATCTTCTAGAAGATAGACATCCTTCTTATCAGCAGCACATGATTTCAATTCTATTCTTGTGCGATTGGGATTCCTAATCCCAACAACATGAGAGGCAGTTAACTTGAAATCCTTATCAATGGACGATTAAAGCCTTTGACCAACATTTTGGGGTTTAGTAAGATGTCTCATATCCAATTTCTAATGTGGTCTGGAAGAAGCATCAGAAGCCATAGAAGAATCCTCCTCATGACCCTAATTTTCCTGAAAGCCACTGAGGCTCATGCTATAACAGTAACTGTTAGACCATTCATCAAAGTATTCATCGAAATACGTAGTCCATCCAGACTTTGAAATGCCTTATCTCTCATCATGAATCCCATTTTCCATTTAAGAGCACTTATTGTCCATTGTGGTCCACTGGAATAAAAAACAAGAGGTTGCTTCTTCTTCTACTGCAATATGTTCAGAAGCACAGAGTAACAGTTGTGGTCTGCAGAGCTAAGCTTAAGCACAAATTTATAAAATAATTGTGTTCAAAATTGATCATATAAGGACACAACTAGCTCTCAATATTGCACATCCCAATGCACATGGATGCTAAGCATCAACAGGTCTTATATCACTAAAGGGGAAAGTCGTGGTCAGGGACACATGACCTAGAAAAGTCTAAGAAATCTCCTAATGGAGAAAGTATTGACAAGACAGTCCTTCTTGATGAACCAATAACTCTTCAAGGCAATAAAATCCCATGAAATCTTCAAACAACTTAAAGGAAAAATAAATTAGTTACCGTTGAATTAAATTATTGTACAAAGGCCTTCATTTCCTTCATTGTTGAATTTGATTGCCTTTTTACAGTAAGGATTTGATTGTCTTTGTACTAGTTGAATGAAATTCCTTATTGTTGAATTGGTACATTTTAATCCAGTTTCTCTACCTACACTTTTAAATGGACCTATGTTTTCTCATCAATGCCAAACCTTGTTCTACTAACTTGCAACTCAAGTGAAATGGAATCTAGGAATTGATAAAACATTTTAATCCACTTTCTCTACCTATCCTTGTAAATGGCCCTATCTTTTCTCATCAATGCCAAACCTTGTTCTACTAACTTTCATACATGATGATATATTTTTTCATCTAAAATTAGTTTCTTATTTAGAAAAATAAAACTTAAGAAATTTTTGGTGTTTCCCTCCCTGCGAAACCTCTAATAAGATGAATAAAATGTGGTCATTAACAATTGTCATGAAAATCATATTGAAGGTGGAGAATTTATTTTTCCTAGGTTGTTGATGAAGCTCGTCAATTACAAGGTATTTTCCCCGTGTTTCATCCAAAAATAACTAATAGTAGGCCTTAGGATGGTAGTTCTTAAAGTACCAGAAGAAGCAAGCACACTGAAAGATGCAATACTCAGAAAATACCCACCAAGTATTCAACACCAAAGGAGGGGTAAAATTTTTAATAGTGCAATGAAGATAGGTCCCTAGTATCAAGTAGATTTTATTCCATAAACATGTGTCCAACTAAGAGGTTAATGCCATAGATGGATAAAATTTTACCATATCTCTGATATATGGAGCAATTATAAAATGGACTTATGATTCTAATTAAATTGTCCATCTGGCCTTAGAACATTGTGTTGCTTGTTTTCATAATGGAAAAACACACAATTATGATTCAATTCAAAAACACTACAAATGACGAGGGTATTCATCACGACGGACACAAAGCATGGGGAACAGTTGTTGGGTGACTTGCCCCATGCCACCACACGCTAGGAGTAAATGAGGGCAAGTGTGGATAAATGGGTATGTTAGAAAAATGTTCAGAAGTGAGACATCGTTGGAGACAGAAGGTAAGAGGAAAAGGAAATACGAGACAATTGGGTAAGATAGTTGGCATTGATCGAGACATAGCGGCAAAGGAAGAACCTGGTTTTCAAGTGTGAAGGTGAGGGAGGAAGGAAGGATGAGCATCATCTGAATGGTGTTGCTACATGTATGTATCCTCACCTTACCTATTAGCGATTTTAAATTTCATATGGATGGTTAGGGAACACAACCCGTAGAGGTTACAGGATCTAAATCCTGGGGAGGGTGATGAAGAGTCGAACTCCATCCTACTTACCTGAGTTGTGTCAAAAATCTGGTGGAATGAAATAAATAGGGCCTGAATGGGCTTGTTCTGGTATCCTTTTTTAGTTATTTAGAGTCATTTGGGTACCAAAATGGTTAAAATGAAATTTTTAGTCCTGCACTGTGATGGTCAGCTACTCCTAAGGGTCTATGGGACTATAAGCCCAATTAAGGGTGGATTTTTTATCCTTGTAGCTACACAAGACTTAATGAAGATAGTCGTTGTGGGTAGGGAAGGGGTCCATCATGGAGAGGTGTGTACTGGTACCAAAATCCACTTACAGAGGGAAATTTGAGGAGGGAAAGGGTAAAAGGTTGTCAAGGTCTCTAGTGCAAGAGCATAAGGGAATAGATAGGTTCCAGGGAAATATTGCACAAATTTTATAGCCATGGTAAGAATATCAGGCTAGAGGGGATGCCTAATAGGAGGTAGGGTATACAACAAAATCATGAGGGTGTTAAGCCCTTAGTATGCGACTACCCGAGAAATGAGCGTGGTGGGTCTAAATGGGTTGATGGTAGGATGGGGACACCTAGCAAGGCCAACATAAGGTTGGATCATTCCAGCAAGGGGGAATTCAAAATAAGTAATGAAAAATTCGAGGCGGTGGCTGGATGGGAAGCAAATGAAAACAATGATGAGATGAGAAATTTTCCCTACCAGAAATTGATAAATAAAATTACGATTTGTTTTTATTCTATAGGTCTTCCTATCTTGTCTATCTCTCAAGGCTCTACATGGCGGGTGGGAACCTCGGTGTGGATTTGAGTGGAGGTATAGTATCTGGGGGGCTCAGAAAAAGGAAAATGGTGAAATCTCGAGCAGGAAAAGGCAATGGAGGGAAGGGAATTCAAACCACACAGGTAGAAAAAATGAAAGGAAAAGAGCACATATCAAGCAGTAAAAAAACTTAGCAAAAACAAGGTAGGAAATCAAATGAAGAAAACATGCAGAACTTATTGCATGATTATGGAGTTGGGATGCCAACTCAGGTAAAACCACTCATGTTAGGATGGGAAAGAGACCTGAAAATAATGTTGAGGAAGACATTCCAGATGATGAAATGGCGCCCATGGTGATAAACCTGGGAAACATAAGAAGATGACTGACCCTATTTAAGTAGGAAATCCACCCCTGCTAGACTATGAAATGTATACTGGAAAAGGCCATCATGGAAATTCAGGAAGCATGAGGAGATATAAAGGCAACCTCATGTGTTGTGAAACCAGCTCACGAAATAGAAGAAAAGAGAGATCAACGACTTATAAATCAGCCTCTTCGAGGGGGAAACCTCATTTGCATTACATAAACGAACAATTATAGGATCATTCAAATGAAAAATCCTCCTTTATATTTATAGGATTCCATGGGGTCACAATATAATCCTAGCCGACCTAAAAATAATCATTTAAGGGTATAACAATAACAATAGTGGGCTTTTATGGGGCACAATAATAACAATACGGGGACTACAGGGGTAGAACAATAAAAATAAGGGGGCTACTCTAACAACAATAAGGGACTATACTAGTAATATAGGGACCTAACGTTCCCCTCTCATTCAAAGAAGTGTTGCCCTCAACACTTGAGTAGCTCTATATGCTTTTGTATAAATATCTCATCCTCCCATGTGAAATCTTCAATGGGTAGGTTCTTCCACTTGATGAGATACTCTAAAATTGATTGATTTTAAAGCTATCGAGTTCTTGTTTTCATGACTGCTTCAGGTTCCAACATGATTTTTCCTTCCTCATCAAGTTCTGGCAATATTGCTTGAACTGGAAGTTTGTCACCTATAACCTTCTTTAAGCATGAAACATGGAAAAATGGGTGCACTCGAGAAGAAGCAGGATGCTCCAATTTGTACGCCATAGTACCAATATTTTGCAACACCTTTTAAGGACCATAGTGCTTTTGTGATAATTTTTGGCTTGAGGGGTCCTGACCCAGGTTTAGAGTTAAGCTTAGACAACAAAATCCTCTTACTACTGGCCCTTTCGATAGTGACCTACTTGTGTAGGTCAAAGTATCACCCGAAGCAGTATTGGGGGGTGGTGGAACTAGGTTTCCACACCCTTAGAGAGAATTAAATGATGTGGGTGTCTTCAAATCTATCCTATTAATGGATAACCCTTCACAACAGAAACCCTAAAAAGGTAGATCTAGGTCAATTTACTGAGGCTATCCTGCGCACGCACAGATAAAGGCTTCGCAATCCCTTCAACAGTTTTAGTAATGTGACATTCTAGTATTAAAATAATAGATCTATCCATTCAATGTTCATATAAGATAGAAAAGAAGGTACACAATCGATCCAGATGTAGAAAATATACTTGATGTAGAAAATAGAAATAATACATAGAAATAGATCATAAAGTGAAACACTGATGCATTTAATACTCATAATTATCCCAAAACGCTATTTTATTCATTCACAATTTGTAATCTCCTTACAATACTTCAGTTCCACCCGCACACACAACTAGTGGGGTCCGCACACAGCAGGACTAACATCTCCACTCACATAGCCAACATGAGCCTTCTGTACCCAGAAAAATTCGCTTCACAGCTCAGAACATCGTTATCTTATCAAAAATTACTTAGAACAATCCTATCTAACTCGATCTAGACTTCTATTTATATCTTTAGCCTGTTGTCATCTAATGTTCGCAAACTGTAGTTTGCGACCCCTAGTTCTATTCTTTTTCCCATTACAGCTCATGAAGGGGCTTTGACCCATACCAAAGACCCTTGACCTGTGCATTACTTAGCACACATGACTCAAAACTAAAAAAATACTATATTTTTATCAAAATTTGTAGTCCTGAGGGACCCCTCTCCGATAGGCCCCAACACAATCTTCAGACTCATCCCGAGTCATAGTGGTACTGGGTCTTCATCTTGTTCTGCAGCTCCTTGATGGTAGAAATGAAGGGCACCAGGATGACCACACTCTGGTCGGCTTCACTCTGCATTGTGTCTACCAGTTTATGTGAAGTTAGCCCTTCTTGGGTGATATCTATGCTCTGATAAGTTTAGTTCAAATTCATTACGGAAGAAACTAGATCCTACGACAACTTCATTGCTTCATTGGCCCGTGGATTCATGTGGTGTGTCACAATGTGCTTATTTCTTCGCAGCTCCTCTAATTCATCATGTAAGAGCTAGCCTCTCTGCACTCGAGTCTTCTGCTGAGAAGGTACAAAGGAAGGAAGTGCCTCTTGAAGGTCATCAAATGCCTTATCCTTTCTACACAATTCCTGTTAGATATTTTTGACCAAGGGGTCCATTTTCACAGATTTCCATAGGCCCATAAATTTCTCTAGCAGCACGGTTCCCTTATTGAATGTGGTGGAAATACTTACTTAAGCTTCCTTGACTAGGGCCACCCGCTACATGTGCACTTCTGGCAGATTTTCTAGGTGCATCTTGGCCTGCAATTTTATGATCTGCTGCTCAAAAAATGCCTTCATTGCCTACACTTCTAATCTAGAGGCCTTTAGTGCTGCTACTAGTCCATCAATTTTAGCATGTGGCATGGCTGAAGCCATAATGGCTACCTTTGGTAGGTCATCACGCAATTTACAATTAGAGTCTCTAATTTAGCACATTGTTCTATTGATGTAGTTGTGATGTCTGAGCCTGGATATATTCTTATGTTTTTGATGCAATATTCTTTTTTGATTCACTTAAATGTCGGTGCATGTGTGCTCCTCGCACTACAACTCATCGGTAATAATGGTTTGGACTGCATGTAAATTACCATTGGGTAGCTTCAACAAGTCTATCCCAACTTTTGGACAGGTCTGCACCTGCGCACACAATTCGAGTTGTTCTTCAGTGACTGCTGCACCCAGGAGGGGGAAGATCCTACTGTCCCTTGTGTTGATGATTATACTTGTACTCTCACTCTCTTGGATCGACCTCGCTTGATTCACACTCGCTTTTATGTTTTCGGTGTTTAGCTGCAACACCTGTAATCCCGACTGTAATGCCTCTATGATAGATTTGTACTATTCCTCCATCATCGTCCACCTATATTCAAAGGCAGATGCTACCGCATATGATATATTATCAAGGTCATCCTCTATCAAGGTGACATCCTCAATGCCTCCGACCTTTGAGCCTTTCCTCTTCTCGCGTGTGCCCTTGGGGGTCTCGGTGCCGCATTTAGTGCCTACGAGAGACTCAGCTCTAGTACCATCATGACCATATAGGCCTCCAAGATCCACCTCAGCTTCTTCTTCAGGTTCTTGCTCTGTTTCTTTCTCTGATTCCTTCTTGATATCTTTTTCTACCTCTTTTTCTGCTTCTTTTTTTGGTTCCTTATCCTTTGTTTCCTCTTTGTCGGACATGGAGGCTATGATGGGCGTAGAAAATTCTAGCCCAATTTTCCATGCTTCAGTCCAGATCTCAAGGACTTTGTCGATTTCAGCCTCTGAGACAATTTATGGTAGGTTGTACAAAACTAGGTCCTTGCATGACCGAATCTGCACATTATGCATGGTCACCTAGAAATCTACAATAAATTTGTACTTAGCATAAAGGGTCAGGGAAAATCGAGGCTACGAGTGAATAGATGCTCCCAGTGCACCTTCAAATAAAACCTAGAAAAAGTGTTCTCCTTTACTCTCTGCGGGTATGGAAAATCCCATAGATTGTCATAGCATGCCCCTTTGCACACAGTAGCTTTTACTTCTATGAGTACTGCACCCTCTGACATCTCCCACACAATTAGAGCGATAAAAAAAATCATTCAAGACTAGTTGAACTTCTTTCCTTCTTCTTGCGCCTCACACATGTTCTCCAGGTCTGCTAGCACAAGAACTGTGACCAGTTGTAACTTAATCCTTTCTCACATTGTCCCACTAGTGCGATAACGTGCAAAGGGACCACCTTAGGTCGAAATTTGCACACTATCTTACATCCCAAGACCAAGGTTCCAAGGCACACTATTGGGTCAGCAATTTGCTGTACTAGGAACCACGTGGAGTCACGCCCGACTTTATAATACTTCTTGAGTTTGGTAGCAACCTTCAAGTCATTAATTTTTCCAAAACTAGACATGGGATGGGGCCCCTTCTTGGGTAGGGTGGTGATCCGGTGGATCAGCATAACATCTATGGGTATTATATTCTTGATACATAAACATCCATTGTGGATCACTGCCAACGGTTGGCGCACACATATGTTGGTGATTGGATACCTGCCAAAGTAGGGAATCCTCAACAGATTTAGAATCCATGTGTTGCTCAGACCACACACCCATGGCATATGCTATATCTTCACCACTCTGTTAGGGATCTATAATTTATTAGCAAGATTGGCAGAGTCCAATTACAGAAACAACATCGTTTCAACCAACTTTGGGATTCTAGGATCTAGCCCTCCTGAATCCGGAGAGGGATCTCTCCAATGAGTGCAAAGATGGATTTGTCTTTGAAGTTTGGAATAATGATATTAGGCTAGTTGTGAATTCCAAGGGTTTTGTTTGTTTTTGGATGGTTGAACATGATTTCTGTTAGAGGTGAAAAGTCCCAAAAGTAAAGGGGTTCAAAGGTGAGAAGTTGCAAGCAAAAGAGTAAGTTTTGATCAAGAAGAAAGATGATGGCAAGTTTTCAGTCCATTAGGCTATGGAGTCATAAGAGGATTTAATTGAAACAATCAGGTTCAAGAGTGGTCTATGGGGCAAGTCATCTATGGCTAAGGATCTCTTTAAGGTTTGATTTATGGAATGGAATGATACATCAAGAAGGGGAAATAAACAAATGCAGAAACAAAGAGCAGCCCAGGATCTGGTAAGTACTTTGAAACTAACCAGCCTTTGACCAGGCACTTAAGAAAGAAATGAAAGCAAACTAGGATCTGGTAAGTACTTCAAAACTAGCCAGCCTTTGATACACTTCCAATAGAAAACATATTAAAAATGAAGAGAAACTTGAAGGCAACCTTTGGAGTAGAAACTAGCGGGCCGGCTCACCAAAAATCCTCTCCTAACTCTTCTTTACTTGGCTACTTCCAAGAAAATCACAGAGATAACACAGAATGGCCTAAGATCTGGTAAGTACTTTGAAACTATCCAGCTTTTAACACATTTTAAGGGAAACAATCAAACAGTTATGCAAACAAGACTGGGACCAGGGCTCACCATATCTTCCTCAGTTCATCTTCACACAACATATACTGAAACTAACATTCAAAAATAGCATTAATCTAAGACAATAAGATGAGGGAACGCCAGCATTCCTATGCTTGAACTGAATTAAATCATTTTTAAATAACGCAGTGGGAAGAAAAAATTTAAATAAAGGTTTCTCAGCCAGAGGAGGCTACTGGTATACAGTAGGCCCTAACACTGTTTAAACTGTCCTTTATAGAAGAAAATGAAACAAAATGAAAACAAGAATAAAATAACAAGTTACAATGAGAATAACATCACCGTCAACATAGACTAGGATCCCATAAATCAGCTTGTATTGATGCTCCAAACCAATTACAATCTTCAAGTCCAGTGTTTTAATTCATCTTTCTTTCATAACCTAAATTATCTGTTACCAGCAGAGCTCCAAGAGCTAGTGAATCACTATTTACAATCAAGGATCTTCAGTTCAATTACATTACAATGCTTCAGCAATTACATCAACAACCAACCCCTCACTCATCTTCTACTGAAGTATATATAGAAGGATGAGGAGGTGAGATCTAATTAAAGATCTCAAATGTAATTAATACATAGTTAATGTTTTCTTGGCCCTTGGGAGGCTCAATGAAGAAACTGTACAGGTGTTTCATTGTACTAATTGGTTTATACTTATGAGTTAAGCTCGGTGGGAGCTTTTGTTGACCTTTGAGGCTCTGTGTGATGCTAGGGTTACGCTGCAGACATTCTTTCATTAAATCCTTGGCAGAAGTAACTCTTCGGCTGTGTCGAGGCAAAATATCTGATCCCGATCAATAAGTTCTACTCCTGACTGAATAATTTGAGGCACAGGTGGCACTTTGGTCACTGGGAGGAATCAATTCGCCTCCATCTGTGGCGGTGGAGGGTTTTCCTGATAAAAAACTTTTAGGTTTTCCTTTAAACTGTGTTTTATATTGGAGATTAGGCTATTGATAACTGTCTTAGCCGTAATCCCCACTAATTTGTCCATCAATTCTCTGCTCTGGTTCATCCTGGTCTTCGACACTGATAATCTTTGGCTGTGCCCGTTTCATGGTTTTCCTTGCTGTCTTGTCGGGCTGCGCAGGGATTATAAGGTATCAATGCCTGAGAAAACATCGACAAAACATGTAATTTAACCCTGCAGATGGCTTCCCTGATGTATTCGAAGGCTGGAGGATCGTCATCCTTGGCCTACGAAATTTCTTCATTTAAGCGAAAAAACACTAAAACCTGCAAAAAAAAAAAAATATTACAAAATCCTGCGTTTATAGGTCGATCTGCATCGAATGATCTGCGGAGGAAGCAGGGCCGTTGGATGGCATCATCCAACGGTCGGGATTTAATCTCATAATGGTCGAAAAAGTGTGGGGGAAGGAGGATTAGATCGGAGCCATCGATTCGCGCTGAGATCGATGGTCGGGGATGATTGCAGGGGGTCCGGGTGTACAGAGGACAAATCTTGGGGGTACACCCCCACAGTGAAACTGCGCTGTTGATCTGGATCAATTTGGACGGTCAAGATGGAATCAGGGGATGTTGAAAGTCAAACGGAGGGAATCTGAGTGATGAATTTTGGACCGTCGATCAGATCATATCGACAGCAGAGATGCGATTGCCACTGTGCGATGGCCTGTTTTATCGGGCGCGCACCTTTGTTATCCATCGAGCAACTTTGGTTAGCGCTCTCTGTCGGATCAGTGGGTCCAGATCGGATGACCGTGGTAAATTTCGCTGCATGCCTTGGCTCAAAAATTAATGCGCGGGGGATAACTTTAATGCGCAGGGACGGTGGGTTTGGAAAATGGTACGGGAGACGCGTGGCGGCAAGCGTATGGAATCACTGCCGATTGGGAGAAAACCACCCTGGGCCCGAAAGTGGTGCAAAAAATACTGCCAGTTTTGGGCAAACAGCGCACGGGAGGCGGGGACCACATGGAAGTCGGGGTCCGCACCATCCAATCTGCTAAGCAGATCGACGGTTGAGATTGCCCCACCATTTACACGGCAGAGAACTTTGGAAAATAAATTGAAACCCAAAAAGCACGAATAAAAAAGGTTTTTAATGTTTTGGGCGGAGAAATATTATTGGAAAGGATAAGCGCCCGCGAGGTTTTAGCAGTTGGTTCTGGCGCTCGGGCTCATGGACGAAAAAAAGGGTTAGAGGCTTAGCCCGAGGGGGCTTAAGCCCAAAACATAGAAAATATGCGTTTTCTATGGTTTTTCAAAAGAAATGGAGGTTCCGATAAGGCTAAGAAGGGGTCTTAGACCTTATAAAATGGATTTTGATGAGGGGAAATAGGAGAAACATGAAAAAGAGGGATTTTCATGGGGAATGGAGAGATAGAAGAGGAGGTTAGTTTTGAGGAGAAGGAAGGGGAAAAATTGGTCTGCAATAGTATTTTACTTTGGATTTTTATAGGATTTCAGAGGTTTTTAGGATGTAAACAACAGTATGGGATCTGGACAAAGGCATGAGGCCTTCAAGAGTCTTCAAGAGCCAACAGTTTTTAATAGGGAAAAATTGTTCCTTGAAGGCTCAAAACATATTTAGCCACCTTTGGTATAATCAAATTTTACAGGTGGCTAACAGTGGCTCCACTTGGGGATGGTGCCTTCTTGAAGGCTTCAAGAATTCAGACTTGATTTCTCTGGGAGGCTGACTTGTGCCTGATCCTTTAGATTGCTCTTCTTTTGCTGGATGATCTTGCTTTGCTCTGAAAAATAATATCAGTTATGAAAAAATAATGGACTTCATCAATACAACTTTCTACCTACCCAATCCTACTGACCTAACATTTTTTCTTCATCAGAGTGCACTTGGATTGGAAAAATATTTTCACAACATTTTATTCTTTTGAAAGCATAAAAAATAATCTAACTCTACTCCTTATTTCTCTTTAAACTCATATTAAACATTTGATCTCAGATTATTCTCTACCTAATCTACTGTCTGTTAGGATTAAACTGTCCAACAGACTTTCATTCTCTAAATTCTACAACAGAAATTTAAAAACAACCAAGTCAAGATTAAGCTCTTTGACTTGCTGTGATCTATGGCACAAAAACAAGTTGCACATAGATTATTATTTGCAGAAAACTAAAATCAAAATGGAAGGCTTAAGATCTGAAAGTCACTCATCATGGCCTTCTCTTTTCTTCATAGCTTTGTTTTTGCCTTTGCTTGAGCTGTCTCTTCCTTGTTTCTCTAATTCAGATTTTGGGCAAATTAGAACATTTTTTTCTCTTTTTTGACTCAGAAGATAAAACAGTTTTGAGTCATCTCTTTGCTTGGAATTTCCGATTCAAGTTTTGAACATGTTTTAACCTTTCATTTCTATCCTAATCTATCTACTGATAAGCCAATATTGAACAGTTTGGCAAATCGAATTCACTATCCTACCAGCAGAAAATTTAAAGCTAATTAGTCAAGTTTAAACAGTGTGAGTAACTAGAAGTGTGTTTTTTAGGAGTGGCATTTGAACTTGCACACTTTCAGATTTTGTCTCTCTTTTTGGCATGGGGCTTTGCCTTTCTTGTTTTCATTTCTGCCCTCTTTTCTTTCTTTTCTTTGTTTTTGTATTTCTTGATTTTTCATAATTTTGAATGCAATAGTGGATGGAATATTCATAATGGAAAAAAGATAAAAGGCTTCAAAACATAAAATGGATCAAGAGAAGTAATGCTTAAGCATCCTACCATTGACAGGACCCCCAAACAATTCTGTTCCATCCAGTTCTTGTAAGAAAAATGTATTCTTACCAGCAAATGAATGAATAGAGTAAGGGCCAAGCCATAGGTTGTCAAATTTTCCATGCTTGCCCTTTTCTTCCCTCCTTGAGTCCCACTTTAAAACTTTGTCCCCAATCTTGAAAATTTTGGCCTTTGTTCTTTTGTCAAAAAGCTTTTTGATGCTGTCCTATTTCTGTAATGCTTTGTTATACACTTCCTCTCTGGTCTGCTGAAGATGAATGGTCTGATTTATTCTTCTGATCATGTCATTTTCTTCAGTCTGCAACTCTTGAATCAACTTCATAACTGGTACACCAAGGCTGTTAGGAAAAATTGCATCTGTACCATAGACAAGCTGGAAAGGTTACATACCAATAGATTTCTTCAAAGTTAATCTGTCAGCCCAAAGTGCATGGACCAGCTTTGTGTGCCAAGACTTTTTGTTGTCCTCCAACAGTTTCTTGATTATGTTCACTAAGCTTTTGTTGGAAGATTCTGCTGGTCCATTACCTTGAGGGTAATAGGCTATGGAATGCCTTAATGATATCTGATATCTATGATAGAAGTCAACCATCCTCTTTGATCCAAATGTTGTTGCGTTCTTAGTGATAATTTTGGTAGGACAGCCAAATCTGGAGAGAATGTTAGTCTCCATAAATTTTATGATAACTGAATCATTGGCCTGCCTACATGGAATGGATTCTATCCACTTAGTGAAATAGTCTGTGGTAGTAAGAATCCACCTATGCTGGGCAAAAGATGGTGGATGGATTTATCCTATGAAGTCGAGTCCCCACTATTGAAAAGGAGCTTCAACAGTGATTGGATGCAGAGGAAGGGGTAGCAATTTTCTCTTGCCTTCAAACAGTTGGCATTTATGGAAAGTAGTGGTCATCTTGTGTATATCAGGAAAAAGAGTAGGTCAATAGAAACCAGCCCTCAAAATTTTGTTGGCTGTTGACTTCCAGTACAAATGACCCCCACACTCTCCTTCATGGAATTCCTGCTTAACCTTCTCTGCATCAAACTCAGGAAAACATTTAAGTAATATACCACTTGCATTTTTCCAATAAAGACATCTATCTATAATGCAATAGTTTACTGCTTTCAGCTTCAAGAACCTTGCCTTTGTTTTTGTCAAACCAGGAGGTGTATTTAAATTAAGCAAAACATAAATAATATCAGCATACCAAGAGGAATTCATGAAATGGTTTTCAACAATGGGTGTCGAGATTTCCTCTTGATCATCTAAAGCATTAATCATATGAATATCAAGAACTTCACAATTTTATTCAGCCATTAATCTAGCTATACCTTGGCCTTTGATGAGTTTAGTGGGTTTTATTTCTAAATCATATTCAAGAATGACAACAATCCACTTAGCTCTCTTACCATCTGGGTCCTGTGTTAGAATGTCTTTAACAACTGAGTTTGGGACAAAGGCAACGATGTGTGAGTGAAGGATGTATACCCTGAAATCTTTTAAAGCTTTAACCAAAGCAAAAGCTTTCTTTTCCATAATGTTGTACTTCAATGGGGCATCCCTCAATGCCTTACTAAAGAATGTAATAGGCTGCTCTTGTCCTTGTGGATTTTTCTGTAAGAGGATAGCAGCTATGGTATGTTCTGATGCAAATGAGAAGATATAAAAATATTTTGAAAAATCAGGACTTATGAGAACCAGTGTTTTGGTTAGTGCTTGTTTCACCAGCTCAAAAGATGTCTTTGCTTCCAAGGTCCATTTTACCCCTTGCTCCTTCTTCAACATTTTTGTGATATTCCTAAGGAGCTCAGCCAAGTTGGGGATGAACCTTCTCAAAAATTTAATCTTTCCAATGAAAGACTGCAACTCTTTGATGTTTTGAGGATGAGAGATTTGCAATATGGCCTCAATCCTCTTTGGATATATCTTTATACCCTCCTCAGAAATAATGTGCCCAAGAAGCTAACCCTCTTGGAGACCAAAAAGTGTTTTCTTAGGGTTTAAAGATATCCCAAAACTTCTGCATTTCTCGAAAATTTTTCTTAAATGTTGTAAATTCTCTTCATCAATTTTTGAAAAAACAGTGACATCGTCAAGATAGATAATGATGAAGAAGCCCAATTCTTCCGAGAATGCTATGTCCATGGCCCTCTGAAAGGTTGCTCCAACATTCATTAGGCCAAAAGGCATTTTCACATACATGAAAGTGCCCCATGGTGTCGTAAAAGCTGCTTTTAATTGACCAGCAGGGTGAACTAAGATCTGATTATACCCTGAATAGCCATCAAGAAAAGAAATTCTCTTAGACCCTACCACCCTTTGTAAAATATGATCCATTTTTGGTAAAGGGTAGTTGTCTTTCAATGAAGCTTTGTTTAAATCTCTAAAGTCTATACAAAGCCCGATTTCTCCAGTTTTCTTCCTAACAGACACCAGATTAGATACCCATTCCAAATATCTAATAGGGACAATAATACCAACATCATACATCTTCATGATTTCCTTCTTAACCAAAGGCAGTTGTATAGGGTTTATTCTGTGCAGCTTCTGTTTGAATGGTTTTTGATTTTCTTTGAGGGGGATTTTGTGCTGTATTATTTCAGTGTCATAGGACTTCAGATCTTCGTAACTCCATGCAAAAACATCAGAAAATTCTTAGAACAGCTCTATGTATTTGAGTTTAATGTGAGCTGGAAAAGTTTTGGACAGTTTTATCATCTTCGGTTTTTCCTCACTGCCAATTTTGCACTCCTCCACTTCAGTATCTACAGGTTCCAGTTTAGGTTTTTTGGCCATATCATTAAAATCAAACAACTCTTCTAAAGGTGTTAGAACACTTGGAAAACTTTCATTTTTAGAATGTAGAGTTTCTAGTTCCTTTGTTTCAAATTCTGCACTCAATTCTATTTCGTTTTTAAGTTTTCTAGTCTGAAGGTTAATATTGACAAGCTCAGGAGAAGGTTCTTCTTCACCAAGAAAATTTTCTTCACTGCAGTCTGTATCATAATCTGAATCTGAACTATGAATTTCAAACTCATTTCTGAATTGCATGAATTCTTCTATTTGTTTATCTCCGTTAAACACCTGCCAATATTTTTTATTATCAGGCACAGCTGGTCTAAATTTTATCTGAGTTGAGCAATCTTCAGTCTCATATGGCGTTAAACATGTCCTAGCTGCAGAGGCTAAATTGTGGGCTATAAGATTTCTTTTTCTCGAGACAAAACTCAGTTTGTATTCCTCAAATGTTTTCAAAAGATCGATGACATCATTCCGATAGGCCCTAAGTCTGGGATGATTTTCATTATACTCCCCATTGACTTGCCTAATTATTAACTCAGAATCCCCATACACAGTTATTTTCTTGGCTCCTAACTTTTTCAACAAATGTAAGCCTAAGAGCAGGGATTCGTACTCCGCTATGTTGTTAGAACACTGAAAGTTTAACTTGCAAGAAATGCATTATGTGTGCTTGCTTTCAGTGTTAGTAATCCAGATACCTGCACCAGCATTAGTTCTAGTGCATGATCCATCAAAATACATACTCCAGAGAGGATCATTTTCAATTTTATCAGTTTGGTGAATGTCCTCTGTATGACTTGATTCCTCAAGTTTTTCAATATGTTGAGGAATGTTTTCTTTGTTGTCAAAGTTTAACAGTAATGGATTTATGACTTGTAAATCAAGACTAGTGTTTTGTTTGCCAATGTTTTCAAATGTAGCAAACTGTTTTGACACTTCGGTGTTGCGCTCCTCTTCCTCCGTTTCAGCCATTGATCTTGTTAAAGTGATTTGTTCAGTAAGTGTTTCATCATTAAACATGATAAAATAATCAAGGCCTGTACTTACAAAATACAGAGGAGAGTTTTGAGCCCTGTCTTGACTTGTAACCGTGTATTGCATGTGGGACTCCCTGTAAAGTCTTCTAGTCTGATTGAAAACAGGGATAGTCATATAGGTCATATCCATTTGCATAGTCCCCTGTAACTTAGCCCCCCAAGATCTTGATAAAAGCATTCCATACTTTGGGGGCACATCATCCACAACAACATCCATAACTAAGCATTTGGCTGGAATCTGGGCTAAGTTAACACAAAGGTCTTTGATTAATCCTAAACACTTGACTCTGCTTGAGTCAAAAGAGTAAAGATCTTTATAAGGTCTGGTGATTTTAAGACCCAGGCTCTCCATTACAGCTTTTGGCATTAAATTATGAGAAGCGCCTGAGTCATGCATAACGTTGTGTATAATTTTGTCATGAACGTTCAAACTCACATAAAAGGGAGGGACAGGTCCCTCTTGAAACTTACCTTCAATATTTGGACCAAAAATAAGCTCTGGCTGCTCATCATTAAGATTGAGTGTATCCTCATTTTCTTCTATGTTCAAAGCCTTCAAAATTTTGGACCTATATACATGTTGGGCAGCTAACTCAGTTAAAGGGACATAAATTTTGATCTTTGAGATTTCATGTTCCAGGCTGAAAGGAATTTGATTCTTTAAGGTGCTGGTTTCAGCTCTATTTACTGCCACTCTATCAGCAACAACAACTTGTTGATTTGTTTTATCTACACTTGAAACAATGGTTGAAAAAGGAGTACTAAATGAAGTGTTAGTACTACTAAGTTTTGCATTCTGTTTTTCAAGAGTTTGAGTGTCTTTCTCTTTACCTTTACCAAACATAACATCCACCATTCTGTCCTTTTGCTTGACTATTTTAGGCTTGGTCATGGTGGTGTTTTGAGAAGATTTGTTAGAGGTTTTGGTGCTAGGGTTTTGCTGACTGGTTTTGCTTCTAAGGTCATATTCTCTTTGAGTTTCTATGATGACATTATCCATGTCTTGATAATGATTTTAGTCATCATCTCTTTTATCATCATAGGGTGTGTATAGACCTTGTTTCTTATCATAATGAATCTCAAAGTCATCATTCTCTACCCCTAGCATAATATTAATATCATCCTCTGCTATTTCATCTGTTTCCTCAACCTCACTCACATAGTTTTGATGAAAGGGAGGAGTTATTTGTTGATCATCTTCCCTGGGTCTGTTTGGAGGTTGGTTTCTTCTTAAATTCTGATTCTGGTTGTGGTTTCTATTTTGAGGAGCAGTTTGATTTTGAATTTCTTGTGCTCTCTCAAGAATTCTCATTTTCTTCATCATTTCTTCCATCATTCTTTCCATTTTTGAGTTTGAGGTAGTAGGTGTGCATTCCTCTCTAAAAGAAACTCTCTTTTCGACTTTTGTCCTTGCTCTCTTCTCCATTAGGTTGACTTCCACAGAAAGAGCACCTCTTTGCATATCTTCAAGGGTTGCAAAATCTCTCTCTCTGAGTGAATAGGTCATGTCAGCATCAAACCCTTCGGGAAACTTGTTTAAGGTTGAGCCTTGTGGAGGTTTTAATTCTGGGGAAAGTGCATTATACACACTGTTAAATCTAGTACAATAGGCTTGTACACTTTCCTCGGGGTTCCTATGAAGATTGTTATAGTCAGCAAGAACTTGGAGAGGATTCTTCCTCACTTCCCATTTGTTTAAGAATGTTTGATGGAAGGCTTGGAGATTGTTGATACCGTGGGGGGCTAGGGCTTTAAACAATATTCTTACTTCTCCCCCTAAAATCTGAGCAAATAATCTGAGCTTGAAAGAATCATCATCAATTTCATTTCTGTCAAAGTAGTCATTCATCTTATCCACATGTTGTGATGTTGTTGTAGCATTGCTAGCATCATATAATGGAATTTTGGACTGATAGTCTTGTGGAAGATTGACTAATGGTACAGGGAGGACTAAGGGAGCATACCATGCTGCCATGATATGTGGTGGAGGTGGGTTGACAAGAGGGGGTGTGGGCTGAAGTGAAGTGGTTTGAGCGGTGGATGGAGGATGAAAAGAAGTGGATGGGACTGTAGTAGATTGCTGAGCTGATCTTGGATGAGAGACACCTAGATTATAAAGAAAATGTGAATCAGGAGGTGTTGTTTCTATACTCCCAAGATTTTCACTTGTTTCAAGAGATGAATTTGAAGAATCAGAATCTAACTGATCTAAATCATCAAGGGACCTAGTTCTAAATGGATTTAATAGGTCAGCTTGTGATTGTTGCGGAGCTGAAAGATTTTCAGGGACTGAATTAGCTCTTAGGGGTAATCTGAAAATAGTTGAAGATTCTATCTTAGGAGACTTCCTAAGGATTCTTTCTAGGTTATCAACTATCTCAGGTGGATCAGGGTCAGGATGGGCTCTAGTGTGAATCTTTCTAGGAGCCACTATGCTGTGTTTTTAGACCCAAAAAATAAGAAAAGTTCAACCAAATATGACAATCTTTAAGAGGTGAACTAAACTGTTTTCACAATTTTTTAATCCTACAGTCATCTAACTGGATTTGAATGATATTATAATGATAAGGGTTCTTCCCAGTGGAGTCTTAAGGTCTGTTCAGGATTGTGGAGTCGCCAGGTGGAAAGTTTAGAGTGTTTTCAAAGAGATACATTGTCCACCACAGTGCTTGTGAAACATCCCTTTTCAAGGATATCCCAAAACACAACAAACTCTAACCAGAGATTGACTGGGAGGGCATTCACCAGATATTTCACCTCTAAAATAGGATGAGATCTAGAGGCTACCTGGCCATTTCCAGACTCTGTCTAAGAGTATGAGGTAAAATACAACAAAAGGTAAGTGAAAAGTAAGAGCAAGTGTTTTACTACCAATCTGAAATGTTTTTGGTATTTTCTGGGGTATTTTTATTTGTTTGGTTTCTAAGAATGTCCTAACTTTTCTTCAAAACTTAGCTACGGTTGTGAGGCAAAGACAGTCTACTCTTATGGCTAAGCTAGCTGATTTTTCAAGGTTAGATAAGGCCTTATCAGAATCCTAGGGTTGACCTAGTTTGTCACTGATTCAAACAAGTTTCATCATGATTACCATTTCTTGGTAGTGCTTGAAAAGGATACTTTTTACTCTCAAATTTTTGTGTGAAAATCAAGAGAAAATGAGATGAAAACTCAACTCAATCCCCAGTGGAGTCGCCAGAAATGTTAGGGATATGTAATTTATTAGCAAGATTGGCAGAGTCCAATTACAGAAACAACATCGTTTCAACCAACTTTGGGATTCTAGGATCTAGCCCTCCTGAATCCAGAGAGGGATCTCTCCAATGAGTGCAAAGATGGATTTGTATTTGAAGTTTGGAATAATGATATTGGGCTAGTTATGAAGTCCAAGGGTTTTGTTTGTTTTTGGATGGTTGAACATGATTGCTGTTAGAGGTGAAAAGTCCCAAAAGTAAAGAGGTTCAAAGGCGTGAAGTTGTAAGCAAAAGAGTAAGTTTTGATCAAGAAGAAAGATGATGGCAGGTTTTCAGTCCATTGGGCTATGAAGTCATAAGAGGATTTAATTGAAACAATCAGGTTGAAGAGTGGTCTATGGGGCAAGTCATCTATGCCTAAGGATCTCTTTAAGGTTTGATTTATGGAATGGAATGATACATCAAGAAGGGAAATAAACAAATGCAGAAACAAAGAGTAGACCAGGATATGGTAATTACTTTGAAACTAACCAACCTTTGACCAGGCACTTAAGAAAGACATGAAAGAAAACTAGGATCTGGTAAGTACTTCGAAACTAGCCAGCCTTTGATACACTTCCAATAGAAAACATATTAAAAACGAAGGGAACTTGAAGGCAACCTTTGGAGTAGAAACTAGTGGGTTAGGCTCACCACAAATCCTCTCCTAGCTCTTCTTTACTTGGCTACTTCCAAGACAATCACAGAGATAACATAGAATGGCCTAAGATCTGGTAAGTACTTTGAAACTGTCCAACTTTTAACACATTCTAAGGGAAACAATCAAACAGTTATGCAAACAAGACTGGGACCAGGGCTCACCATATCTTCCTCAGTTCATCTTCACACAACATATACTGAAAGTAACATTCAAAAATAACATTTATCTAATGCAATAAGACGAGGGAACGCCAGCATTCCTATGCTTGAACTAAATTAAATCATTTTTAAATAACGTAGTGGGAAGAAAAAATTTAAATAAAGGTTTCTCAGCTAGAGGAGGCTATTGGTATACAGTATGACCTAACATTGTTTAAACTGTCCGTTACAGAAGAAAATGAAACAAAATGAAAACAAGAATAAAATAACAAGTTACAATGAGAATAACATCACCGTCAACATACACCAGGATCCCATAAATTAGCTTGTATTGATGCTCCAAACCAATTACAATCTTCAAGTCCAGTGTTTTAATTCATCTTTCTTTCATAAACTAACTTATATGTTACCAGCAGAGCTCCAAGAGCCACTGAATCACTATTTACAATCAGGGATCTTCAGCTCAATTACATTACAATGCTTCAGCAATTACATCAACAACCAACCCCTCACTCATCTTCTACTGAAGTATATATAGAAGGATGAGGAGGTGAGATCTGATTAAAGATCTCAAATGCAACTAATACAGAGTTAATGTTTTCTTGGCCCTTGGGAGGCTCAATGAAGAAACTGTACAAGTCTTTCACTGTATTAATTGGTTTATACTTATGAGTTAAGCTCGGTGGGAGCTTTTGTTGACCGTTGAGGCTCTGTGTGATGCTAGGGTTACTCTGCAGACATTATTTCATTAAATCCTTGGCAGAAGTAACTCTTCAGCTACGTCGAGGCAAAATATATTATCCCGATCAATAAGTTCTGCTCCTGATTGAATACTTTGAGGCACAGGTGGCACTTTGGTCACTGGGAGGAATCAATTCACCTCCATCTGTGGCGGTGGAGGGTTTTCCTGATAAAACACTTTTAGGTTTTCCTTTAAACTGTGTTTTATATTGGAGATTAGGCTATTGATAATTGTCTTAGCTGTAATCCCCACTAATTTGTCCATCAATTCTCTGCTCTAGTTCATCCTGGTCTTCGACACTGATAATCTTTGACTGTGCCCATTTCATGGTTTTCCTTGTTGTCTTGCCAGGCTGCGCAGGGATTATAAGGCATCAATGCCTGAGAAAACATCAACGAAACATGTAATTTAACCCTGCGGATGGCTTCCCTAATGTATTCGAAGGCCGGAGGATCGTCATCCTTGGCCTACGAAATTTCTTCGTTTAAGAGAAAAAACATTAAAACCTGCAAAAAAAAATAAATATTACAAAATCCTGTGTTTATAGGTCAATCTGCATCAGAGGATATGCGGAGGAAGCAGGGCCGTTGGATGGCATCATCCAATGGTCGGGATTTAATCTCAGAAAGGTCAAAAAAGCGTGGGGGAAGGAGGACTAGATCGAAGCCATCGATTCGTGTCGAGAACCATGGTCGGGGATGATTGAGGGGGGTCCGAGTGTATGGAGGAAAATCCTTGGGGGTATACCCCCACAATAAAACTGCACCATTGATCTGGATCAATTTGGACGGTCAAGATGGAATCAGGGGATGTTGAAAGTCAAACGGAGGGAATCTGAGTGATGAATTTTGGACCATTCATCAGATCAGATCAACGGCGGAGATGCGATTGCCGCTATGCGATGGCTTTTTTGATCGTGCGTGCATCTTTGTTATCCATCGAGCAACTTTGGTTAGTGCTCACCGTCGGATCAGTGGGTCCAGATCGGACGGCTGTGGTAAATTTTGCTGCATGCCCTGGCCCGAATGTTAATGCGCGAGGACGACGGTTTTGGAAAAGGGTACGGGAGACGCGTGGCGGCAAGTGTATGGAATCACTGCCAATTGGGAGAAAACCACCTTGGGTCGAAAGTGGTGCGAAAAATACTGTCGTTTTTGGGCAAACAGCGCATGGGAGGTGGGGACCACATGGAAGTTGGGGTTCGCACCGTCCGATCTGCTAAGCAGATCGACAGTTGAGATTGCCCCACCATTTACAAGGCGGAGAACTTTGGAAAATAAATTAAAACCCAAAAAACACGAATAACAAAGGTTTTTAATGTTTTGGGTGGAGAAATATTATTGGAAAGGATAAGCGCCCGCGAGGTTTTAGCAGTTGGTTCTAGCACTCGGGCTCATGGAAAAAAAAAAGGGTTAGAGGCTTAGCCCGAGGGGGCTTAAGCCCAAAACATAGAAAATATGCGTTTTCTATGGTTTTTCAAAAGAAATGGAGGTTCCGATAAGGCTAAGAAGGGGTCTTAGACCTTATAAAATGGATTTTGATTAGGGGAAATAGCAGAAACATGGAAAAGAGGGATTTTCATGGGGAATGGAGGGATAGAAGAGGAGGTTAGTTTTGAGGAGAAGGAAGGGGAAAAAGGGGTCTGCAGTAGTATTTGAATTTGGATTTTTATAGGATTTCAGAGGTTTTTAGGATGTAAACAACAGTATGGGATCTGGATAGAGGCATGAGGCCTTCAAGAGTCTTCAAGAGCCAACAGTTTTTAATAGGGAAAAATTGTTCCTTGAAGGCTCAAAACATATTTGGCCACCTTTGGTATAATCAAATTTTATAGGTGGCTAACACAATCCATCGTATAATACGTGCTCCAAGTAATATTCAGGCACAATCGTAGGGAACGTCTTCTCATTCGCCTAATCATAGTCATCAAACTTAATTAGTGGGAGTTTTACAAACATGTCTCCCTCCATAGTAACTTCCACTAGGATCAGTAGCATTTGTAGGTATGCACGCACCGTATCCAAATATTTCGGCACCTTCATGGAGGGTCTACACGGCTTGACATATTTTGGCAGCCATGATATGGGTTCGACGAAGAGCGCAGCCTCCTTCGTCGTGCTCATGGGTCTCTTGATTAGGTCGCCTACAAGGGACCTATCCTTCATCGATTGGCACAGGGATGTGAATTTTCGAGGTGACATCCACGACTTGGAATATGACCCCTTGGTCATCTTACCCTTTCCTTTATCTAGTGTGGACGCAACTTCTTGGACTTCTGGTACTACTTCATGAACATCATTTGATTCAGGCTTTGTAGACGTTGTGAACGACACAAAGTGTTCTTCAGATGGTGCACTATCAGGGTTCATGCCCATCATCCTTGGTATAAAAATGAATTATGGGTTGCTTAGGTTTGATGTGGGAGTCTCTCGGCCAGACATACAGTGCTCAGAGATGAATGCTTGGCGCAATTCACAAATAAATTTAGGGCGCAATATACTCGGAAATCAAAGGAATATAATATGAACCGTGCCATTCCTTTTATAGGAGATCTGAGGTGAAAATAGTTGGATATTCATTAAATGCACCTTACCCCCATAAAAATGGTCAAAAATCCCGTAAGATATCCTCATTAAATGCAGAAAACCCGCTCCATTCAACAGTAAAATCACTTTTTCACCTAGATTTACTGTTCGAACGGCTAGTTTCTCCTACTATGCACTACCTCTGTTCTCTTTCCACACCTATCTGTGCATGCCCCCTACACAACACCCATAATAGTGTATTCCTATTGTGTAGAAATATATTAATTTAGTAGGCACAGGGTTATCCATATATGGCTTTAGTCATCTTTCATTGAAATACTTGGGAAGACTCTCAATGTGCAATGTGGCAAAGTGTACCGCACCTCCATCAATGATTTCTTTCACAATGTATGGCCCCAAATAGTGCTTCCTGAACTTTCCCGGGTGGTGTTCGAACTGAATATCATATAAAAAAATCAAATCATCCTCTCTAAATGCCTTCTGTCTTATGTCTCTATCATGCCAGGCCTTTTAATGGGCCTTCTGCACTTGCTAGTGAAAGTTAGCGATGAATCGATCCTCCTCCAAGGAAAATCGTTGCGCACGATGTTCCTCTATGATGGCAGGCTCAACCATATTAGTGAATTTCATGATGCATAGACTTGGGAGAATATATTCCATTGGCATGAGTGCTTCTTGCACATAAACCATCCTAAAAGGTTTTTTCCCAGTCAAGTTCTTGCATGTGATCTTATAAGCCCATAACACAGGAGGGATGTGCATGTGCCAATCACTCTGATTTGCATTACAGATCTTTGTGAGCATATTCTCCAATATTTTTTTGAAAACTTCTACTCCACCATTCGCTTGAGGGTGGTGAGTACTTTTCTAGTGATGTATCTGAAATTCCTCTGTCAGACCTTCAATGGTTTTGTTAAAAAATTGTGTACCCCTATCACTCATCAATATCTTCAGGCACCTAAACCTAGTCAGAATATATTCAAAATGGAAATGTATAGCAGCATCTATGGTAAAATACTTGACTAGCTTAACTTCTTCCCATCTAGTTACATAATCTATGGTAGTGATGATGAAGCACGTGCTAGTCTTCTTCCCTAGAGGATTGATAGGTCCCACAAAATCTATGGCCCATTTATCAAAAGCCTGCAGGGCCATCTATGGCTACAGGGAATTTCATCTATGCGCAATGGCTTCACCATTCTTTGGCATCCATCACAAGCCTGATAGTACGCATGTGCATCACTGTGCACTATGGGCCACCATAACCTAGCACACAACACCTTCTGCGTAGTGGAATTCTATGCATAGTGGTCTCCTTCCACTCCTCCATGAGCCTCATCCAAGATGTCATGTCTCTCTCTCATGGTCCAAATCATACCTTCTTAATACTTCATTTTATCCTAGCTTATACAATTGACCAAAAATCAGTGTAAAATCAACTTCGTGCGAAACCAACTCCTTCTTTTGTTGCACTGAATATTCAGTGGGCACACTTCCAGTGGTCAGAAAGTGAATAATATCAGCAAAGTGTTCATCAATCACCTTAATAGCAAAGAGTTGTGCATCAGGTAGTCCCTCCTCCAAACTGGTTGGTTCCTCCCCATTTTCGATGCGTGACAGGTGATTAGGTCCAACATTCAGTCTTCCAGGCTTCACAATTATTTCAAAGTCATATTATTGAAATAGTAGCAGCCATCTACAAATATTCGCCCCCAACACAGTCTTATTGACCATCTACTTCAAATTAGAATAGTCAGTGAACATCTTAAAATGCCCTCCTAGCATATAGTGCCTATATTTTTGTAGAGCATAGACCATGACCAATCCTTCCCTTTTTGTGGTTGAGTAGTTGCGCTCTACACTATAAAACTTCCTACTGGAAAAATCAATGAGGTGATCAATGTCTCCTTCTCCTGGTTGCACTAAAACAACTCCAAGTGATATACCATATGCATCAACATGTACATGGAAGACCTTGGACCAGTCTGGGAATATTAAAATATTTTCAGTAACCATCTTTTCCTTCAGTAGCTCAAAGCCCTTTTGGCATTACTCATCCCAGAAAAATGACATATCCTTCTTCAACAATTTCTCCATAGGTGTAGTCATCAAAGCATAGCCTTGGATTTAATTTTTTGTAATATTTGGTGTGTCCCAGAATGGAGCGCAACTATTTTTCATTAGTAGGGACTTCTAGGTTGATAATAACTGCAATCTTGGTCAGATCTACCATCAAACCTTGCTAACACATAATATGGCCCAACAAGATTCCAAAAAGAAGACATAATATACATTTCTTCAAGTTAAGAGAAATCCGATGCTTCCTACAAGTGTCAAGCATCATGCACAGGTTGGACATGTTATCACTGGAATCAGCACTTGGATTGTGACAAGCACTTGACCAGACACATCTTAAACTGAAGGGATTTTCTTATGACTTGATTGAGTTTTTGGAAATCACACAAACTGAAAGGAGTTTTGAACAAATAAGAATCTCTCATACATATGAGGGCACTGGTGCATAATATGGTAGAAATATTGATTTTGTAGCTTGATGGTTAGAAAAATGGAAGATAAAAAATATATGTGTAAAACAAAAGTCCATTGTTAAGAGGAAAGGGTGACAAAAATTCTAGAACTGAAATGTATAGTGAAAGAATGCTTTAAAAGAGTTACAAGAGTCTCACTCTACATTTTAAAAATATCATTACATAGAATTATTTGAACTAACATGACCTCATTTATTAGGAATGCTTGATAAATCAAGACTGACAAAAACAGGTTAATCATGTATGCTAGATCAAAAGACTTATAAGAAAATGAGACATGATTTAATTCAACCTCAAGGAATTCTTATGAAATATATTCAATTCGTACTTAATCACAAATTCTTGATAAAACAATACTTACAAAAATAGATTAATATGTCATGAAGGTTCACAATAATGATAAAAACATGAGATATAACTGTGTAATTTGTAATCTAGAATGAAACAGTAAATTATGGAAACACATAAGAAGATTAAAAATACACACACCATACAATTTGTGATTCCTCAAGGGTGCCTCTAGATATATTATATATTCAAATAGGTACAACACAGTATGCAATGAAATGTACAGCCAAAAAACCCTTTCTTCCTTGCATTACATAGTATATATACAAAAAAAAGTTCTCTTAAAGCCTCCGTAAAAGGTGCAATTATTGTTTTAGAGACTTTATTACAATCCTCTACATATAGTAGAGCCTATCTTAAACACAACATCAAAATAATTGAAATACAACTGAAGGTAGAACATGATAGTATGGAGCTCTAAATGGATGAGTTGAAGTGGCTGAGTGCTCCTCGTTTCTTGGAAAAACTGCCTCCACAAAAAGTGAAATTGCTAACTGAAAATGACACCCGGACCCTTATCTACAAAAGTGTAGGAGTAACCAACTGAAATGACATCTATAAGATAGCTTTATTAGATGACACTTGGAAAAAAAACATTACCATCGAGGCTACATTCACTTCATCATCGTTTAGTGTCATTCTTTTGAAAACAGAACAAAAAAGCAACCTTTTCTCCTCCTTATACAAAATCTGAAAATAATATCTAGTTTTCTAAAAAGGGTAGCTATATTTGAAAATACTTTGTATAAGCTAGAAATGACATGATTCTTCAGATTTTCATGGTTTTGTACTTTTAATAATTAGAGATATAGTATAGAAGAAAAAATCCTGATAGCTTCTGCCTTAGTGACCCTCTTGTTTAGATTTCTTTTCCGTACTTTCTTTTTCTGCTAAATATTCTTCTTCCTTGGTTAATTCTCTGGGATTTTATCTATGTTTATTATTTCATCCCTGAGAGCAGGATTGGCTATGATTTTTCTTGCTAGTCTAAGATTGTTCTTTGGTTTGGTGTGAGGCTTTTTAATATATGGGTTTGAAATGTATAAAGGCCTATTTCTCCCATGTATAACTCTGCTTGACTTTCCTTCTTCAAAGTCTAACTCACGGAACTTTGTTTCACTTCTATCCTCCTCAAAAGATGAATATGAGTGGATTATAGATTTCTTCTTCCCTTTGGCTAAAGAACTAATAAATGAGTAAAGCTGAGCTATGGTAGGTTCTTCTACTGTAATGGTCTCTGAAACTTTGCTTTTCCCATTTTTTAGTGAGGAAAAGACTTATGCAATTTTAGTCTCATCTGGTGTTGGAGTAGCAATGTTTTCTTGTTTCTCCTATCTAGCCTCTAGAACAGGGCTTGGTGTCAATATTTCATGTCTGACTTCCACTGAAGGTCCTTCTATCATAATAAGTTGTCCCCTGCATTTACCTTTTGAAGAGGAAGCTACCTCTTCCTTGATCTTGGACATTGTATTTTTGTCAGGAAGAGTAGATTTTTGTTTGAGTTTGCTTGCATTGTCCTGCCTGAAAGACCCCAAGGTCTATGGCTCCTTAGGTAATCTTCTAGTGTAAAATTCCTTGGATGGTTTCATTGTAGGTATAGGAGTGATGGTTAGTGTAGGAGTGGCGATTTGAACTCTAGCTCTCCTAGATGATTTCCTTTTTTGTCTGCTAGATGATGTAGAAGATGGACCAGATTATGAAGGGGTAAATGTAGGTGTAAGGCTTGACTATTCCTCTTGGTTATTTAGCCTTCTAGGCCTTCCTACCCTTCTCCTTGAGTAAATACTACTAAATCCCTCATTTTCTAAAAAAATTTCCCTTGTGGTTCTTTTCTTTCTCAGATGATAAACCATGAGTATTTTGATCAAACCTCTATGATAGAGATTATGAAGAGAATAATATGGGGTTCTCTGTAATTTTCATGACATTGACAACATAGATTTATGAAGGAAAAATGGTATATTCATAGATTTAGAGCCCAGGATGTGAGCTAGAAACCTCATATAGTATTTATGCACAGTAGAAAACCTACCCTCACAAGTTATTTAATGTTGGATAATGGTAATTACATCTTGCCACTCGGGCCTAAAATACAAAATATGAATAGTAGGGGTCCAACCAATATTTTCAAGTTCAAGATTTAAATATGGATTCGAATCATATTTAAGCAGAATTTTTTTCTTGTGTCGGGATTCACTTGTAGCTAATGTTTGAGTGGCCCTTGCAATGATAGTCTTTGTGATCTTGAAGGTTTGAGACCCCAGATTGACCTGTTCTCCATCGAATGTCTCAGTAATGCCCGAGCCACTGCCAAATTTTCATTTGAAAACATCTTTAAATATTGATACCACCTTGGTGCTTGGAGCTGAGGCTTAGCACGATGGTCGAAAAAATGGGTACTTGCCGGTTTTGAACGGTTCACCTTACCAACCTTGCCCATCTTGTTAACATTTAAACTAGCCTCTAATGCACACCTATAAGAGAAGGAACAAAAACCCTCCATGTTACACCATTTTTTGGTCATCTTACCTATTATCATTAGATGGACCCAAGTACAAAATGTAAGACCAATTTTACCCTACGTAAAATTTCTTTCACTATGTAAAATAACTCAATAAAACACATTTATTAGGTTTTTTATGGCCTAAACAGGAAACCCCAAAGGGAAATATTAAACAAATCTATATTTGTTTGATTTTCCTCATGGAATAATTAATCAAACAATAATTTAATTATTATTCCTGGTCATATTTAACCCAAAACAAGGAAATTAATTAGATAAATCCTTGTTTATCTTCTTATTTTCTAGGAATAATTATTTAAATCTTATTTAAATAATATTCCTTGTTAAATATGACTAAATCATTTATAAATAATTAAATAAATCATTATTTATTTAATTATCATTGAACCACTTCCTTAAAATAATTAAATCATTTATTTATTTATTATTTACAAATAAAGGGATTTGACCAAATTCAAATGCATTTTCCCTCCAAGAAATATAATAAAATATTCCATAAAAGGTGGATCTAGATTTGGTTAATATTATTTTAATCATGCACCAAGATCTAGAATGACCCAATATTTTGTTATAAATAGGAGGGTTTTTCCTACCATTCTTCACCTTTTGTTGCCTATTAGATCACTCTGGATCTATGCTCTTGGTTTGACTTTGAACCATTATCATTGTCAAATTTTATATTATTTCACTTTGTGAGCTCCCTTTGAGTTCTATTTTTGTCTGGGTTTTCTACACCAGCAAGAGAGAGAATGCTAGATTTGAAGTGTTGAGGACTTTCAAGAACCCATCCCATTGAGGAGAATTGGAAACACCTTTCTTGTTTTCCTCTCAGGTGCCCTTAATATAAGATTCTTTCAAAAATATTGGTCTTGTCTTGTCTATTGGACGTATGGAGAAAAACCTTATTCTTGCTGCTTAATGTATTTTTATGCATAGATCTAGATTTGTGCAGCATTTGTCTTGATCAACTAACTGTAGATTTGAAGATATTGGCAGCCATATTTGATGTTAGGGATATAAGTTATGCGTAGCTAAAGTGGCCTTTTTTCGTACACTTCGACAAAAGATTCATACTAACACTCCACGAAGCCATACCTATTGGAACAAGGTAATAAATTATTTTGTTGGAGGATAAAAACAATTTGTTGTAGCTTTCACTAGGGTAAATGGTTTGTTGTAGCTCTGGATGCCCTAAATTACGGTGAGAGGGAATGACACGAAAAAAAAAATTATTTAAATATGTTGCCAACTCATCCCACCGAACCTTTCACTCCATCACCTTATTTAATAAGAGCTACTCGTACTTCAACTTTAATACATTTCAATTTAGTGAGTAGTAATAGATTTGACTAGTCTTAGTAAATAAAATAACCAACCTCCTTTTGATGAAGCCTCCAATCAGAATTAGCCAGCTTTAAGGTGAATAACACCTATTTTTTTAACAGACCTTCAATTTTCAAAGAGAAATGTTTGTTTCACCTGAGTAATGATTCTTTTATCTCCTTGCACAAATTTTGCAGGTAATAGCTACTTTTTTGAAAAAGGCAGATATTCCTGTATTGCTAGTAAAACTAGATCTTCTGAAGAAAATAGTTTCCTCTCTAGGAAAACTAGTTGTTATCGTGTTGTTACTAACATAACTGATGACTATGACATTTTTTAACCTTGAATATAAATATCATGGTGAATGAATAAGACTTCTCAAGCTAAAACCATGACCTTAACTACTCAAAGTAGTTAAAAGACTTATTAAAAGAAAATTTACCCTAAGAATTATATGACATAAACAAACTATTGGACTCAAAATTATTTTGGGTTTTGGTTAGAAAATGATAAAATACTAATAAATTTTAACCTCCAGGGCTCTCAACCATAGGTTAGGATACAAGAGAGGATAAAATACACAACCTATAATGAAGACCAAACTTTGAAAAGTTTTGAAAAATTGCAGTGCTAATAGTGACTCCTATTGGGGATGAAGTCCTCCCTTTGAGGCTTCAAGGACTGTAGATTTAGTGCCTTAAAATCTTAGGACATTAAATTCTAGAATCTAATGACATAAATTGAATTTTAATTACTGAAATGAAAACTAACTCTATTTACAGACACAAATACCATTGGGCATGGATTTTTATTGAAACAACACTATGGATATTTACAATGAAAATACTGATTGAATCAACAAACAAAGACCTTTTTTTCATAATAACCATTGGCTATACCTCTATTTAATTCATCATCATCTAAATGCTTCAGTATAAATGTGCTACTTTCCAGAACTTGAGCAGTTTTGAATGGCCGAAAAAACAAGTTGTCAAACTTACCATGCTTTCCATAATCTTCTCTTATTGCATCCTAGTGCAATACAAAATCATCTTCTTGGAATACCTATTGTTTTTCTCTTTTGTCAAAGACAAATTTTTCTTTGGCTTTTTACTTCTATGATTTTTCCATTAGGGATTCTGGGATTTGATGAGCTTCTATCAATTGCAGCATCCTTATCTGAATGGGATTTGAATTATCAGTTTCATCATGTAAAAAATTCATAACAAGAAGGGTCAACTATAATGGCATCACAACATTAGCACCATAAGAATTTTAAAGGGAGAAACTCCAATTTCTCTCTTGATTCTTACCCTATCTTCCCAAAGAGAATGAACTATCTGAGTATCCCAGTTTATTTTTTTTTTCTGTCATCATCTTCTTTATTATTCTTACCACGCATTTATTTGATTACTTAACTAATGCATTACCTTGGGGGTAATAAGGTGTAGAATGAGTCAAATAAATGCTATACTTCTGATAGAATTTGTTCATCTTGGCATATTTAAAATCCATTGCATTGTCAGTCACGAAATTTTGAGAATAGTCAAATCTAGACATAATATTTTCCAATGGAAATTTAATTATTATCGTTTTAGTGGTGTTTCTAGTTGGAATGGCGTCAATTCACTTGGTGAAATAGTTTATGGATGTAAGAATCCACCTATGATGCGTTGATGATGGTGGATGAATCTCACCAATGAAATCTAGCCCCCACTGCTGGAAAGGAGCATCTGCTGAAATGGGAATAAGAGGTAGTGGGAGTAGCTTCGGCTTACTGGAAAACTACAAGCTCTGAATTTAGCAAAAGCATCATAGAAAATAGTTGGCCAATAATAGCCAACTCTTAGAATTTTTTTTGCAGTAGCTTTCCAATATAAATGCCCACCACACACCCCTGCATGTATCTCTGACATAACTTTCTGAGCTTAAAATTCATCTACACATCTCAACAAAACTCCTACAGGGTCTTTCCAATAAAGATGATTTTACATTATGCAATACTTGACAGCCTTCAGTTTAAAAGCCCTTCTCTTTGATTTTTCCATTTCTGGAGGATAGCTGAGATTTAACAAAAAATACACTATGTCCTCATACCAATTGGAATAGAAGAGTTCAAGATAATCAGATATACCTTATTTATTTGTTTCTTCAGCTACCTCCATTTTTGTATTTAGAGATTTTCAATTTGATTCTTGCATAAAGCGGGCTAAGCCCTGTCCCTTTATCAACTTAGTAGGTCTGATTTCAATGTCAAATTCCAGAATCTTTTTCAACCATATTCCCCTCCTTCCATCTGTGTCTGGCTGCAACAATACATCCTTGACAACAATATTTGGCACAAAAGCAATGACTTTAGAATGTAGAACATAAACTCGAAAATACTTCAAATCCTTTATCAATGCATATGCATGTTTTTCAACCAAGTTGTACTTTAACTCAACATCTCTTAACGTACAGCTGAAAAAATAAATTGGCTCCTCCAAGTACTCCTTGTTCTTTTGAAGAAAAACTGCTACAATAGTTTCCTTATAAGCATATGAAAAAGTGAGAAAATACTTCTGAAAATCAAGGTTGATTAACATTAGGGCTTTAGTCAAGGTAGATATGATTGCTAATAAATACTTTTTTGCTTCATATTGTCATCTGAGCTCTACATATTTCTTCAACCAGACATTTATATGTTTAATTAATTCTGCAAAATTGGGAACAAAATGCCTCAGAAAATTAATTTTACCCAAAAATTACTATAACTCTTTCTTATTTATGGGTAAACCAATTTTCCATATAGCTTCAACTCTCCCTAGATCACTATAAATTCCATTTTCTATTACTATATTTCCCAACAATTTTCCTTCTTGAACAACAAAGCATGATTTAAAGACAAAGAAAATTTTATGCACTTATCAAACACTTGCTGCAAATGTTTTAAATGATCATGAAAATATTTTGAAAATACTATTATATCATCCAAATAAATGACTACAAATGCTTCCTTTTCTCCTACAAAGGCAATGTCCATTTCTTGTTGAAACATTGCACCTACATTCATTAAACTAAAATACATCTTATTGTACATAAAAGTTCCTCTGGGTGTAGTGAAAATTGTTTTCTCCCTATATTGTGTATGAACTAAAATTTGATTGTATGCTAAAAAACCATATATCGTTGACAACCACTTTGAGCCTACAACCTTCTGCAAAATATGATCCATTTTGGGTAAAGGACAATTATCCTTTAGCAAACACTACAAATTCCAAAAATCAACAAAAATTTTATTTTTTCCATTCTTCTTTTGAGCTGGGTCTATATTAGCTACCCAATTGGAAACTCTTAAAGGAAAAATTATTTTGGCTTCCCAGATTTTTCTGATTTATTTTTTCAATGATCGGAAACATCATAGGATTAATATGTCTTATCTTCTGTTCCACAAGCTTTGCTTCTGATTTAAGAGGGATTTTATGCTCCATTATACTTCTGTCATATTTTTTCAAATCACTATAGGACCAAGCAAAGATGTCGGCATAGTACTTCAGCAACTTGACATATTTAGTTCTAGTTTCTTGAGGAATAAATTTAGAAACTTTAACATATCTAGGCTTATTTTCAGAACCAATATTGTTGTCAATTATACTCTCTTAATATGTCTTACTATCAGGATTTAAAAATACATCGTTATTGTCAAACAACCTTTCCAAAGGAATCAAGCACTGAGGCATGAAGTTTTTTTTTAGATCAATAATGTCTTTTCCAGCTATAGTCTTTTTGAATGGCTTGGTGTTCTAACTTTCAGCTGTGTCTTGTTCATTATCAATCTGAATGTCTGAAAACTCCTCCACACATTCCAAGAATTTTTGAATTTCTTTATCATCTTCAAATACTGGCAGTATTTGATATTTTCAGGAATGGAAGGTTTTCTTTTAATATGAATATCATATGTTTCTTTGACATAAAGAGGAATATTAAAATTACTAGCAGCAATGGCCAATGAATCTGCCATTTCATTTTCTTCTCTGGAAACAAATTCAGATTGAATGCTGAAAAATAATGTTCAATCAAATCCTACACTGAATTTCTTTAATTCTTCAATTTTTAATTATTTACTTGATAATTATCTCTCACGTGTTGTACCACCCACTCCGAATCACCAAAAACAATTAACTGTTCAGCTCCCAAATATTTTGCTGCCTTCATTCCCAAGATAAGTGCTTCATACTCAGTAGTGTTATTAGTAGTGGAAAATTATTTTATGATAAATTCACTACCTGTTGAGTGGGAGAAATAATAACTACACCAACCCTTGATCCCTCTCTTGATGAGGCTCCATCAAAATACAATTTCCAGATCTTCATTGCTTCTAAATTCTGCTCTTTTGTAGCTTGCAAATGCTACTTTTTACTAATTTAAGGCTGGAAATTGTTGTCATCAACAACAAGGTGAAAAATGGATGACCCTAACTCCTTCTCCTCTACATATATAGGATGATTTGAGGGATTTTTTGATCACTTATGATATAAACCATCTGTGTTTCCCTATAAAATCTCCTAATTTCTCCTCCAAAAACTGGGATTGTGGTGTATCTCATATCCATTTGAAGAGCTCCTCCTATATTTTTGGACCAAGATCTAGAAAGAAGCATTCCAAATCTAAAAGGTATGTCTGCAACCACTATGTCCATCACTAGAATTTTCATGGGGAGATGTGTAAGATAAATTGCCAAGTCTTTGATCACTCCTAAACACTTTCCTTTTGGAGTCAAAAGTGTAGAGGTAATGGTATTGTTTAGTGATTTTCAGTCCTACTTCATCCATCAATTTCTTAGGAATTAGATAGGAGATGCTCCAGAATATAATAGGCATCTATGTAGAAATTTGTTATGAATGTTGAGTGAAAGATAAAAAGGTGGAGAGTTATCATCATTCTGATCTTGAACATGGCTGCCCAAGTAAATGATAGGATATTCATCATATAATTTTAATGAATTAGGAGCAATATATGGTTGTAACAGAATTTTAAATGACTCTTTGTAGGATGGATTTTTCAGAATTTCAAGGAGTGGAACTGAAATATTGATGTTATTCAATTCTTACTTGAAACTAAAATTGAGTGGAGTCAAATATCTATTTTCTGCAGTAGTTTTAATGATTGGGGTAAGGTTACGTGATGGAGGAACATCATTAAACTTTGCCTTTTGTTTGGCAACATGTTTTTCAACATCTTGTTTTTGTTGATGTTTTTGGACAACCCGTTTTGACCTTAAAGGATAATTTATTGTCTGATTTTCAAGACGATTTTTCTCATTCTAAACATAAATCTGAGCCTCTTCATCATTTGAAAATATATTTATCCTAGACTGATCTTCATACTTGTGCAAAGTCAAATAAGTTGACTGTGATGTCTCCCCAACAAGATTTGTATATTCATCCTCCATTTCTTGTTCTTGCTGATTTTCTTTAGCAAAATTATTCAGTGGAGGATGAAAATTTTGATCATGAGGATTTCTTCTTAGGCATTGTAAAAAAAATTGAGTCTGAAGGGGTCTCCTAAAAGGAGCTTGATTTATGTTTCCTTCATTTTGAATGGGCCTAGCAACAGGCATGTTTCCTAAATCCAGTTTTTTCATTTTGGAAGAAAGATCTTTAATCAAATTAGACATTTGATATAGCTTTTCTTTAGCTATGAAAGTTTTAGAGGATGAAGATGGTTTCTCCTCTTTCATTTTATTTTTATACTTTGCCCCCTCCCCTTCAATTTTCAGCTTGTTTGAGGACATGAGATTAGATTGCACTCCAATAGCAGCCTCCTGCATACCTACCAATGTTTTAGGCTTCTCATCTCTCAACCATAGTGTGAACTTGGAGTCTGAGGCATTGGAAAAGGTTATCATCGTTGTCGTTTCAGAAGGTTATCATTGAATCTCTTTGTAAATTCATCCAATGATTCACCAGTCTTCTTCTTTAAAGCTCCAAACTTTGTAACGTAATACAGGTAAACCTTAAGGTAACCTTTTGCTTTACAAAAAGTTCTTCCAAAGCATATATTCCTGTTATTGAATTTTGTGGCATGTTTTTGAACCACTTACAAGCTTCTCCATCCAAGCTCTGGCCAAAGAGTCTTGACCAGACATCTTCATGGTTAATGTTTTGGTTATCTGCATAATTGTAAATGGAAACTAGATTTTCTTCAGCAGATAATCCATCTACCTCCCCTGTGTATCTTGGAAAATATTTTAGATAATCCCCTTAAGGAAGATGATGCAAAGGTTAAGGAAGAGCCAGTGGTGCATATCTTGCAGCCCTAATCTACTGCATCCTTGTAGGAGGAGGCTGAGACATTATTTGATGAGATACAAATAGTGGAAAACTTGTTGATGAAGATGTTTGAATGCTAGAAATTACAGTTTGTGGAGTTTGTACTTGTTTTGGAATTGCAGAAAATGGAATTTCTTGGGCTAGTTATTCAGGCTTTGGAGCTGAAAACAATGGATTTTCAAAGAAATGGAAAGTAGAAGGATTTATTTCAATTTATTTAGGAGAATAAGATTTGGATGTAGATTCTTGAAGGATTGGTGTAGCTTCAAATTTGTTCTACTGACCTAGAAAGTCAGAGAGATCAAAAGTGATTTTTTCAAGAAGGTTACCTTCTCATTGATGAGAAGAGGATGCACCAATAGCTGGGTTTTGAGACAAAGGAAAATGCTCCAGTTGTGGGCTAAAATAGGATTGATATTCAGGATGAGTTTGAATAAAAATCAGAATTGTTTTAATATCTTCTTCAGTTAAGATAGCTCTATATGGGAAGGGTGAAATTTTTTAATTCCCATTCTGTTGAGACAAAGGCTTCTGATTTTTCTTCTTTCATTGGAATAATACTTGTCTTTGATTTATTAAATGATGGTTGAGAGATGCTTTCAGTTGAATCTAGGCTAACATCATCTAATTTTCCTTTTATGGAAGTAGTTTCAAGTTGAAATATTTCAGGAGATTCTTTTGAAGCTGAAACTTCTTTAGGTTCTGAGATAGATGATGATACCTTTTATTTTGGAATGTACTTTGAATGAAACTTTTTTACTAAATGTGATGTAGCTTCAGCTAATTTCTATTTCCCTCTTGCATCCTTTATAATCTTCTCTTGGTTAGAAACTAGAATTACACGAGGTGATCTCTGATTTCTACTTCTAGTAGGCTCTATTGAAACCCCTCATCCGCTTTGTGGAGTCACCAGGTGAACTAATTACAATCCGAAAGAGTGACTAGTATTTATTCACCTTTAAAAACTAGTACTAGGAATTCATGCAAAAAATTCAGGAGAATAATGAGTTTAGAAACTTCGTCTCCCGGAAGATGCAGCAAAAGATGTTAGTGTTGGAATCAGCACTTCGATTATGACAAGCGCCTGACCAAACACATCTTAAGCTCAAGGGATTTTCGTATGACTTGATTGATTTTTTAAAAAGTGGTTGGAAGTCACACACATTGAAAGGGGTTTTGAAAAAATAAGAATCTCTAACACATATGAGGGAATTGGTGCATTATGTGGTCACAAGATTGAGTTTGTAGCTTGATGGTTAGAAAAATGGAAGGTAAAAAGTATATGTGTAAAACAGAAGTCCACTGTTAAGAGGAAAGGTTGACACAAATTCTAGACCTGAAATGTATAGTGAAAGAATGCCTTAAAATAATTACAAGAGTCTCACTCTACATTTTAATAATCCCATTACATAGAATGCTTCCAACTAACATGACCTAATTAATCAGGAATTCTTGATAAATCAATACTAACAAAAATAGTTTAATCATGTATGCTAGATCAAAAAACTTATAAGAATATGAGACATGATTTGATTCAACCTCAAGGAATGCTTATGAACTATCTTCAATTCATACTGAATCAAGAATGATTGATAGAGCAAGACTTACAAAAACATTGTAATGTGTCATGAATGTTCACAATACTGATAAAAACATGAGAGAGAACTATGTATTTCATAATATGGAGTGAAATAGTAAATTATGGAAACACATAAGAAGATAAACAATATACAAACCATACAATTTGTGAGTCCTCAAGAGTGCCTCTGGATATATTATATATTAAAAAAGGTACAACATAATATGCAATGAAATGTACAACCAAAAAACCCTTTCTTCCTTTCCTTACATAGTGTATATACAAAAAGGAGTTCTGTTAAAGCATCCATAAAAATTGCAATTCTATTTTTAGAGACTTTATTACAATCCTGTACATATAGTAGATTTTATCTTAAACATAACATCAAAATAAACTGAAATATAACTTAAGATAGAACATGACAATATTGAGCTCAAAATGGATGAGTTGAGGTGGCTGAGTGCTCCTCGTTTCTTGGAAAAAATGCCTCCACAAAAAGTGCAACTACCAACTGAAAATGACACATGGACCCGTATCTAAAAAATTGTAGGAGTAACAAATTGAAATAAAATATGAAGATAGCTTGATCATTAGATGATACTTGGCAAAAGAACATTCACATTGAGTTTGCATTCTGTTGGGTGACAATTTCGTACACTTTTCCTACCTTTTTTTTCCCTATTTTACCTCTTAACTATAACTAATGGTAGTATCTTTACCTCTTTCTCCTACCTTTCTACCCTAACTTTTGTTGTTTCACCTTGTTTTTATTAATTTTCCAATTCACCAATTATTATGATATATCATACCTTTTTATCACTAATTGATGGTGAATGTTTGGAGAAGATCGATGGTCTTTATGTTGTCTTTTCAAATGTCATTTATAGCACCAAAGATCCTGAGCACGAAGTTCACAGAAGCGGTTAAGAGGGCATTGTTATAGAAAAACGATGTTGTTACACCTTGTTGTTACAAACCCACTGACAAACTGTTGTTACACTCTACTGTTACAAGACTCGTTGGCGAATTGCTGATACAGTTGTATCATTGACTGATCCCTTCAACACTTGTTGTTGATCTATCCTCTAGCTATTACACTACAGCTGTGATTCTATTACGATAGTTGTAGAAGTTGTTTAGCATTGTATTTTCTGGATAAAAGCCTAAGGGCGATTTTGATTGTAATCTTTTATTTTGTAGTCAAAACTTTATTAGGAAGTGGTTATAACTATATGTGTTCTATTTCAATCAGCATGAGAATCATAATATTCTCATGACTGAACTATCCCTTAATTTTCTGATGTAACCACTATATAGTTCTCGACCCTAGAGGTCGAAAGGTTAGTAGAGAACAACATTATTTTGGCTTTGTAATTGTGTTCACATTAATACAGATTAGCTTGTTTTTTTTTTTACATGCGTTATTCTATTTATTTTTCGTTAAGTTCTTTCTCTACCTATGCCCTGCTAGGGAGGAAGGGCCCTCCTTCCTAGCAGGGATTACAATGATTAAAGTAGTTGTGTGTATGTAATTGTATTTCAGTTTATGTATCAATAGAGTGTTTTTGTTGTTGTTCAGCTGAGAATATATCTGCTTCGATTTCAATATTTTATATGATGTTACACATGGGATATTAAAGACACTAGCTGGGTACTTGTTGTGTGGCAAGCTAGACTTATTAATTAAAGTGTGATTCTAATATTGTAAATCCTTTTATTTCTGCATGAGTGATTTACTTCCAGCATTTACTTCAGCAACGATTTCTTTTCTTTGAAATTGCTTCTGGTTGGTGTATCAACACAGACAGTGCAACTTCCGTTGGAATAAATAAACGCCCCTGGATTAATAATTAATGTGTGATTTTTAGTCATTTAAAAATGATTTATATAGTCCAAAATTTTGGCGTCGTTGTCGGGGATGGCAGTGACGATCCAATCAATTAGAGTTGTTTCTTAGAAGTGCAATTTCCATGTGTTTTCATAGAGTGTCTCCAACGACACAATTGCTGGGCAGTAAGATGAGAAGTAAGAACCTACACAATGCTCTAACAAAATTGAGTGGGCTCACCAATGTCTTGCTAGGACACTTAGGAGGTTGAATTTCTAAGTATTTTTTTTTCTTAGAGTGTCTGCAGTGACACAATTGCCGAGCGGTAAGATGAGAAGTAAGAACCTGCACATCGCTCTAAAAAACTTGAGCGGGCTCACCAATGTCTTGCTGGGACACTTAGGAGTTGAATTTTTGGTGTTCTTTTTAGGGTGCCTTCAGCTATACATTCGTTGGGAAGTAAGACAAGAGGTAAGAACCTATGCATCACTCTAAAAAACTTGGGCGGCCTCACTCTATAGAAATTGAAGCACTTGTACGATGAATTGATACACATAGGACCCATGTGTGCCGGTAAGACAACATCAACATATAAAAACACCCCCCGCTCTACTTACTACAGGAAAGACAAGTCGTAAGAAGGAAAAGAAGCGTGTAGATTTAGGAAGTAAAACATTCTTTGGAGATCTTATTTCAAGGGCAGAAAAGGAACAGTCCATGGCATACAGAGAAAATAGGAAGACAGGACCATAGAAATAAACTGCCATATCAAGGTCTGGACCATCGATGTATTCCATGTCTAGACCTCACCATCCTTCAAATATCATATCCACTCTTGATATCAAAACTCTAGATTCAAAACAATAGTGGAAAATCATTGAACAGGATTTGAGAATTGAAGGACATGGAGAGACCAGTGGGGAACATCAGGGACCTAAGAAACAACATTCATTTGATCATCAAATAGACGCTAGTAGTGTTGTTAAACATTTGGTCCTAGAGTAGCTTGATCCCTCTATTTTTCAATCTCCAATACACTCTGAGGTCAGTTCATCCCATCAAGAGGAATTGGACATGGGGGACGAGAATATCAAGATAGACAACTCTGTTACTTTTCAATTCCCAATAGTAGTAACGCGAGATGAGGCTCCTATGAATAATATCTCTTTATCATCCCTACCATCCTTTCAGGGGATGGCTGTTGAAGATCCTAATACCTTTTTGTTTGAATTTGATGTGTTGTGTAGAGGTTATGACTACGCTTTAGATGCCCAAAAGATGAAATTATTATCTGCTACTCTGAAAGGAGAAGCATTAATATGGTTCAGGAGATTGGATGTTGGCATGATTTGAACCTAGAATGACATGAGAGAGGCCTTCCTCTTTAAGTATCAGGACTATTTCTGAACCAGGGATTTGGAGGACTAGATTTTCAAAATTGCACAGAAGGAGAAGGAAAGCCTGGAAGAATATCTAGAGTGATTTCACTAAAATTTACAAAGGTCTAAGTTTAGTAATTTAGATCCAAAAATTCTAAAGCCAATATTCTAAAGAGGTTTAAGAGATGATTTTCTGAAGCATCTGAACATAATAGAAAAATGATACATATCACAAGAGAAGTTTGATGAGATAATGAAGCTTTTCCTGCGTATCTCAAGAGGATTGGTCAATGGGATAGTTTCATTTCGGGATCCTTCACTTCAGATATAGAAGTCCACAAGTGGAGGAGTAACTAGAGAAAATATCGGGAACTTATTTGAGGATTTTAAAACCGACCTCCTTAGCACTCTCTTTTCCTAGATCACTACGATACACATTAAGAAAGAATAAGTAGAACCTGAAGTAACCTTAGCAATATTCTATCCCTGATGCAAAAAGGAACATTTGGAAAGATAATGTGGACTGAATAGTGTCATCCTGTGCAACATCTGTGAGTTTTCACACTCTACGAATCAGTATCCTGAGTTTCCCAGATTGAATGTGGTACTTCAAGAATCAAGAAAGGATGTTCAATCTTATTTTTTCATTGGATCAAAGAGACCATGGCAACCATGACCTACAGGTATTCCTTCATATTTTTCCTCCTTTTATCCTTGGAATAATATTTATAATAATCAACAATACCCATGGCAGTATCCTACTCCTTCTTCAACATAATTTATTTCACCATGGAACCAGCAGCCATCTTATGTACCAATGCAATACCCTCCATCACAACCAAATCCTTGGGGTCAGAACTAGAGAGGCAATGGCCAAGGTCCAGTACCACCTCCAATACCAATGAAACAGTAGTAGTTACAACTGCCTTCTATTCAAAATCCTACACCTTATATCCGACCCCAATTACCTGTGCAACCTAACCCCAATCCAAATAATAAGGCATCCCAGAGCATGGATGCTTCGGTTACCCTCCAAACTTATCTTATTACTCCTATCAGACATAATGAGGTTCGACTTCGATCAGGGAAAGTAGTTAGATCTGAACATACCCCCATTATTACCGAAGAAAGTGAATCACCCAAGGAAGGATATGGACGATTCTGAGGCAACTGTTACACATGTAACAGGTTATACAACACTTGTTGTTACATCTGTAATAGCCAGCTCGGGAGGGCCTATTATTCCAACAGTAGCCAATCCGAGTAAGGTTGGTACATATGTGATAGCTGACTTAGCTTTTGGCATTCAGAACCCCCCATATCCTCAACGATTAACTGAAACTGGGCTGATCTCACAACCTGAATCCAAATTCCTCAAGGAGATGCAAAATTTTTATGTGCAGATTCCGCTATTACAAGCCCTTAAAGAAGTCCCTATCAATGCTAAAACAATAAGAGATATATGTGTCAAAAGACCTAGAAGGAAACCTAAAGACCCTAATACTATCCATGTCATGGGAAAATTGTCTGATCTTATGATTGATCATCCTTAGTTGACTAAATATAATGACCTAGGGAGCCCTACAGTGACTTTCCATATTGAAAATAATCTCATAACCAATACTTTGATTGATCTAGGGGAAATTATTAATGTTATGACTAATGTTTTCTAAATACCTACACCTATAGTGCTTGAATTAATAGATAGGTCCTGTGTCAAGCTCGAGGAGTGATCGAAGATGTGGTTATCACTATGTCTTCCTAGAATTATCTGGTTGACTTTCTCACTTTACAAACCAAATCCAACCTGGGGGGTCATCCTTTAATATTGGGAAGAGCGTGGCTAGCCACTGTAGACGCATATATCAAATGTAGGTCTGGATCTATGGTGATCTCATATGGACAGACCACTCAGAACCTGAACCTTTATCTGCCAACAAAACCTCATATGGATTTGAGTAGTCCTTGGTGGGATGAATTTGCACCTCAATCTGATTTTTCCCTACCTCTTCTCACATGTGGAAAAGCACAATAATTTAAGGATGAAACAGAGGACAATATCATTAATGGTTTTATTAGTACTTTACTCCATGTTGCCTCCATTAGAGATTTGGGAGAAGAAGGTGAGAAAGATGATGCAATTATTGAACACTTGAAAACAACTCCACTTACTATCAGCAGTCCCGTTGAAAGCGAACCTAGAAAATGTTTAAACATCAATCCTAACCTGAGTGCTGAAAAAAAACATATTGTTGATACAGCTGTTACAGAAATAAAGAAAGGAATTTTCATGGGACTATACTGATATGAAAGGAATCCATCCTAGCCTATGCACTCACCGCATTTACCTTAAAGAGGATTGCAAACCAATTAGACAACCTTAGCGCAAAATGAAGCCCACACTTAAGGAGATAGTGAAAGAAGAATTGTAGAAACTCCTAAATGCTAATTTTATCTACCCCATTTCTGACAGTCAGTGGGTGTCTCTGCTTGTCATAGTTTCGATGAAGAATGGAAAATGGAGAGTCTCTGTTGACTATATGGAACTTAACAAGGCCACTCAAAAGGACCATTTTCCTTTACCATTAATTGATCAGGTCTTGGACACTCTTTTTGGAAAAAAATTCTTTTCATTTATAGATGGTTTTAGTGGCTATAATCAAATACATATTGCCCCAGAAGACCAAGACAAGACAACCTTTACTTGTCCATGGGGTACTTTTGCATACACAGTCCTTCCCTTTGGCCTTTGTAATGCACCAACAACCCTTCAAAGGGAAATATTGGGTATTTTTTCTGATCTTTTGAATGTCTGTCTTGAAATATTTATGAATGATTTTACACCCTATGGGGATGCCTTTGGGAAAACATTAGCTAACTTGGAAAAAGTACTAGAACACTATGAACAAACTAATATTTCTCTAAGCACGGAGAAATACCACATGATGATGACCGAGGGAATTGTGTTGGGACCTTTCATTTCAGCAGATGGAATCAAGGTAGATCTTGAAAAAATTGAGGTAATCTCGAAAATCTCGACCCCTAAGACTTCAAAAGAGGTATGTAGTTTTCTGGGACATGTAGGATACTATAGGAGATTTATAGAGATTTTTTAAAAGATTGCATCTCCTCTATTTTCATTTCTTATGAAAGATGCAGAATTTGTGTGGACAGGGAATTTTGAGCAAGCCTTTTTAAAATTGAAGAACTGTGTAAAAAAATCACTTATTTTATGAGGTCCAAACTGGGAATTGTCATTTCATATTTCTATAGATGCATCTAACATGGCTGCGGGTCCTGTTTTTCGATAGATAGAGGAGAAGAAACCTTATGCCATTTATTACATCAGCAAGAAATTGACTCCAACAAAACTCAACTACATTGTTACTGAGAAGGAATTCCTAGTATTAGTGCATGTTATCAACAAATTATGGCACTACATCACTAGGTATCAAGTATTTGTACACACTAACTATGCTGCAATTCGATTTTTAATGAACAAGCCTGTTACTAATGGTATAGTTACACGATGGTTTTTTTTGTTACAAGAATTTGATATTACTATTTTAGATAAACCCATTAAAGATAATGTAGTTGTTGATTTCCTTTCTAGATTAACTATAAGTGATGATTTCATTTCCACTGAGGATTCTTTTCCAAATGAGTATATTTTTTCCATCCCTACTCGCTCACCATGATATCCAGATATAGCCAATTACCTTGCTACAAGAAAATTCCCACACCAATTGTCTTCCAAGGGAAGAAGGAGGATTATGCAACAAAGTGCTACCTACTCCTGGATAGAAGGCAATATTTATCACACCGGGAAGGATTTTCAAATTAGGCAATATGTTAGATAAGATGAGGTATTTGAGATCTTGAAGGCTTGTCATGAGGAACCTTGTGGAGGACACTTTTCTGACAAGAGGATAGGACATAAATTACTCTCAACTGGGTACTACTGGCCAACTATATTTCAAGATTCCAAGAAGTTTGTGAAAGGATGTGATAGCTACCAAAGGACGGGACAACCTCTGAAATCAGATGACATGTCATTACAACATCAAATAGTAATAGAACCATTTGAGAAATAGGCTGTAGACTTTGTGGGGCCAATTAATCCTTCATCACAGCAAAAGGCATAAATATTGGTATTTACTAATTATGTCACAAAATGGGTCAAACCAAATGCACTAACTAGAGCAACAGAGCAGGCTTTTTCAGACTTCCTGTTTCAAGATATTTTTGTTCACTTTGGGATACCTAGAGAGATAGTGACATATGGGGGACCTCATTTCACATCTCATTTGATCAAGAAGTTGGTTGAAAAATATGGAATTCATCATAGAACCACTACACCATATCACCCACAAGAAAATGCTCAAGTAGAAAGCACCAATAAAGTCATTGAGGGAATATTAACAAAGACGATAGCCAGCCAGCGAAGAAACTGGGCCGAGAAACTTCCAGAGGTACTATGGGTTTACAGGACAAAATGGAGGAATACTATAGGATTCTCACCATATGAACTGGTGTATGGTAAGAATCCCTTATTCCCCATAGAATTTAAAATAAATACATTAAGAACAACATTATAGGTCGATTTGGATTTGAGTACAACACAAACTCAAAGACTGAACTAGCTCAATGAGTTGGAAGAGAAATGGTTGGTTGCCATTCAACAGACAAAAATGATTCAGCAGCAAAGTGCCATTTGGCATGATGGGTTTATTAAGAAGAAAAAATTCCAGAAAAGAGATTGGGATCTTTTGTAAAATTCAAGATTCAAATATTTCAAAGGCAAACTCTTCACTATATGGCTAGGTCCTTACAATGTGGATACATTATTTGACAATGGGACTGTACAATTGGTCACCATTGACAATGCTAAGATGTCGTTACTAGTTAATGGGCACCATCTAAGGCTATATCATCAACCTGATTCAAAGGAATCATTTGTCAACATTGTCGCGGACTCTGATATTCATGTTACAATAGCAGGGGAACATTCTCTTGTGCAGCCTTAAAAATTAAAATTCCAATAAGTGCAGCAGTTGAAAACCACCTTTGTGGCAGCTGTTACACCTGTTAAAAAACAAAATGTAAAAAAAAATAATAACAAAATAAATAAAAAACAAAAATAAATCTAACTGTGAGAACTCCTTTCTGGGGCGCAGTTAGACAGTCAGTATCAGCTAAAAACCACTCTGGTGGCGGTTGTTACACCTATGTTTTTCTTCCTGAAATAACATCTCCCCTTTCTGATCTATTTTATAGGATGATGGTATTGATGTAATTTCCTTTTCAGTACCAATCTCTCCTGATTATTATGTTTTTCTGAGAATAATCTAAGGGTTGTCTTGGTCATTACACATGTAATAGCCGATAGCCACGAATACTGTTTTTTTATGATTCATTCCATAAACAGTAATAACCATTCTAGCCAAACGCAACAACACGAGTGCTGCAATCAGGATGCCGCCAATCCAAAGTCTCCCTCCACGTCACCTCAAATATGTCATTAAAAAGGTAAACATTGTCATTGATGATTTGGTGATTAATTGGCAAAGTAATGATACTCCTGTGATGGTCATGGGCGATCGTCACCATTAAGGCAGAAGAGGGGATATTTCTTGAAATCATTGCAAAAAGCTGTAATCATAAATATCTATCAAATTCGCATGCACCTAATCAATAATAGAATTGCTGATGATGACCGAATCCGGTTGGAAAAGAGCGTGTCTACAAAATCCCATTACTTTCCATAATGAGCCATTTATGAATATTAGTGTGAGGTATGATTCGGTAAATCCATAAAATTTGTCACCTCCCATCAACCTCCTTGACAAAAACTTTGTATCCTCATTGTAAACTCGTCGATTGGGATAAGTAGAGATGCCAAGAAGCAGCAAATTCAGAGACACAATGATGTTATAGTGGGGTTGAACAGAAAAGAAGCGAATTCAGAAACATCATGATATTACAGTGGGGTTGAATAGCAAGAAGAAAATCTAGAAAAAAACAATAGAGATGGGTGGAGCAGCAGTCAGGCACAAACCAGATTATATGGATGCCCTATAGAATTTTCTAGAAGCCTGCCATATATTCAGATATGTTGGATGGATTGAGTTTTTCCAGAAGCTTGAAGGCTCAGACGACATGGTGGCAATTGAATTTCCTCAGAACTTGAACAATAATCAAACCCGATAAGGAGTGTGCAAGTGGATGTGACTAAAAAGGTAATTTCCTGGGTAACTTCATTGCCAGTGGAGGGGCGAAGGTGATTTAATAGAAAAATCAACGACCCCTCCTTGAAAGAAGACTTCCTAGTAGGGTAAGAAAAACTAGAGAAGAAAGGAAGAGGAATAGACAGATTGTCACTTCTTCATCCTTGGAAAGATGTTTCCCTGGGCTTAATTAAATATATCACTTGTGAAGGAAGGTCCACGATAGTTTTCAACTATCACTTTCCTCTGCTTAATCACCTGTGGCACAAACAATGAATTAATCTTCCATTCTATTTGTTAGGGAATATCAAGCATATGGCGGAAGCAGTGAAAATAGGAGCACGCCCGGAGGCATGTGTGACTAATCAAAAAATCATTAAGCTAATCGTTCTGGATGCCCTAGGCCAACAAGGAAAACCTTGGGAATAATTCAAAAGAAAGAGGCCGAGGACAAGCTAGGGGAAACATACCACGACTTCAGGAGGAAATCAGGCAGAGGTGGAAACCCAGACTCAACCTGCTAGAGTTAGGATTGGGAAAAAGCCTATTGATGAACCAATTCAGGATAGAAGGAAAAACAAAGAGTGAAAGTCATCATACCTGCAGAACCTTTGAATACGGTTGAAAATCAAATTGAAGGATAATTTTTAGAAGAACAAAGGAAACCCTCCTCATTAGGTAAGGATGAAACCAATGCGCTCTTTTTAGAACTAGAAAATTTAAGAAAGGAGAATGAAGAATTAAAGTGGAAATTATCTGAGGGGAAGTAAATCCCGATGTCGGTATGCATGCCATGTTTTCAAGAATTAACAGCAACAAGATACAAGGTCTGTAGAGAAAATATCAATCCAATGGAAATAGAAACAGAACAGCAGGAGGCTATTACACAAGAACCTGCTGATGATACTACTGTTACACAAGAACCAACAGTTAAAGCAGAGCCTCGTATAATAATTGACCTAGAAACCGACCAACAAGAACCTATAGAGGCCACTCTAGGTGGAAACAAAGGGTTTGACACACAAGAATCCACCGAGGAGGTTGTTGTTACACAAGAACCAGTAGCAGAGGTGGAACAACCCCATGTAGTAGAGGATGGTACACCCATTTTTGATGAAGATACTGAATGTAGGAGAACACGAAGTGCCATTTCAAGATGGAGTTATGAGAAAATATTGCTAATTTTTGAGTTACAAAAGTGGAAACAGGAAGCAATCTCCCTTCGGGAGGGGACGATTTTGCTAAAGGAAAATAAGAGAGAAATAGACACTTTGCATGAAAAATGGATGAAAACAGAATTGAAGAAAGGATGGGAGAATTACAAGAAGAAGAAAGCTCTGAAAAAATAGGAAGAACAGTTGTTGTTGTTACAGCAGTAGGTTCAGAACCTCACCTTAGACAAGCAAAAAATTCATGACCTCACCCTCAACTTGCTGGGTTGTAGGCAACCTTCTCAATCCTATCCTATTTTTTTGTGGGAACATTACTTCTTGTTTCAATTGAAAGCCATTATGGAGGATATACCTTATTTATGTTCTTCCACTTGTATATTTCTAGATGTTTTCCATGTCTCCAATTCCGATGAGAAAATTTTGTTGTGTGAGTTATTCTTACAAAATATTATTTTTGAACATGTGATTATCCAGATGGTTGTGACAGTTCTCCTATATGGGAGATCTTCAATTGAGGGCTTTTGTGTACTTCATGAAGAATCATATTGAATGGCATCTAGGCATTAAATCTATGGAGACTATTGAGGAGAAGACGACATTGTGGGTTTGGGAAGAACCAAGACGGGCTACTGAGTTGAGACGAGAATTCAGGAGAATGCTGAGTACCCCGAGGATTAAAGAACCGACTGCGACTCATAGAAGAAGAATTGTGAACTTCTGCCTCAATCAATTCTCAATGATGAAGATCCGAGCTTTGACAAGGTGCTTGAAACAGACGGAAGCCAGCAATGTTGAGCTATTGAAGGGGGATCCATTCTCATTCTAGAATTCTGTGGTGGCTATTACACATGTACCATCTTATGCAAATATTTTACAATTCCTTGGTGCTTTGTGGTTGGGATTGAGATTCAAGCTTCCTTTGATATGGATGCCAATTAAGGATTATTAGATCAATTATGCATTGAGTAAGTATGAGTCAGAATCCTAGGTATGGCAGTTGACATCCAATCAGGGATACAGGTCTGTAGACGAAGATACATCTGGTGCTTATGATCTCACCGACCTGAACCAAAGATATTCCTATGAGAGATGAGTTTGCATGAGGACATGCAAGTATTTTAGTTGGGGGGAGATGTTGGGTAATAGTTTTGTACACTTTTCCTACCTTTTTTTTCCCTATTTTACCTCTTAATTATAACCAATGGGAGTATCTTTGCCTCTTTCTCCTACCTTTATACCCTAACTTGTGTTGTTTCACCTTATTTTTATTACTTTTCCAATTGACCAATTATTATGATAAATCATACATTTTTATGACTAATTGATGGTGAACGTTTGGAGAAGATCGATGGTCTTTGTGTTGTATTTTCAGATGTCATTTATAGATGAAATATCCCGAGCACGAAGTTCACAAAAGTAGTTAAGAGGGTCTTATTACAGCAAAGCGATGCTATTACAGACCTGCTAGCAAAATGTTGTTACACTGCTATTACAAGACTCGTTGGTGAATTGTTGATACAGTTGTACCGTTGACTGGTCCTGTCAACACTTGTTGTTGATTTGTCCTCTGGATGTTACACTAAAACTGTGATTCTATTACGATAGTTGTAGAAGTTGTTTAGCATTGTATTTTTGGGATAATAGCCCAAGGGCAGTTTTGATTGTAATATTTTATTTTCTAGTCAGAAGGAAGTGGTTATAACTATATGTGTTCTATTTTGATCAGCATGAGAATCATAACATTCTCATGACTGATCTATCCCCTAATTTTCTAATGTAACCACCATATAGGTCTCGGCCCTAGAGGTCGAAAGGTTAGTGGAGAAAAAAATTATTTTGGCTCTGTAATTGTGTTCAGATTAATAAATATTATCTTTTTATTGTTTTTACATGTGTTATTCTATTTAGTTTTCATTAATTTCTTTCTCTACCTGCGCCTTGCTAGGGAGGAAGGGACCTCCTTCTTAGCAAGGATTGCAGTGATTAAACTAGTTGTGTGTATGTAATTGTATTTTAGTTTATGTATCAATAGGGTGTTATTGCTACGGTTCAGCTAAGAATATATTCGCTTCGATTTCAATATTTTATATTCTATTACACATGTGATATTAGAGACACCAGCTGGGTACTTGTTTTGTGGCGAGCTAGCCAGATTAATTGAAGTTTCCAGCATTTACTTCCAACATTATTAAAGTGATTATTAAAGTGATTTACTTCCATCATTTACTTCAACAACGATTTCTTTTCTCTGAAATTGCTTCTGGTTGGTGTATCGACACAAATAGTGCAACTGTCATTGGAATAAATAGACGTCCATGGATTGATCATTAATGTGTGTTGTTTAGTCATTTAACAATGATTTATATAGTCCAAAAAATTCACTTCATCATCATTTAGTGTCATTCTTTTGAAAACAGAAAGAAAAACAACCTTTTCTGCTCATACAAAATCTGAAAATAATAGCTACTTTTCTTAAAAGGGTAGCTATATATGAAAATACTGTGTATAAGCCAAAAATGACACGATTCTTCAGATTTTCATGGTTTTGTACATTAAATCATTAGAGATCTAGTATAGAAGACAAAATCCTAACAAATTCTGCCTTGGTGACCCTCTTGTTTGGATTTCTTTTCTGTACTTCATTTTTTTGTTGAATCTTCTTCTTCCTTGGTTCATTCTCTGGGCTATCATCTATGTTTATTATTTCGTCCCTGGGAGTAGGGTTGTCCATGAGTTTTATTTCTAGTTTGAGCTTGTTCTTTGGTCTCGTGTGAGGCCTTTGAATGTATGAATTTGGAATGTATAAAAGCCTCTTTCACCCATGTATAAATTTGCTTGACTGGCCTTATTCAAACTCTGACTCACTGAACATTGTTTCTCTATTATCCTCCTGAAAAGTTAAATATGTGTGGATTATAGATTTCTTCATCCCTTTGGCTAAAGAACAAATAGGTTCTTCTATTTTAATGTTCTCTGAAACTTTTTTTTTCCCCTTTTTGAATGATGAAAATACTTGTGCAAGTGTAAGCTCCTTTGGTGTTGGAGTAGCATTGTTTTCTTGATTCTCCTGTCTAGCCTCTAGAATAGGGCTTGGTGTAAATATTTCAGGGCTGACTTCCAATGAAGGTAACTCTATCATAATATTTTTTCTCTCGCGGTTACCCCTTGAAGAGGAAGCTACCTCTTCCTCTCTCTTGGACATTGTATTTTTGTTAGGAAAGGTAGCTTTTTGTTTCAGTTTGCTCGCATGCTCCTGCCTGAAAGACCCTAAGGTATGTGGCTCCTTAGGTGATATTCTAGCATAAATTTTCCTGGTTGGTTCCACTATAGGTATAGGAATGATGGTTGGTGTAGGAGTGGTGGTTTGAAGTCTAGCTCTCCTTGCTACGTTCCTTGTTTGTATGCTAAATGATGTATAAGATGGACCAACTTGTGAAGGGGTAAATGTAGGTGTAGGGCTTGACTTTTACTCTTGTTTATTTAGCCTTCTTGGCCTTCCTACCCTTCTCCTTTAGTTAATACTGCTAAATCCCTCATTTTCTAAAATGATTTCCCATGTGGTTATTTTCTTTCTCAGATGATAAACCACCAGTATTTTGATTAAACCTCTGTCATAGATATTACGAACATAATAGTCTTGGGTTATCTATATTTTTAGGGACATTGAAAACCAAATTTATGAAGGAAAAATGGTATATTCAAAGCTTTAGAGCCTAATGTGTGAGCTAGAAACATCATCTGGTATTTATGCACAGTAAAAAACCTACCGTCACAAGCTATATAACACTGCACAATAGTAATTATTTCTTGCCACTCAGGCCTAAAATATGAAATATGAATAGTAGGGGTCCAACCAATATTTTCATGTTTAGGATTTAAATATGCATTTGAATAAGCTTTAAGAATATTTTTTTTTTCTTTTTCCAAGACTCGGAGGTAGATGATGTTTGAGTTTCCCTTGCAATGATAGTCTCTATGATCTTGAAGGTCTAAGACCCCAGAATTGACTTGTTCTACATTGAATGTCTCAGCAAATTCCTAAGCCACTACCAAATTTTCACCTAAAATCTTCTTTAAAAATTGATACTGCCCTGCTTCTTGGAGCTGAGGCTTAGCACGATGGTCAACAAAACGGGCATTGGTCAGTTCTAAACATTTCACCTTACCACCCTTGCCCGTATTGTTAATAGTTAACCTAACCACAAATGCACACTTGTAAGATAAGGAAGAACAACCCTCCACGAAGCCCTAACTGCTGGCACAAGGTAATAAACTATTTTTCCGGAGGATAACAACAATTTTTTGTAGCATTCACAAGGGTAAACAGTTTGGTGTAGCTCTGCATGCCCTAAATTACAGTGAGAGGGAATGACACAAAAGAAAAATGATTTAAATTTGCTGCCAAATCATCCCACTGAACCTTTCACTCCATCACCTTATTTACTAATAGATACTCGTACTTCAACTTTAACACATTTCACTTTAATGAGTAGAAATATATTTGACTAGTCTTAGTAAATAAAATAACCAATGTTCGTTTGATGAATCCTCCAATCAAAAATAGAAACCTTTCAGGTGAGTAACACCTCTTGTTTTAACAAACCTTCAATATTCAAAGAGTAGTGATTTTTTCACCTGAGTAATGCCTCTTTTATTTCCTTGCACAAATTTTGTAGGTAATAGCTATTTTTTTGAAAAAGGCAGTTATTCCCCTATTTCTTGTAAAACCAGACCTTCTGAAGAAAATAACTACCTCTCTAGGAAAAGTAGCTATTCCCGTGTTGTTCCTAACATAACTGATGATTCTAACGTTTTTTCTTTATCCTTGGATAGAAATATCATTGTGAATTAATAATACTTCTCAAGATAAACCTGTGACCTTAACTACTCAAAGCAGTTAAAAGACTTATTAAAATAAAACTTACCTTAAGAATTCTATGACACAAAAAAACTATTGGACTCAAAATTATTTTGGATTTTGGTTAAAAAATGATAAAATACTAATACATTTAAACCCTCCAAGGCTCTCCACCATAGGTTAGGAGACAAGAGAGGATCAAAGACATAACTTACAATTATGACAAAATTTTGAAATTTTTTGAAAAATTGCAGTGCTAACATGACACCTGCTTCTTTAATAGCCCAAACATAGTCAAGTCATCAAAATACAACTCTAAGAATTTGTGCATGAATTATTTGACCACAAAAACTAATACGTGCGAGAAGATAGTAGGTTCATTATTTAATCAAAAAGGCATGACTATGTATTGGAAAGACCTGCATTCTGTTGAAAAGGTGGTCTTGCTTTAGTCTTCTAACACAATTATGATCTCAAGATACCCTTAAAATCCATCAGAAAAAGAATAAGCCTCTTGTCCTCCCACATTATGTAAGATCTCATATAAAAATGGAGTAGGGAAGGGGTCATGCACACATGCATCATTCATCTTGCGTAGATCTACACAAATCCTTATTTTTTCCTTGGTCTTATTTTCTTGAAAAACCATGGGGCTCACCCAGTTAGAGTGCTCCATAGGCTCGATGATTCCTTCAATGACCATATTCTATAGTTCCTCTTTCACTTTATGCTTATACTTAGGATTTAATAGGTATGTTTGTTTCTTTTCAAGGTGCTTCAGGTTTCAGAGAGATCTTCATAACACCCAAATCTCCTACAATTCCTTTAAGCTCAGAGAACTTCATGGGAAAAAGGTCTTGATATTCTTTCAACAGCTCCACAACCTTTCCCACTGTGTCATAATCCAAATAATATCCTATTTTGGCCAACTTGGGCTATTATTTTGTTCCAATGTTGAATTTATTTAACTTCAGAAGCTTAGTTACATCCACCATTCCCAATAAGGGCCCTGATACTACGCGTTCCCCCTCAAACTCAAGGATGTTGATATTTCATGGATATTCCTCATTCTCTTCTACTGACAAGTTCGTGCAATTGACAATATCTTTTATCTGTGCTTCCCATGTTGGTGAAACACATTATATTTGAGGCTAGGACTCATCAAAGACAAGTGCTTCTATATCCTCCAGGGCTTTGTCCAATCCCTCTGATCCCCCAACCAAGCCAAAGGTTGATAGAAAATTGTCGTTCATTGTAATCAATGGTGAGTACCGCAGTGCAACTCCATTTCCAAATACCATGTAGTAGGTATTGGTCCCAATGAATGGAAAAAAATACGAGCCCATTTGTTCCAGGTCTTCTCATTCCAAATGTCCATCCACATGGCCAGGTGTTTGCACAGATCACCATGCCCATAGAAAAAATCTGTTAGTGAGGTAGTGGGCTGCTCAAAGAGAAACCTCATCATCTTGTTACATTCCTCCCGGTCCTTAAATATTCCTTGATATTTATCCCACCAATGTGCTGGATTTGCGTGCATGGCTAGATCAAGTGCCCAAAACCTTTTTTCTTCTAGGACAACCTTTTCCAATTTTCAAAAAAAAATACAATACTATCAAAACCATCAAAATAGGGTAATTCTCTTACCTCTAAGGAGATGCATTGGAAATTTTTAGTGATATTGAGGTAGTGTAGTACATAAACATCATGCAACCGATTCTGCTAGTTCTCCATTTCTCCATTCGAATCTAAGATACATGAGCTATGAGTTTCCCAATTTAGCATTCCACTAGTCTTAGAGTTGATCCAATATTCATCCTTCATAGTCACCTTGTAGATATGGTCCATATAATCTCCTTCACACACTGGTTCTGTATATATTTCTCCTTCTGTTGGATCCAGAGGTACTATTACTCACGTACCATAATTTTAAAATATCATGCTTCTACGTTTCAAGTTGATGATATCTCCCATATCAATGGCCCAATCTAGCCCTAGTAGTGCATGGTAAGGGTCTGCATCATCCACAATTTGTATTACTTCAAAATCTGCACGTACCTTTACTCCCGCAATGTCTACTAGAACCTGTGGGAGCCTTCCAAGTGGAATGATCTTCTACTGATTAGCCATGTACAACTGAATGGTGGACCACTCTGGCATTGCTTCACCCATATTTTGCTAGGTCTGCTTAGGTAGAATTTTTTTTTTAGATCCCAAGTCGAATATGACCTAATCCATCTCAAAATCTCCAATTTGAGCGGTCATGTGCACCTCCTGACCAGTTCTCTTCTTGTTCCTTTAAATCTTGTTCACAACCTTACTCTTAGTTTGAGGAAACTCCTTGTCTACGCACCTATCTATTAGGGCCTGGAGATTTTCTACTACTTTCTTATTGCGCAATAACTTAATGTAGGCTTGTAGGAAAGGTTTGAATTCATCATAAATCTTTGCTTCCATGATTGACTTGGATGTGGATGCGCCTACAGTAGCAAAATCCTTCCTGGTTTCAATAAAACTCTCCTTTTCCTTATGTGGGTTGAGTCACTCCTTCTTTTTAGAGGTCTTCCTGATCAATAGCTCTGCATCAGCCTTCTTTCCCTCATTTCTTCTGGTGGTAGCACCACTTTGTGTAATTATGTTTACACTTGGATCATCATCATGTGGATCAGCTTTAAGAATTTGTATGTTCTGCATAGGTGTCTGATGTTGTTTTTCCTTCATTATAGAAATTAAGAAATGACAATATTCAATAACATTATCAAATTTTCTATAATATCTGCAAAATTTTCGTGAAGGGTTCGGGTAATTGTGCGCATAGTGTCCAGCATCTCCATAGTTATAGAAAATTAATTGTCCTCTTCCACGACCTACGCCTCCACCTCTCATTCCTCCCATTCCTCTTGCTATACATCCTCCATGCCCATAGGGAGATGCTGGGCATGATGGGTCAGCTTGCACCCTATAGATTTTGGTATCCATCATTAGCTTGAATGTGTGGCAGTGGTGCACGTCGTGTCCAACCGAAGAACAAAACCTACACCATTGTTGCTTCATTTCTAGCACATAACTTCCTAATTGATGTCAATGGTTTATGTCATGCCTTCCAGCTACCTTATAGTCAGCGCACAACAGTTGGGCAGTACCACTCGGCCCTGCAGCATCCCTGGGGCACAATGGATTTGGCCCTCCCGCTTGCATGTAATATTGAAACAAGGTACACTGGTCTTTCATGTGGCTAAAACCATCGTACCGTATACATCATACATGTGCGGAAACTTCCTTTGCTCTGTCATTATGTAGGTTTTGGATCTCCATGAGCATTGCATCCAAATTATTTTGGATTTGCAGTGTTCCAAATTGGTTATGAGCTCTGGGCGCAACTTCCGATTTCATAACAACTTGAATGTCTTAGGCTTGAGAGTCAATCTTCTACTAGTTCATAGGCCCGTGCAGATGTGGTAAGAGATTTACAATAAACCATTACTTATCCTCTTTATCTTCATAGCTAAATCCTCCCTCAGTGAGAGTGCACTTCAGTCGTTGATCGGCCTCCCAAACAGATTCATTTGGCTCTTGTTTGATATATTTCAATTCCGTCACACACTGTGAGTAGGACTTTGGCTTTCTAAATTTTTTCTTCAAAGCATGCTTGATCTCATCAAAAATAGGATTAGCATGCTGATCCAGATATCCAATAATCCAGTCCAGCGCATGACCTTCAAACTCCATAGCTAGATGCTCTCTCTTCACAACATCAGTGTTAACATTTTGCGTAGTCCATATTGCATTGGCAACAAACCAAAACATATCCATGTCCTCATCTCCCACACCCTTGAAGGTGGGTAGCTTCATATGCGCAACCATATCTCCTTTTGGTGGCAGTGGTGGTGGGGTAGGAGATGTCTTACCCTTGTGCGAGTTCGACTGTGGAGTAGTAGGATGGATACCTCTGGTGCATGTAGCCTCACCGCTTGCTATATCAATGTCAGGTGAGTTTCTCAGAGGCTTGTATATAGAACTTTATCCTCTCTAATTAACCTGACAATACTTTTTGTTGTGCATGGTGCTTTCTATATTATTTAGGGCCATTAACTCAGTGTGACTGCAAAAAACACCCTTTTCACACAATAGCATCTTAATAAAAAAAGGAAGAGAGTGTATGAATTTACCTCTTAGTCCCTTGAAGAACCTCCTTTTAGCTTCAGAATATGACATAAAATGATATGTTGCAAACATTGTTACAAACCCACCCAAAATGTTGTCAACCTAATGATTTACAATGCAGGTAATGGAGCTATCTGTCTGTTCTAACTGTTGGATCAAATTAGGTGTCCATTGAGTGATCTTATCATCCTTCCAGTAGGTTTGGAACTCAGCTAATATGTATAACCACTCTTGTAATTCTTGTGCAAAGGTCACAAAGAAAATATCGTGAACCTCTTTGAAAAGATACTTCTGTTTCCAATTTTCAGAAGACAACTTCTTACTTTTATTTTCCTTAAGGTAAAATTATTGAATTTTCATCTCAAACCACTCTTCTAACTCAGGCTTTGATGGCCGCAACATCACCCAATATCTCTCTCAAAATGATCTCGGTCCCAGCAATGGAACAATTTGTTGTATTGAGGGGTCTTGACCCAGGTTCATAGTTAAGCTTAACCAACAAAACCCTCTTACTGCTGGCCCTTTCGGCGGTGACCTACTTGCGTAGGTCAAAGTCTCACCTGAAGTAGTATGGGGGGGTGCTGGAACCAGGTTTCTACACCCTTAGAGAGAATTAAATGATGTGGGTGTCTTTAGATCTATACTACTAACGGATAACCCTTCGCAACAAAAACCCTAACCAGAAACCCTAGCAAGGTAGATCTAGGTTAATTTATGCATGCTATCTTGTGCATGCACATATAAGACTTCCCTATCCCTTCAACACTTTTAGTAACGTGACATTCAGGTCTTACAATAATAGATATACGCATTCAAAATTCGTATAGGAAAGAAAATCATGTATGCAACTGATCGAAACACAAACAATATACTTGATGTAGTAAACAGAATTAATAAACAAAAATAGATCATAAAGAGAAACATTGATGCATTTTATAATCATAATTATCCTATAAAAATTCTTTATTCATTCATAGTTCGTAATCTCCTTACAATTTTTTAGTTCCACCCACACACACAAACAGGGGGGTTCGCACACAATAGGACTAAGGTCTCCACGCACATAGCCAGTAGGAGCCTTCTATACCTAGAAAAATTTGCTTCATAGCTCAGAACATCATAATCTTATCAAAAATTACTTAGAAGTGTCCCATCCAACTCAATCTAGACTTCTATTTATATCTTTATCCTACACTCATATAAGGCAAACAAACTGTGGTTTACGACCCCTAGTTCTACCCTTTTGCTCATTACAACTCATGAAGGGGCTTTGAATCGCCCCAGAACCCCTTGAGCTATGCATTTCTTAGTGTGCATGACTCAAAAATACAAAAATATTATATTTTTATCAAAATTTTCGGTCCTGAGGGACCTCGCTCCAACAATAATTTATTATCCTTAGTAGCTTGCTTGAGGGACATTTGTTTTTATGGTTGTAGCCATAAAAATACCCAGTATCCTAGATCAAAGTTTCTCTCATTGTGATGTTGATATGACTGTTGTTTCATTCAATTTTGTGCCAAATTTAGGTTATCCTTTAAGAGTTGGAGAACTTGTTGTTGATGATCGATGTGATCTTCCACTACTTGAACCTTAGAATTTACTCTTAAATATTATGTGATGGGTGGTGGATGATATCCATAAAGTTCCATAAATGGGGTCATTTTTGCTGTAGTATGAAAGGATGTATTATACCACAATTTAGCCAAAGGTAACAACTTGAACCATTGTGTTTTTTTATCAGACACAAAAACATGAAGATATCCTTCCAAACATTTTTTCACTATCTCAGTTTTCCCATCAGATTGAGGATGATAAGATGAGCTATGAGCTATTTGAGTACCCAAACAAGAAAATAATTCCGTCCAAAAATTTATAGTGAAAATTAGATCTTTGTCGCTTACAATAATATTTGGGTTTCCATGTAGCTTTTGAATTTTTTCCATAAATGTAGTAGAAAATGTACTTTCTTTAAATGTATGAGATAATGCACAAAATTGTGCATACATGGTAAGTCTATCAACTACCACCATGATGACACTCTTTCCTTCGGACTTAGGTAAACCCATGATGAAATCCATTGAAACCTCCTCCCAACGTTGACTTGGAATGGATAAAATTTGTAGTAGAATCGAGGTCTTAATTGTTTCAAATTTGTTTTGTTGGCAAACTAAACATTCCACCAAAAAATTTTGAATATCATATTTAATACCATCCCAAAAAAAATCTTTCTTCACCATATGGTAAGTTTTTAAAATCCTGAGTGTACTCCTAAGGGAGAGGTGTTCAATTCCAAAATAATATTTTTTTTTAGTTGGGAATTATTTCAAAGATATAGGCGATCTTTGTACCATAAGGAATCAATTTTCCAGCTAAATGTATCAGATGTACTGGGATCTTACTGCAACTTTTGAATTCTTGTCTGCACTTCTTCATCATTCTTCCATTCCTCCCTTCCTTTGGTTATCCAATCTGGTTGAATAATAGAAATGGCACAAAAAAATGCTTCAACCTACTCATCCTTTCTCGAGAGTGCATCTGCAACAACATTTATCTTCCCTTTTTTGTAGATGATTTGAAAGCCATAACCCAACATATTTGTGACCCATTTTTTCTACTCTGATGAAGATACTCTTTGTTCCAAAAATTATTTAAGACTATCATGATCAGTTTTTACCTTGAAGTTTCTTCCCATTAGGAAAGGTTGCCATTTCTTTAGTGCATGTAGTATTTCCAACATTTTCTTCTCAAAAATATCTTTATGTAAATACTTTCCTTTGATTGGATGACTTTAAAAATTAATGGGTCTTCCTTCTTGCATCAAAAAAACAAGGATTCCATTTCCTCAGGGATCACATTCAACAATAAAGGTTTTTGTGAAGTCTGGAATAGATAAGACCAGTGCTAGGGACATTGCCTCTTTAAGATGTTAAAAGGCCTTAGTCACTTCAGGAGTCCATGAAAATGAATATTTATTCAATAATGTTGTTATAGGTGCTGCTATTTTCCCATATTTCTTAACAAACTTGAAATAATACCCTGTTAACATGATAAATCCTCGAAACTTCTTTATGGTTGTGGGGACTTCCCCTTCCTTAATGGCTTTAATTTTGTTAGGGTCTACCTTAACACTCTCTTGAGATACAATATGACCGAGTCATTCCACCTCTTGTACTCTAAAGAAACATTTGGATGTTTTTGCATATAATTGTTTCTCCTCCAATAGTTTGAGCACCCTATCAACATGTTGAGCATGATCCTTCCAAGACCTATTGTAGATTAGTATATCAAAAAATACTAGCACAAAGTTTCTAAGGAAGGTTTTGAAAATGGAATTCATCAACCCTTGAAATGTAGAAGGTGCATTGGTAAGGCCAAAAGGCATGACCAAAATTCATAATGAACCTCATAAGTTAGAAATTTTGTTTTCAAAATATCTTTAGTCTTCATTCTAATTTGGTGATATCTAGAGCAAATATCGAGCTTGGTAAAATAAATTGCTCCAGGTAATTCATCCAATAATTCATCAATCACAGAAATGGGAAATCTATATTTAATAGTGAGCTTATTGAGATTCCTATAATCCTGACATATGGACCATGATTCATCCTTCTTGTGCACCAATACTATTGAAGCAGAGAGAGAAATTTGACTAGGTTGAATTATACCAGCCTCTAACATTTCTGCAAGCATATGTTCAATTTCGCTCTTTTGGACATAATGATATTAGTAAGGCCTAATGTTTCGAGGAACACTTAAAGGAATAAAATGAATAGCATGATCATGATCATGATTGTGAATAGGTGGAAGTCCTTTGGGAGTTTCAAACACCTTGGAATGATTTTCCAAGACTTTTACCTGGAGAAATAGACAATTTTGATGTTGGAACTTCTAGTGAGAATAATTGTTCAATTACGCCTCATTTTTATTTCTTCAGAAGCTTTCTGATGACATTAGAGCTTATTATCTTTCCCGACTTCCTTTCAATACCCCATAATTCAACTTCCTTTCCTTCTTAAAAAAATTTCAAGAAAATTTCTTGAAAATTAAAAGCTACCGTCCACAAATATTGTAACCATTGTACTCCTATTACAACAATAGCACCTCCAATTGGAATGGAAAGAATTTTACTATTCAATACATATTCCCCCATGGTTAGCTTTATATTATGGCATTTTCTAGAGAAATTTATAGTTCATCCATTTGCAGCCATAACTTGACACTCTGGTGTTGGGTATAGGAAGCAATTCAATTCCTTGACTACCTTACAATGAATAAAATTATGGGTACTACCCGAATCAATCAAAACTACTAAATTTTTCTTCTTGATATGTCCTTCTATCTTGAAAATTTGAGGAGCGGTAATTCCTGTGAATGCATTACAGGATATGGGTGGACTCATTTCTTCTATCTCTATGGTTGTTTCCTGGTGTATATCCTCTTATTTTGAAGTTTCTTGTTCATTTTATTCCTCCCCTTCACAATCTATGTAAAATAATTTCTTCCTAGCACACTTATGACCTTTAGTGTATTTTCTATCGCAACTGTAGCAAAGCCCTTTTTCTCTTTTTTCTTCCAATATTTGTGGTGTAAAACTTGTAGGTTATGGAAGTCTAGGAGTAGTAACAATTCCATCTTTATAGATGTGAGTGGTAGGCTTCCTTGTCACCATAATTTTACTTTCATTTTTTCTTGACAATCTGAATGCCTTTTACAATGAATCAGGTTCCCAATGGTGAAACTCATGCTAGATGTTATCCTTTAAAGTCCCTATGAAGACATCAATCTTGTGTTCCTCTTGAATATCATTTACCCTTATATTGAATTTTTGGAAGTCCTCAATGTGCTCCACCATTGAACCCTTTTGTTTGAGATTTATCAATTGGCTAAATAAGGTGTTGTTATTTTTATCCACATAATGTGCTATCATTTCCTTTGTAAAAATTGACCAAGTGACAATTTTTTTAGGAGAGAAAATCTATCGACACCATATAAATGTATTTTGTTCTAAATATAAAGTTGCAATGCATACCTTTTGTATGTTTTGCACAATATGGAGATCAAAATATTTCTCCATTTGTGGTATCCATGTTACGAGATCCTTGGCATAAAACTTCCTGATATCGATCTTTGGAATATGGTGGGTCTTCAATCAAACATTAGAGTTTATGAAATAATGATTATCATTAATTTTGTTCTCGTCATGAGTTTCCTGTACAACCTTTTCCCCATTAGGAACTATTTATTCTATAAACTTTTTCAAACCTTCCTTCAAACCTTCCATGTCTACTTTTATATCATTCTTCACGTCTTCCATGTTTTCTTTCATTTTTTCAACTATCTTATCTTCCATGTCATCCATCTTAGCTTTCATGCCATCCATATTAGCTTCCATGCCATCCATGCCATTGTTCAAACCATCCATCTTAGCGTCCATGCCTTTCTTCAAACCATCCATCTTAGCTTCCACATCTTTCTTCAAAACTTCCATTTCATTTTTTGTTACTCTTTGCGAGAGCGAAATTTGGTGCACTTGGTCTTTTAATTTTGATATATCATGTTGCACTTCTTCCTCTTGATGAGACATAGTAGAGATTTATGAGGGATAAATGGGTGTTGAATTATTTTTAGGGGCCATTTTAGAACCCAATATTGATATCTATGCTTCAATATGCCCTTGGAATCAATTCAAACTAATTTTTCAAATAAGACTTATGCAATTTGAAAAGAAAATACACACCTTTTTCTTGATTTTGACGAGCCCAATATTGAAACTGATGTATCTCTACAATTTCAGATCCCCGTGATTTTATCGTTAGTCCTTTCATATTCCTCTAAATTGTCTTTCCAATGCCATAGGTCTGACCTGATTTGGATTCTTCAAGACAAAGTTATGCCTAATCTCCCGCAATGACCTAATTATGGACTGGTTCAGTAGAGTGAACTTGTACGGAATGCCATGTGTCATTGTTTCCTTTTTCATTTCTGAAATTAATACACAGGAAACTATAATCTGTGTAATTTCAGCCACATTTTACAGAATTCCAATCAGATGCTCAGAAAGAGAGTTATGACCATTTTCCCAAGGTCACTTGTTTGAGATGAAATTTAGGAGTCTGCAAAATGCCCAACTTCCACAGATCATATCTCTGAAAATATCGCGAACCAAGATCTTAAATTTTTACAAGACGTTCCTGAGGGTTTCTTTGCAAATGGATTTTTATTTTAACTTCTGAACCTTCATAGAAAAATGTTATAATGAAAATTCCATGATGACCTATTTGAAGGAGCGAAATCTTAGAATCCAAAGCTCGGATACCAAATGTTATGAAACCAGCTCACAAAATAGAAGAAAAGAGAGATCAAAAACTTAGAAATCAACCTCTTCGAGGGTAAACCTCCTTTACATTATAGAAATGAATAATTATTGGATGATTCAAATGAGAAAACCTCATTTCTATATATAGGAGTCCATGGGGTCACAATATAATCCTCGCCAACATAATAATAATAATGTAAGGGCACAAAAATAACAATAAGGGGATTTTATGGGGAAGAATAATAACAATATGGAGACTAGAAGGGTACAAAAATAACAATAAGGGGCCTACACTAACAATAATAAGGGACTACACTAATAATATAGGGACATAACATCATGTCTAATTGAAATGCATAGGGTTATATATGCAATACAGTTGTAGAGGCATCACCAGAATGTGCACCTTCGATGTATAGAATGACAACTTCAAAACCTGCACCAAGTAGACATGCCCAGATAAAGTGCAAAAGATCTGGCACCGATTGAGTCATCAGTTGAGTAGTGGAAGAATTTTTAGAAAATGATGTTTTGTTGAAACATGATGTGGTCGGACAGCATTTACTTTTATAGTAGCATGTTAAAAGAGACAGTAGATATTATAGCTTATAAGGCATCTAGAGACATAATAAAAAAAATTTAGTTTTTTTTGGCTTTTAACTTTGACGGTGGTCAACAGACATGGTTTCCTACGGGCGGGTTGAGGCTACCAAGAACATAGTATGATGTAACTTGTTGTTTTTTAGAAAAATGAATGAATAGAGAGGCTCTACCAAAATTTAAAAAAAAAACACTACACATCGTAAAAATACGACTATAAAATACTCTCACAAAAACTAGATAGAGATTGTACATGTCTACTTTCAAAACATGTACACAATGTTATAATCTTACCTAGATAATGTACTACAAAGATGGGCCCATACAAATTGATCCACGATCACCTCCAAAAACTCCCTCTAGGGGCTCTGGAAACTAAAGATAAGGGAAAGGACTGTGTCAAAGTTCTTTGAGCATCCAAGTAAAATGAACACATAATAGTAGCAAAGACGGTGATCTAACCATCAATTGAAGAAACATTGATGTTGTTGTCATAGAAACTCTAGTCCCCTAGAGAGCCCAACCACACCTTGACTTCAGTTTGGGTGGAGAATGTCGAGCAATTAAGCTTAGCCATAATCAAAACCTATAAGAAAGAGGTAATCGATGTGAATATCATGGCAGGATACTACAACTTATGGTGTATGAAGGTAACCACCGCCCTGATTAGCAAATACAAGAACCTTTGATCAAGGTATATATGAAGAAAAAATGTTAGCCCTATAATTATTGAAGAGGAAAATGCATCATAAGTCACTGAGTTCACCAAATTTGAAATTTAAAACTTCAATATAAGCATATCTCAGCCTCGGAAGCAAGTCTCCTTCACCACTCTTATGTGGAGAAACGATCAGGTCAATGTTTCTGGCCTACAACCTAACCAGGCCATCCAAGTCTTAATGTGACTCAATTATGAATATCTAGATGTCTTCCATTTGTTCTCTGTGGTCCAATTTTCACACAGTTCCCATGCAAAAGTGGTGTTGGACCTTTAGCCCCTACTGGCACAATTCAAAACCTTACTCCTGGAAAAGGAGGCATGGCTACAAAATTCACATTTTCTTTGTGAGTAATTGGAGGATGATAATCTATAAGAAAGGCAGTCTGAGGAACACTCAAACGTAATGGTTTCCAAACCCATCATCTAGTACGAGTGATAATGGGTGGAACATGACCATTTGAGGAGGGGTTTCAGGTACTTTATGCATTTCACCGCCAATCCTTAGGTGAGGAGGTTTATGAGGGTGTTGATTATCACACTATTCATCCTTGCACTCCCTAAATTATTAAAGATAAAGGCACCAAAACTTGATCTTGCACTGAAATGAATATCATGTGTTGGTATTTGTAAATCTACCGATCCACCTCCATCAATCTTTATAACTTTGGAGCCACAGTTGCACCAATGTGGTTTTCCTCCCTGATTTATGTTGCAGAAGCAACAGAGTCAATTCTGGAAATGGAAGTTGGTTGAAGTAATGTACCAATGTGCATAGTGGGTACCCTAGGAGACCCAAAAAAGGTCCCATTCATACAACTAGGAATATTCTACAATGATTTTGGGTTAGTCACTAATGAAGTAGGATGCCCCAAAACCATCCTAGTATTTCTATTGTTGTTGGATAGATAGTTTGGATGGATACTTGCCTCTCTCACAATGATTACAGGGCCTTGTTTGAGATTATATAAATTATAAAATTACACAATTTAGTTGAAAGAAAATATAATAAGGCATATTTGTTCCAATTATAACACGAAATCTTTAAGTTGTGAGCACATAAGAAACTTCTCCCGTAGTTTAAATTTTAAGCAAATAAAATAAGGTGCAACATTTTCAAATTGAAATGAAAAACTATGTAGTGAAGTTTTGGATATGTAAGATGTGAAAACTTTTAACCTACTATGCTATCAAGTAAATGAATCGAAAATGTCAAGGGATCACTACAAGAAAAAAGGGCATTGTTGAGTGTCATGCCTGTGATGGACCTTTAAGGTCCCTAAAAAATGTCACATATGGTGACGGTCCTTAAAAAAGCATTATTGTAAGTGCATATAGTGATGGTCCTTTAAGTGTTGTCACCAAATCCATTTTCAGTGACACCTTTGGTGAGGGTTGTTAAAGGCCCGTCACTAATTCTCTCTTTGATGAAACTTCTAGTGACAATCTTTTTTTGACCCTCACCAATGGTATTTTTGGTTACTTTTGGTGAAGGTCGAAAATTTTTCATCATTCATCATTCCAATGAGTTTTTTACTACGCTATGTGAATGTTACTATATTTTTTTTTAAAATATAATAATTTAAGAACATTGTTGTGGATTATTTTTCTTTATGTATCCAAGGCCATATAGTGGTTAGAGTCAGTCAATTTTTTGAGAAGTAATTAATGTGTATCATTTCCTTAAAGTAATGATAATATATTTTTCCAATGAATCAATAAATGATTCATCTTTATTGGGTTTATTATCTAACAAATTCCCTTGGGATAAAGTTCCACTAGTGTGTGTAGAACTTATATTATTTAATACATAATCAAGATTTGTAAATTATATTAACGAGAGAGATATATCACTCCTCAACACTCTTGGCACATATTAACATGCTTTGGCACACACTAACACTCCTTGGCACCTCACATATTTTAGAACATATTTGTATCTAGAACATCTTGCCATGACTAGAACTCCCAAGAACATGTTGGCAGACGCTAGCATAGCATAACACTTTCCTAGAATGTGTTGGCATTCCTTGTAGACCCTAGCATGCCCTGTAACACTTTGGCATGCATTAACATACATGAGCACTTGGCATACATTGGAACCTATTATTAGTGTGCCTAGCATGACCCTTTTGAAAAAGATAAAGTCTTGACTTCTTAACCCTGTTATGTGTTCATTTCCTTGCATTTTAGCTTGGTTCTTATTTTTATTTCCTTGATACTCCTTGGCACATATTAACATACCCTAGTGCCCTTCACATCCTAGCATGTGTTAGCATATTTCATGTCTTGGAACTATTTGGCACATGTTAACACACACTAGGACTCCCTAGCACACTCTAGCACTTGTTGAGATGCCTTGATATTCCCTAGCATGCCTTACTAGTGCTTAACATACCTCGTCACTCCCTCCTTGGCATATTAGCTAGCACTTGTTGACATTCCCTGGCACACCCTCATATTCATTCACTTCCATGCATTTTTACCTAGTTCTTTCTTATGTTTCCCTCGTACTCCCTAACACTCCTCAGCATGCATTATCACACTCTATCACACCTTAGCACTCTTTGAGATTCCCCGCCACTTCCTAACATTTGTATCACTCCCTAACATATATTGGCCCTTAGCACGTGTTGGCGCTTGGCAAGTATTAGCATTGAGATGCCTTAGTATGCCTTGGCATGGTTTAATATTAAAGTTATTTGAGATCAATTATTGGAAAGTAGATGAGAAGTAGCATAGGATGATTTGGTATTTAGAATTCACTAACACTTGGAACTTGGAACTTATTTCCACCTAGTGTTGGTGTGCATAGCATGCCCCTCCTAGAAAATGTAAATTGATGTCTTATTAACGCTGTGATGTGTTAATTTCCTTGTAGTTTAACTTTTTTCTCCTTTTTTTCCTTGATAGTCCCTGGCACGTATTGTCACAACCTTGCACATCTTGGCATGCCTTAGCACTTGACACATATTAGCATATTTGACATGCCTTAGAACTATTTGGCACATGTTAGCATTCCCTAATATGTCTTGGCACTCATGCCCTCACAACTAGCCTTACATGTTTTCATGACTTGGGAACCCAATCAAGTCCTTAGGTACTACAATTCATGTGACATTGGTCTACTTCAGCCGTAACAACTTGATCAATTGCACCTACTACACTATAATATTCCCAATTATACATGAGCTAATTGGAATATTCAATTTTGATTTATTTTTATATTTGAAGAGTAAAAGTGTAAAGGAGGTCTATAATACTCCTAAACCATGAATAAATCAATGACAAATGTGAAAATGATAAATCTTGGTTGTTTTAACAAGCACCCTAATGTGTGAAAGGGGCTACATATTTTGACTAGATCAACGATGACCAAATCTACAGCGTTGTCTTGGAGGAGTGGTCATCAATGAGGCACCACGCAGTTTTAGATGGAGATGGCTTGTGTGAAAGAAGCTATTTCATTGAAGGTGGTTTAGGGTTTACAAGATCTTAACTTATAAAAGGAAGAGGATGGCATGATGAAAAGGTTGTTGAATGATATTTGATTTTGTTGTAATGTATGTTTAGACATACAGCTTTCTTTGGCTGTTTAGCCTAGATTGCAAATGTTGTTTAGCATTGGGTGTTCCTAATCAGGAATCCCACCTCTTTCCTTGAGAGGCCTCTTAGAAGAGTATTTTATTTCATAGTCCACTATTTGGCAGAAGGCCAAGCTTCTTCTTCCAACTACAATGCAGATCCTCTTGAGGGTTTGGTTGTCTTTGAAAGCTGCAACAAGTGCACGCTAGATCTACTCAGATCTAGACTATTTCAGTGCTCCTTTTCAATGGATAAGTCTTCTATTCCATTGGAAAGAGAGTATTTAACATCCTGAGCTTCATTTTCTAATCTTGGCATGTGGCCAACCTTATTCTAAACCCTACAGTGCAGTATTGCTTCCAAATTTGAGTTTTTCCTGTAGGTGTTGTTGCAGGGTGTTTTGGCACACCATTTGGAGAGCTGGTTTTCAAGTGTTGGGCATCTGCCCTTCACTTTGGAGATCCATTGGAGGGCATCTATTTCATGCCCATATCAGATCTGATCTGCATACTCTTGTACATTTTTGAATCACTATATATTTCTGCATATCTACAACTTAGATCTTAGATCTACTTCATGTACATGGTTTTTTTCTCAAAACCCTAAGGGGGATTGATAAAAGGGCCTCTATAGTGTATGGATCTGTTATAGATCTAAAATTTCATGCACTTATATGCTCTAGATCTAAAGTGTAATCTTCAGTTGCTGCAGCTCAATAAAATAACGTTGTCAAGCCATTTTCAGTCCATATATGTGCTTGCAACACCTCTTTTTCAGGATTTTCTTCTATTAGTGACTTGTACTTCTGTTATGCATCTTATGGGCCTCATTACATGTATTTTGTTACTGTAAATAATTATAAAAGGTCTCTTTATTGGCCTCCTACTTTTCCCTTGATGATCTGTGTTATTTTTCTGCATATCTGTCTTGTATTGCTACATTTCCCATTTGGGAATATTACATACAAGTATATTGTGCCTTGTTCACCTAAGAACTACCTATACCTCATCTTAGGCCACTCATGACCAATATGGACTTGTCCCACTTAATAAATTATAAAAAAGAGTATCACATCTGGCCATGTCCATAAAACAACTAAGAAACAAAACTAACATAGGCAATATTTCACATGTATGTCCAGTTAATATAAACAATAGAGAATTAACCGAGAGTTTGCAAGAACCACAAGATACAAAAGATACACAAGATATAAGTCGACACAATACGAGTGCCAAAAAAATTATACACAATAATGTACAATATGCAATTGTCTAAAATAGTTTAAAACATGAGAATTTGACCAAAATGTGCCACATGTCATATAAAAATAATAGGTAAGGGGAAAATAGCATTGTGCCCAAAAAAGGTCTCCCTTTCTCTAAGACTAATTTTTAAATCCCCTTATTGCACTCATAGGCTTGCCTCCTGAAAATCCCATTGTGAACTTCTTCTAACACACTTCATCCTCGTCACACTTGAATTCATTGAAACTCACTAGCACACACTCTTATTTGTTCATTTCCATGCATTTTGACCTAGTTCTCCCTTGTGATGCCTTGAAACTCGTTAACACTCCTCAGCATGCATTGGAATTGTCCAACATATGTTAACACACCTTTTAATTCCTTCGCATTGTTGATCAATGGTTGTCATTAATGTCAAGCTAAGAAACACCAAGGTCTACCACGATCTTGCATGGGAATTTTGAATTGAAAATGCTCTATTCTGAGTCAAGGATATTTGGGATGGTTTCAACTTTTTGAGATGTTTCCGTTGATATATGGCATGCCACGTAATTGTTCACGATTTGAGAGATATTTGTGTTTGAAGTTAGTAACCCTAGTTAGTGGGATAAAACCCCATATGGTTGTGGCATGACACTAATAATTGGTTTTGGTCATTGAATATTCAATAATTAATAATTTTTTATGCTCCTAAAATCCCTCCAACATTCACTTGTTGAATACCCTCTCAACCTAAGAATTTATATAAATTTTTACCCTCATATCCTTCTAATGTGCTGATTTCGCTACTAAAAACAGGTCATTGTGGCACTTTTGCTATAAATTTTTTTCGATGAAGCTTCAGATGCTGAAAAAAAAAAGAAAAACCCACGTGGGTGAAATTCTGATGGCAGTTGTGTCCTACTTTCAGATCTTGGTTCACTACATTTTCAGCGATATGATCTGTGGAAGTTAGGGTTTTTGTAGGCTTATGAGTTTCATCTCAAAGAGGTGACCTTGGGAAAATCCTCATATCTCTCTCTCTAAGAAGTGGAATGGAATTCTGTAAAATGTGACAGATAGTGCACGATCTGTAGTTTTTTGTATATCAATTTGAGAGTCGAAGGAGGAAACAGTGACATGTGGAACACTGTACAAGTAAGGCCTATTGAACTTGTCCATAATTAGGTCATTGTGAGAGATTGGGCATAACATTGCCTTGAAGAGTCCAAATCGGGTCAGACCTATGGCATTGGAAAGTAGACTCAGGGGGATGCTACACAACTGAAGATCACATATTGGGGATCTGAAGTCACAAAGATACATTAGATTCAATATAGAGATCCTATAAGGTAAGAAATAGCTAGATCATGTGCTGAAAAGGGTTGCAAAGGACCAGACTTTCTAGGACAACAAATCAAAGCAAGGTGCAGCAAAATGATACAGCAGAGGTAAGCTCCAAGTAAGTATCTTTTCATTCGGGGAATTTTGAGGTCTAAAATGGGCCTCTTAAGAAAACTTTACAACTAAGATAAAAATTATATGAACCAATAGGATTCAAGATGATGATGTCAACCATGGGGGATGATTCACAATTATTGGAGTAAAAAGGTTAAAAGAATAAAAAATAATAATAAAATAAAACTACTTTTTCGACTAGTATTTTGAACTTATCTCCCTAATTTTTTACTCAAATTTCAAGCGGGAATACTCTTTGGATACAAAAATTAATTTATCATCCAAGGAGTACCCATGTTGTATACTTTTTATGGACTCTCCTACACGCAAAATGAGAAATACATGAAAAACGTGATCACAATCACATTTTTTTCATGTTATTCTCATTTTTCATGTAGGAGGGTCCATTGAAAGTATGAAACATGGGCACTCCTTGGATGAGAAATTAAATTTTGCATCCAAGGAATGTTTTTACTCGAAATTTGAGTAAAAAACTAGCGAGATAAGTTGAAAATACGAGTTGAAAAATTAGTTCTATTATTTTATTCTCTTTTATTCTTTCTTCCCTCTAAAATTTGATGATGTAATATAATATAATTTTATTATTTCCACTATTATTTTATAATTTCCTTAGGAGGTCCATTTTAGACCTCAAAATTCCCCTAATGGTATATGCATGTGCATCTCTTAATTGCATTAGGTTCTTTGTATTATAATTTTTGGTTTTTGTTTAGAACTGACATATGTTGTGCAAGATGAGATAAGTTTTACTATTATCATGTCATGGGTATTTCCTTGAAGACTTTTTGCAGGTATTATATATTCATCAAGATAAGACTCAATGCATAATATAATGTTCTTAAGGGTGATAAAGGGTAGCATGAAAAGAGAAGCAATCAAGGTGTAGACCAGCAACAATAAGTTCACCACATGAAGTCTTCAAGTGGGCAGCACTACATATAGTCATTGCATAGGTTTCATTGTACTGAGTCATTTTAAAAGCATCATTGTAAAATTTGTACAAGTGTCTATCTTCCAAGAGTTGAAGAGGCAGTATCGAGAAGTCTAGGATCATCATTAGGTGGTTGTGTCATAGTTGGGGTTATGGTCTAGTGTGTCTTCTTCTTCTACATCATTATATATCATTGTAAAGTGAACCATTTTCCCTGGTACGGGAGTCCATTTTTATTTTATTTTTCTATAGGGTTGTAGGGTGGTGCTAGGTTTGTGCATGAAGTCACCAATAGATTCAAGCCTATGAAAAATTTAGGGTGGTAGGGTGTTCCTAGGGTGAGTTGTAGCTCATTGGATGTTGGGGCATCCATTCAGTTGACTACTAAAGAACCTCGGTCGTTGGAGCGTCCATCCTGTGGGAGCTGGAGGATAATGCTTTTCTAGATTCTAGGAAGTTGGAGCTTTATTTTAAATTGGAGATGAAGATTAAAGAAATATTAGAAAATTGTCTCGGAGGGGGTTTCCACCTTAAAAATTGTGCGCATTTGTGTTCCTTTTGTTTACTACTATGATTGTACAACTGATAATAATTGAAGATTAAATAATGATCCATAGTATTAATAATAATACTAATTGAAAGGAATACTGATTCACCCCCCCCTCTCAGTATTTCCAACAATTGGAATCAGAGCTTGGCTCCTTCAATAACAGTTTAATCGCTAGAAGGATTTCATGGAGCATGCCAAGAATGGTGTAGCTCTATTCAATGAAAATAATTATGCACTCTATAAAGGAAGAATGGAGGTCTATCTCTTGGCGCAAGGTTGCAAATTATGGGGCACTATTCAAAATGGCTTTACACCAACCACAGATGAACAAGGTAAGAAGAAGTTGGTAAATGATGAAAAAGAAAATAATATTATTATTAGTGGACTCATTGAAATTTCTTATCATAAGGTGCTGGGTTGTAAAATTGCCAAAAATTTATGGGACAAGCTTGAGAAAATATATGTAGGTGACTAAAATGTCAAAGAAGAAAAGCTTCAAATCTACAGATAAAAATTTGATCAAATAAGAATGAAATAATATGACAAAATTGATGCATACTTCCAACATGTTGATGAAATAAACAACACTCTGGAAGGATTAGGAGAGCCTGTTGACGAGAAGACTATTACACGAAATATTCTTAGAATGTTACCAGGAAGATTCAACCCAAAGGTATTTGTCTTAGAATACAATACAAATATGGAAAAACTCAGCAAAGAGGAACTACATGGAGTTCTCATAGCATATTAAATGAGACTTAATGAATAAGAGGGTACTTCGCATCTAGAAAATGCGTTCACTACATCTAAGGAAACCAATAAGGACAAACAACCTTCAAAGACAAAGACCTACACCTGCAAGTGTGAAGAAAAGGAAGATGAAGAAGAAGGTCTTTTAGGTGGAGAATATGCTTACTTTACTAGAAAACAAAAAATTGGCAAGGGAAAATTCAAAGGTAAACTTCCATTGATATGTTTCAGATGTGGTGAGGCTGGGAATTTCACAGAAAAATGTCCAAATAGAAGTGATGGAAAGTCAAAAGGAAAGAAAGGCTTTAAGAAATTCAACAAGCAATGAAAGAAGAAAGGATTTAAAAGGAACTTTATCTCTAAATAAGATAGCTCATCATCTGATGAAGACATTGAAAATGAAGAAGAAGACAATGAGAGAGTATTGTTTATGGCCAAGCACAATAAACAAGAGGTATCAGACAATGAAGAATAATGGTTGACTATAGAAAAGTTTTCTAAGGAGGGAATCAGGCTTAAAAAAAATCTCAAAATTGAAGTTGAAGAACACAAATGTATTGAAGAGCCACTTCAAAAGAAGTTGGAAGAAAGAAACCAAGAAAGGGAAGCATTAGAAGCCGAAGTATTCTCACTACGTAAGGAATTAAAGAAGGGAAAAATTTTCCAAAACTACACCAACAGATCAAGGACTTTGGAAGAACTCATCAACAATAAACGATCTTACAACGACAGAACTGGCCTTGATTACAAAGAAGAAGAAGCAATACTTTCTACAACAAAATAAAATGAACCTATGAGATCTGACATACATGTAGACTTCATTGGACAAGATTCACAGGAGCACCCTTGGAAGACAGTTCCCTGATGAATATTTCCATCCATGTACTAACATATTTTTCATGGCTATTTTTATTCATGTGGAAAATTTTGTCATAAAATTGTAGAATGTTGCATGTACCCTAGGAACCAATACAATTCCAAGAGATCTGTCAAATATGAACCTCCTAGGGCTGAAAAAAACATCAGTAGATTTGAACATTTAATAAATAATATTGAATGTTACAAATGTCAAAAATTTGGAGACATAGCCAGAGACTGCATACTTGAAAATCCTCCAGAAGAATCTTCAAATCTACAGGATGAATGCACATGGAAGAAGAAGAAGACTTATAATTGTGCTCTCACTCTCAAGGCTCAAAACAACAAATACGTGTATTATGTTGCTTGCTCAACACATATGACTAGAGATAGAAATAAATTTGTATCTTTGAAAGAGAAGAAGGATGGAACTGTATCCTTTGAAAATGATGGATATTCAAATGTTATAGGATTGGGTATCATCACTCTCCGAATCAAATATGATCTAGCCAACAATGTTCTATTGGTTGAGAAAATGAATCAAAATCTTCTCAGTGTTGGACAAATGTGTGATCAAGGACACACAATGCTATTCAACTCCAAAAAATGTGAAATCAGGAAAGGCAGGTATGGTGAAATTGTGGCTACAGCAAGTCAAGGTCCAAACGACGTATATGTTCTAGATGAAGCAACTAAAGCATGTCTACTAGCTAAGAATATGAAAGCTGGTTATGGCACAAACGAATGACTCACAGAAAATTTGAAAATCTGATTACGATAAGAAAAAAGGAAGAAGTACAAGAAATGTCAAAAATCTCAAAACCTTCCAACACACTATGTGAGCCATTTTGGCACGAAAAGAAGAAAAAATTCTAATTTAAAACAAAAGAAAACTTTGCATCACATCCATTGGAGTTGATACATACAGATCTATGTGGTCCTATTAGAACAAAAGGCATACATGGAGAGTTATATTTCATGTTAATGATAGATGACTATACCAAGATGATAGTCGTCATTTTTCTAAAGAAAAAATATGAGGCATTTGAGTGATTTAAGATCTACAAGGAGTTGGTCGAAAATGAAACTGATATGAAAATTGTGTGTCTAAGATCAAATAATGGAAGAGGATTCACTTCCAAATTATTTCAGCAATACTATGACAAAAATGGAATAAAAATAAAATTTTCAAGAGCACGAACACCTCAGCAAAATGGAATTGTTGAAAGAAAGAACAAAAACGTACAAGAAATGGGTAGAACAATGTTGAAGGACTCAAAATTGGATGAAAATTTCTGGGTTCAAGAAATTGATACAACATTCTTCATTATCAACCGAAATATTCTAAAAAATAATTGCAACAAGACCCCATATGAATTATGGAAAGTAAAATCGGCTAATGTAAAATATTTCAGAATCTTCGGAAGCAAATGTTATATCAAAAGAGAAGGTCAAAATTTGGGTAAGTTTGAATCACATGTTGACAAAGACATCTTTTTTTGTGACTCATACAAAAGAGAGGCCTATAAATACTATATTCTAAGACAAAAACAGATAGTGGAGAGCATAAATGTTACATTTTATGAAGATGGTGTTCTAACAAATAATTATGAAGATCTAGAATCTTTGAAACTTGAGACAGAGGCTGAAAAAAACATAGAGAAAATTCCAGAAAAAGAAGCAATTGTCAACCAAGAAGAAATAAATAATGATCATCAATATATATAGGAAAAACTAGAAGAATCTCCTCCAAAGAGAACAAAAGAATGGATTCAAAAGAACCATCCATCAAATCAAATCATTGGTGACCTAAATGAAGCTCGACAGCTTTGTTCATCACAACAAGATCACATTGCTTTTCTAGCAACCTTTTAGCCTATTAGTTTTGAGGAAGCCAGCAAGAATGAACATTGGGTAGCAGCTATGAATAAAGAATTGGATCAAATCGAGAAGAATAACACCTTGAAATTATATCCACGATGAAAATATAAAAATTTCATTGGGACTAAAGGGTTTTTAAGGAACAAATTGAATGAAGATGGACAGGTTATCAAAAACAAAGAAATATTAGTTTTCAAAGGCTATGCACAAGTGGAAGGAATTGATTTTGAAGAAACATTTGTACCAGTCTCCAAAATGGAATCCATCCGGATGTTTCTCACCTATGCATGTTCAAGAAAAATCAAAGTCTACCAAATGGATGTTAAGTCAACATTTTTGAATGGAAAATTAGAAGAAGAATTTTACATCGAACAACCTGAAGGTTTTCCACTATCTAAAAAATAAGACTATGTTTGGTGGTTAAAGAAGGCTCTATATGGTCTCGAGCAGGCTACCAGAGCATGGTATGATAATCTTGATGGATATATATGTCAACAAGGGTTCAAGAAAGGTACTTCTGATAACAATATTGATGTACAAATAGATAAATATAATTTAACAACCATTGAGGTATATGTGGATGATATAATATTTGGTAGCAATGATGATCGACTAAGTAAGAACTTTGCTCAAAAGATGCAAAGTGAGTTTTCAAAGTGAGTTTGAGATGTCTTTACTTGGTGAGGTGACATACATCTTAGGGATTCAAATATCTCAACAAGAGAAAGGAATATTTATATGTCAAGCCAAGTACATCAAGGAAATGCTCAAGAGCTTCAAAATGGAAGATTGAAAACCCGTCCTTACTCTGATGGTAACAGGTTTCAAATTGAGCATAGATGACTCATCTAAGAATGCGGATAAGAGGTTAAACAAATATATGATTGTTAGTCTTCTACTTGTAACAGCCTCCCGGCCATATGTTATGCAAACAATTGGATAGGTAGCAAGATTCCAAACAGCACCAAAAGAATCACATATAATTGCCATCAAAAGAATTGTTCGATATCTAAAGGGCACATAAAAATATGTCTTGTAGTGTCCCAAGGGTAAAAATCTCATTATTCAAGCCTTTACAGATGCAGATTGGTCAGGAATCATTGATGATCATAAGAATGCTAGTGGAGCAACATTATATCTAGGTGGTTGTCTCATATCATGGCTGAGAAAAAAACAAACCTCAATCTCGCTATCTAAAACGGAAGCAGAATACATTGTAGCGGGAGATTGTTGTAATCAAGTCCTTTGGATGAAACAAACTTTGCAAGATCTTCAAGTAAAATTTAGTGACCCTAATCCCATCTTTTTTGATAACACCAGTGCAATCAACATTTCCAAAAATCTTGTAATGCATACATAAACAAAACACATTATGATCAAATATCATTTTGTTAGAGAAAAAGTCGCTGAAAATAATATCAAGCTTAAATATGTTGGCACAAAATAATAAATTGTTGATATATTCACTAAATCTTTACCTCGTGAAGCATTTGAATATCTTGACAAAAATCTTGGGATTGTCCCAAGTTCTCATTAGATTTTCCTTATTGTACAAGTCCACAGGATGGTTGTATGTCAGGGGGGTTACCCTATGCCATTGATGTCAAAGGAGGAGAGAATGTTGTAGTAATAGGTGTCATGACCACAGGGGGAGTACTTGTGTTTCCATCAATGCCAAAGGGGGAGATTGTTGATCAGTGGTTGTCATTGATGTCAACCCAAGCAGCACTAGGTTCTACCTCGATCTTGCATGGGAATTTTTACTTGAAAAATTACTCTATTGGAAGTCAAGTGTATTTGGGATGTTTTCTACTTGTCAATATGTTTCTGTTGATATATGGCATGCCACGTAATTCTTCACGGTTTGAGAGATATTCATGTTTGAAGTTAGGAACCCCACCTAGTGGGCTAAAACCCCATGGGGTTGTGGCATGACACTAATAATTGGTTGTGGTCATTGAATAGTCAATAATTAATAGTTTTTTAAGGTCCTAAAATCCCTCCAACATTCACTGGTTGAAGACCCTCTCAACCTAAGAATTTATATAAATTGTGACCCTCATATTCTCATGATGTGGTGATTTTGTAACTAAAAACAGGTCATCATGGAATTTCACTATAAATTATTTTCTAAAAAGATTTAGATACTGAAAAAAAGAACCCACTTGTGTGAAATCCTAACTAAGATTTTGTATGAATTTCATATCTTGATTCGCTATAGTTTCGGAGATATTAGATGTGGATGTTAGGGTTTTGCGGGCTTCCGAATTTCATCTCAAAGAGGTCACCTTGGGAAAATCATGATATCTCTCTCTATGAGAAGCAGATTGGAATTATGTAAAAAGTAGTGGATATTAGATGGAATAATATTTTTTGTGTATCAATTTCATATCCGAAGGAGGAAACAGTGACATGTGGCACGAGGTACAAGTTCGCTCTACTAAACTAGTCCATATTTAGGTCATTGTGAGAGATTGGGCATAACTTTGTCTTGAAGAATCCAAATCGGGTTAGAACTGTGGAATTGGAAATAAGACTCAGAGGGCTACTACAAGATCAAAAATAAAATATTGGGGATCTTAAATCAAAATCGTACATCAGATTCAATATCAATCTCCTAGAAGGCAAGAAAAATCTAGATCATGTGTTGCAAAGGACCGGACTTTCTAGGACAACTAAGAAAAGCAAGGTGCAGAAAAATGATGTAGTAGAGGTAAGCTCCAGGTAAGTATCTTTTGTATATGCATTTTCATCTCTTAATTTCATTAGGTTCTTTGTATTCTAATTTTTTGGTTTTTTTTAGCACTGACATATGCTCTGTAGGATGAGGTAAGTTTTTCTATTATCATGTCATGGGTATTTCCTTGAAGAATTTTTGCATGTATTATATATAAATCAAGATAAGACTCAATGCATAATCTAATGTTTTGAAGAGTGAGAAAGGGTAGCATGACAAGAGTAGCAATCAAGGTGCAGAACAAGAGCAAGAAGTTCACCACATGAAATATTCAAGTGGGCATCACTACATACAGTCATTGTAAAGGTATTATTGTATTGAGTCATTGTAAAAGCATCATTGCAAAATTTGTACAAGTGTCTATCTACCAAGAGTTGAGAAGGAAGTTTCAGGAGGTCTAGGATCATCATTAGGTTTTTGTCTCATAGTTGGGGTTATGGTCTAGTGTGTCTCCTCTTCTTCTACATCATTATATATCATTGTAAAGTGGACCATTTTCCCTAGTACGAGATTCCATTCTTCTTTAATTCTTCTATAGGGTGGTAAGGTGGTGCTAGGCTGGTCCATGAAGTCTCCAATAGGTTCAAGACTGTGAAAACTTCAGGGTGGTAGGGTGGTGCTAGAGTTAGTTGTAGCTCATTAGGTGTAGGGGCATCCGTTCAGTTGACTACTAAAGAATCTCTGGCATTGGAGCGTCCATCCAGTGGGAGTTGGAGAAGAATTATTTTCTAGATACTAGGAAGTTGGAGCTTTATTTTCAATTGGAGTTTAAGATTAAAGAATTATTAGAAAATTGTTTGGGTGTTTTTTTGTCCCGGAGGGGGTTCCACCTTAAAAAATATCTACATCTGCGTTCCTTTTTCTTACTGTTATCATTGTAAAAACACTAATAATAATTGAAGATTAACTAATGCTATGAAAGATTAATAATAATACTAATTGAAAGGAATATTGATTCACCCCCCCCCCTTTCAGTATTTCCAACAGACATGTCCTAACCCTCCCTAGCTATCATTCCCTAACAACTACCCTTACTTAATTTTCAACTTTGGAACCCAACCAGGTCCTCACTTGACTACAGGAGCTTGACCTAGTTACGAATACTACAAATAGACTATGTAGTTGAATTATGTAGCTCTGGAGGTACTTCACAAGCCTAGTGAGATGGGTTTTTGTGAATTTGATCACAAAAGGCTTAGTGGGAAAATAACCCAAGCGAAGGGGCTTTGGACCCAAGACGGGGTTTAAAATATAAAAGAAAATTAAAAAGAAAAAACAATATTTCCTAAGGTCTATGTGGATAAAGCGCGTAAGTTCTAGAGAATTATGAAGATGCCTAGCCAGGAAAATCTATGTAAAGAGGCCTTATTATGAAGGCAATAACATCAAGTGAGAATGAGCTCATTTGATCAAGGAGGATGTCAGGAGAGATGTAGTCCTAAATTAGGTCGAGTTAGAGGGATGAGTAAGGGTTGCTAAAGGGAGGCCATGATCATTGACCAAGAGTAAGATCATCATGTGAGGGTTCAAAAGAATGTCACATACCTTAATCGGTTTTAGATAGGAAGTAGGATGGCATATTGTTCATTCTCTTATGGAAGATCAAGATCAAGAGAGGTGGTTCATGAGAATTTTGGCATGTGATTTCAGTGGTGTTTCTGTGTGAATACCACATCAAATTTTGAAATATTAGAGAGGTTTGAGACCCTGCCTTTTGGTGGTTAGTAGGTTGCAATGTTTGTGATAAAGACCAAGACAAACAGAGGATGGTCTGCACTAGAATTTAGGTCCAAACAAAAGTAGTCGCAGGTGTAATATTGACTGAGGTAACCGTAGTTTTAGGGTCATATAGATCTAAATTTCAGGTCACCATTTAGTCAAAGAAATTCCTAGAATCTATGGATCCATGTGAGCTAGGCCGAGTCGAGTCTTATGGAGGAAATATTTTGTCATTTTTTGTATGGCTGGATATGGTTTTTTCTAAAGAGATTATAATAGAAGTATAAATCCCTATTTATGGAGGTTTCCTAGCATGTTCAATCAATAAGGTATGCCCTTAAGACTGTGACAAATATACATAGAAGAATAGGGGTCATGACACTTAGAGATAGGGTTATCTCTGCAATATATACTATATATTTGGAAGTTGGTTTGCATAAGTATGTGCGGAGATAGCAAATCCAAGGGAAGGTGGAATGTGAGTAGAATATGGAGCCATTAGGGAAATTTTGAGTTCTAAAATGGGCCTCCTAAGAAAAATATACAACCAAAATAAACTTTATAAGAACCAATAAGATTCAAGATGATGATGTCAACCATCGAGAATGATTCACCACTTTTTAAGTAAAAAGAAGTAAAAATATTAAAAGATAATAAAATAATAAAACTACTTTTTCAACTTGTATTTTCAAGTTATCTCCCTATGTTTTTACTCAAATTTCGAGCGAGAGTACTCCTTGGATGCAAAATTTAATTCTTAATCAAAGGAGTACCCATGTTGCATACTTTCGATGGACCCTACCACAAAAAAATGAGAAATACATGAAAAAATGTGATTGCAATCACGTTTTTCATGTATTTATCTTTTTTATGTAGCAGGGTCCGTAAAAAGTATGAAACATGAGTACTCCTTAGATGAGGAATCAAATTTTGCATCCAATGAGTGTTTCCACTCCAAATTTGAGTAAACCCATAGGGAGATAAGTTGAAAATGCGAGTTGAAAAAATATTTTTTTGTTTTTTCCCTCTAAAATTTGATGATGCAATCTAATCTTATTTTATTATTTCCACCATTTTTTTATAATTTCCTTAGGAGGCCCATTTACACCTAAAAATACTCCTAATGAGAATAAATGTGCCATATGCGGAATGGATTGACATGAAGAGGATTTGATTTTGGTGGACTGTCCATAGCGTTTTGGACAAATATATAAAGCAACCTATAAATAGTTAGTCAATGGTCTATTAGTGGACAATTTCTGACCCTAGTTCAGTCATCTAAAAATTGCTATAATGATGATAAGAGGATTAGTTTATATTTATTCATAGATTGGACAACAAATAAATTGGTACACAAGAATAGTGATTTTGAGAGGACTCAAATCACTATTAGGTGGCAGATTTGAAGAGCCCTAGATGAGGGAAGTGTTGTGATCAATAGATCAGTAAAACAGTTGACTGTGGTTGGGAAAATTGATGGTAACCAAAGTATAATTTGAGGTTTGGTGTCTGACTGTTAAAGAAGAGCTCTAAGTCATGTACTTGTGAAGGAAAGCAAGACTGGTAGAAGGGTAGGTGTATTGGGCCTAAGGCAATGAAGACTTTGAAGGATTAAAGTAGCAGTGAAGTGGGATAGGAAGCTAGCCCTAGTTCACTATATTGTAGATGACTGCATCATTGAGAAGAAGGGAAACCTCCATATCCCTAGACTTTTCATCTTGTTGAAGCAGCACGGAAAAAGTGGGCACACCAAAGAGTTGTTCACAATGGAGTTGTGAACAATTGATCGACAACCCTATGTGTTGTAGAATTTAAAGGAAAAAAGAGCTAGATAGAGGGAAAAGATTTTTGAACCGATTTTAGTAACATAATGGAGTTTAGTTCATTGATAGAGGCAGATTGAGGAGTTGCATAATGGGAGGCAAGAGGACCTGCCAGATGTGTTCAAGACATGTGGATTGAAAGGGCTATGTGTGGCCACCATAAAAAAATTGTTCAAGTGTCATCTTGTTGAAGGTAGATTGGTTGTCAAAGGAATAACACCAAACCCTAGTTGTATTCATTGTATCAATGTGATTGTAAAGCACCATGATCCCTCATATGAGAGATCTAGCCTATTCTATTATAGTTTGTAATTTAACGAAGAATGGTTTGAAAATTTTAAAAATTTTCGTGTGCACTAGTTGATTCCTTGATGTGTGTATATTTCATTGTGCAAAGTAGATGTGTTGTGGCACTTCAGTGTGTTTGAATCAAAGATTATAAGACCAAACCCAAGTTATCATGTGTTATGTAAATTCAACATATTCCTTGTTCACGTAAGAACTACATGTAACTCATCTTAGACTGCTCATGTCCAATCTCAACTCATCCCACTTAACAAGTTACCAAGACAAGGCTCATCACATCCAAATATGGTCCTAAAAAAACTAAGCAACACAATTTACATCTTGGCATGTCATAGCATCTGGAATGTATTAAATGCCTTGGAACTATGTGGCATGTGTTATCAACCCCTACATTCCTTGGCATTATTTTACACACCTTAACACACCCTAGCACTTCCTGACATGCCTTGGTAGTTTAACATACCTTGGAATTGCCTGGCATATAACCTTGTCACTCCCTCCTCAACACACGTAGACCTCATTGACACTCCCTTTCACACACCCTTATTCATTCATTTCCATGCATTATTACATAGTTCTCCCTTGTGTTTCTCTAACACTCCCTAACACTCCTTGGGAGACATTGCAACACCCTCGAACTTGGCACATATTTACATGATTTCCTAGCACTCTATCATGCCTTGTAATTTCCTAGGATACCTTGTCGCTCCCTCCTTAGCACACCTATAACTTGATAACACTCCCTATCACACACACTTATTAATTCATTTCCGTTCAATTGAAACTAGTCCTCCATTTTGTTTCCTTGGCACTCCCTAGCATGTGTTGGTGCAAAACCCTAGCACCTAGCATATATTGGAATTCCTAACATGCCTTGGAGCTTTCTCGCATTTGTTAGAACTTCTTAGGATTCTATGCACACCTTGGAACTCCCTAGTTGTCATGATTTCATAGATAACCTTATTTTTTTTGTGACTTGGAAACCGAACCAAGTTATTGAAAAACTAGTGTTGTGTCATTCCAAAGTATCCCGTTGTCTACAACTTCTTCGTCCATCCCCTTATCACAATCGCAGGATTTCATCTTGAAATTCCTATTATGAAATTATCATAACACACTTTATCCATGGGACACTTGGAATTCACTGACACTCCCTGACAAACACTCTTATTCATTCATTTCAATGCACTTTGAATTAGTTCTTCCTTGTGATGCCCTAACACTACCCAAGACTCCTTGTCATGCATTAACACTAACTGGAATGTGTTAGCACACCTTTTAATTCATTGAGACACCCTAGAAATCATTAACTTTCATGTCCTCATAACTACCCTTATTTTTTTAGACTTGGGAACCCAACCAAGGCATGCCTTGACTACAAAAACTTGACCAATTTTCATTTACTACAACTAGAATATGCCTTGTTCACCTAAGAATGGATTTTAAATCATCTTAGGCTATTCATGGCCAACATTAACTCATCGAACTTACCAAGTTACCAAGTCAAGGCTCACATCCAATCATGGCCATAAAACAATTAAGCAACATAGTTTAAATATTGACATGCCATAAAACCTGGAATGTATAACAATCCCTTGGCACTATGTGGAACATGTTAGCATCTCCTTCATTCCTTTAAATTCTTTGGAACTCCCTAAAACACCCTACCATTCCATGACATTCCATTGAAATCTAGCATGCCTTGTCATTTCCTAGCATATAACCTTGTCATTCCCTCCTTAGCACAGTTGGAACTCGCTGGCACTCCCTATCACACACTCTATATCCATTCATTTCCATGCATTTTGAGCTAGTTCTCCCTTATGTTTCCATGGCACTCCCTAACACTCCCTGACACACATTGGTACACCTTGGAACTTGGCACATCTTGGCATGTCACCATAGCACTCTATCATTCATTGGCACTACCTAACATACACTAGTAGAAAATGTGAAATTAGTGACTAGGTGACAAAACATGTTAGTCATTGTAGCTTTTACAAGTGAAATAATACAAAAAATGAGAAATATTAAGTGACCCAACTAAAAACAACTAAAATAAATGACTAATTTAGTCTCAGGTTAAAATATATGACTAGATAATAAGTAATACAACTAAACATTACTAACATGAATGACTAATTTAGTCTATGAAAAAAAAGACTACCTAACAAGTACTACAATAATACGATTTAGTCATTTATTTTAGTCATTTTAATTGTGTCACTTAAAAAATATAAACATACAGGTGATAAGTGATTCAAAGTGTAATATTCCCAGATTGGAAAAGCAGGAATATAGTGCATAAACATGGAAATAGCAGTGTAAATCAACACATCAACAATGGATACCAATATGGAGCCATAAAATTATGTATAAGAATATAAAATCAATTCAAAATAGTGAGGCACGTGTCATATTCTATGAGGAAACAAGCCTCCCATAAATAATCACTCCCAAAAGTGAGATGCTGCTACAATACAAAATGTCGGAGAGCTACTACAACGTATTCATAATGAGCATAACTACAGTTGTATATCATACAATAATGTAAATAGAGTGATATAAGCCGCAATAGATGTTATACAAAAATATCTAGGCCCTATATCACCTTTCCAAGATAACCCAAGAGGGTTTCCGAAAAAATACCAAAAATATACAAATGTAAGTTGCAGCCCTAGGGTTGAAGGTTTGTTGCAACAACAGAAATGAGAAGATATGGCTAAAGATGATGTAGAATCCTACAACTCTTCTCCAATATATCCTTTGGATGAAAGGATCTCCCCTCCACTGAAGAAATTACCTCCCAAAACACATACTGCAACCACCCTTGCAACTCGTCCCTAAAATAATGCATATCTGGACTGCAATTGCATTGTAGGGGATAAAATAACCTTGGCCCAATGCCAAATATCTCAATAAATCCCAAGAGACTTCTTTACTAGCCTCCCAATGGAAGGAAACCTTCGTCCACTTCAAAACTAGCTCAGAAAACACCCAATACAATCCTCCACTAATACACCCTGCAACACAATACAACTCTAAGAAGAAATTGCACTGTTGAAGAAAGTTTTAGCTTGGAAAAATGTGGAAATGTGGAAATGTAGTACAGATATTTCTCTTGAGTAGGCACTCAAAGTCCCTTGACGATGAAGGTGGGATTCCCGCTCGGGAAAACCCTTGTGCTAAATAGCACTGGAATCTTAGCTAAACACCTAAAGAGAGCTCAAAGCCTTAACGGATCATAAAAAAATAATAATCCAATCCTACCCAAAATGGCTTCCATCCCCTTCCTTATATTCTTGGTGAGCTTCCTCACCTTGGGCCCCACTCATTAAAGCCACTACTTCCATGCATGGAGTCTCCCTCCAAAATTGCGTTGTCCCTCAATGAATGTCACTCCTTCCATACCAGCGTTGTTTGATTTGGTCAAATTTGACCCAGTCTATATGCTCCATCCCCTTTTCACACATAAGGGTCTTCAATCCATCTTTTAAATGAAATCCATTCACATTAGGAGTGTCTTTATTCCTGCTAAGTATATTTATGGGTATCCATACCCTCTTATTCTTATAACTAAGAAGCAAAATAAAAAATTAATATTCCAATTAGCTTTGTGCTAATTTAGGAATATTACAATCCTCCCCTCCCAAGTGTTGCTTGTCCCCAAGAAACTGCAAGGATAGAACTGAAAAGTGTGGGGAACCTTTATTCCCATATAAAGCTCCAATCTCCAAGCTATCATCCATACAAAATGAATCACCCTCACAAATGATAATTAACAGAAAAAACTCCTCCCATCTGCTCATGAGAGGCACCTTCCAAGTGCTCAATTTACCCAAATGGTTCAGCCCATAAGGAAACTAGAGATACAATGTAGAAATCATGGATGGTCCAACTCTCTCCTTGAAATATGAAACATAAGTAATGTGGAGAATCTCATCTCTAATAAGAACATACCATCCATGTGTCATCTCTCCAACCATGCCCACAATAATGACAAGGACATCATCAACATATGGGATCATAATTAGAGTTATATTGGTTTCCATATATAAAAATGGAGAAGGATAATGATCCCTCAAGTGAAACCAACGCATTTTTACTCCAAACTTCCTCAGAATAGAATATGATGAGTGGTTTCCCAGCCACTTTCTTGCTGCCCCAATCCTTTCACATGCTTGTAGAAGGTGTATGATGTGAGGTGCATATTGAGCACACTCTGAAAAATATATCATCTCCCAAACATCTCCTAGGCATTGGTCATCACCATCACTACTCATGTCCCCAAATGGACCATGAGGTCTATAAGAAATAATACCCCATATTGGAGTAATAATCTATACATGGATGGCAAAGAAATACAAGCACATAGTAAGTGAATCATGATGCACATAAACACAATCCTTACCATGTACCTTGAACAAGTTGGGGAAGTTTCTCATAGATGAACCTCTTCTCATCCCCAGTGAGGAAGGAAGTGGTTATGTTAACTCTACGAAAGAGTTATGTCCCTCCTCCAAATAGTCCATGCATATCCTCATGCAATGGTGCATCTCCTCTTTGATGCCTTCCCAAGTGAATATGTCTAGGATAGCACGATATGTCCTGATGAAATTAGTGTGACTAGAGAGAAAATCCCCATGTGCTGCATGCCAATCCTTCTTCTTGTGCTTGGAAGTCCAAGTCAAAAATATCATACCCTGGTGACAGATGTCTCCATTCATCACTTCTGAATCATATTGCAAAGTATGGGAGAAAATCAAGCCATCCTCTCCCAAGAGTAACCAGAGCAACAATAGATATTGCTGCCTCCTTACACCTCCATCATACAAACCATGAGGTGAAAACATGATGATTGACATAAATAATTCCACATCATCACAATGCACCCACACTCCTTTTTTCCATATGATGCAAGTTCCATGCCAAGTCCCAACCACCAACACACCCCTTGAAGTAGGATATGTCACATGCTAACCAAACTCTTTCAAGAGTAGCTAGTGCAACCTTGCCTCCTGCTGCCATGTCTCATACATATGAAAGTGGCTCACCAACCTCTTGCTCATCAACATCACCATCCAACAAATGGTGAGTGTATACTATCATTCTCTAAATGGGCATTCCTCTAATGGAGAATACCATCCTCCCAAATCAAATCAATATCTCTACACTTCATGGGATGTTGAAGTGCAGCATCCTGGAGATCTCCATATGAATACCACTCATCAATGACCATGTTGAATCCATAAGGATCCAATTATACTGAAGGAAAAATCTTCTCATTGAGCTGTGAATTTCTATTCAAGAAATATCCATCATAATAATGGGAGATAAGATGTCTCTCATCAACCATCTGGCTATCCCCAGCTACACATGTAGAATGGTCATTGGAATGATCCAATAATGGTTGGCCCCTCAGCTCATCACTGCTACTTAATGATAGTGTTGTTGATCTCCATGATGGTGCATATGCTATTTCATGATCATGCTCCATGTTGAACATATAGTTCTTCATTGGATTGTTTAGGAAAATACTCATCCTATCCTCAAAAATTCTACACTCCAACCCCAAGAGTGGTGTGCATCTCATCAATGACATACTAGGATGAATGTATATCTCCTCCTTGATCTCGTCAAGGGTCCTCTGCACAATGATAGTCTGTTGCTCCAAACCAGTAGTATATCTTGACCCTACGTCATGCAATGGCATGTCCCCACAACCTTCCTTATGATGTGCTAAAATAACAGAAAGTAGAAACATCTGCATACCTTGGTTTTGCTTGGGAACATCTTGTACTGTTACAAGGGTTCCTCCCATTGGTGTGATGACTTCCCCAACTACTGTTGATGATGGTTGCTCTTCTATGGATGTACCACCATTGGTATAAGTCTCCTCCTCTTCATGCATCTATAGAATTTTACATGGGACTCTAAATGTCAAGAGTTCAAGAGCACTTTGCAAAGGTGCAAGTGTTCTTTCTCCTAATGTAAGTGCTCCTGCAGCAAGTGGTGGTTTAATTTTATCCTCCTCTGATTCCTTCTTGTCAAACTTCTTGATCAACCTTTGAGTAAAATATGCATATGTAGTCACTCTTGCATAACTCAAATGGTTGAACCACCAAATGTTTGCTTCACCCTCGAGGTGTAGCACTGCAATCTTAATAGCTTCTCTCTCTCCTACTGGATGTAGAAGGAAGAATGCATCCAACTCCATTCCCTAGGCCCTTGATGTGCATGTGGATAACCTATCAAATGTAGAAAATACAAATCTATTATGATTTCTTCTTCTATTGCTACAAGGTATTATTTCTTCTTTGAGCTGAAGGAACTATGGGAGAGTCAGATTATTCTTGAAAGCTCTTGATTGAGATTTGTATTCTGAAATATAATCACATAGAATCTTATGATCTAAGTTTCCTCCATCTCCATGCATTTTATCTTCTTCTTCAAAATGAAAGGGCATATTATATCTCTTTGGAGCTCTATGCAATACTATTTTTCTCTTCTGTTGATAACAAGTGCATGGAAATTTCTCATCTTGAAACCCTATTATGGTTTCATTGCTTTTCTCCATTCTTATTTTCTTGACCTCCTTGGTGAGGTCCCTCATAAATCTAAAAAGAGATGAGATAAAAATCATTCCTTCCATCATTCTGATCTCTTTCTCCTTATTCTTATTCTCTTGATAGCATAATGGATGAGATCCACAGGCTGAGCCAAGATTATGCTCTGATACCACTGTAATATTCTCAAATGAGAAAAGCAAGAATATAGTGCATAAACATGGAAATAATAGTGTAAATCAACGCATCAACAATGGAGACCAATATGGAGCCATAAAATTATATATAAGAACAGAAAATCAATACAAAATAGTGAGGCACATGTGATATGATATGAGGAAACAAGTCTCCCATAAACAATCACTCCCAAAAGTGAGATGTTGCTACAATATAAAATGCCAGAGAGATGCTACAGTGCAGTCATACTGAGCATAACTACAGCTGGATATCACATAGTAATGTAAATACAATGATATATGCCTCAATATATGTTATACAAACAGATCTAGGGCGTATATTACATTTCCAAGATAACCCTAGTGGGTTTTTGGAAAATACCCAAAATATACAAATGTAAGTTACAGCCCTAGGGCTGAAGGTTTTCTGCAACAAAAGAAATGAGAAGATAAGGTTGAAGCTGATGTAGAATCCTACCAATCTTCTCCAATAGATCCTCTAGATAAAAGGATGTCCCCTCCACTGAAAAAATCACGTCCCAAAACACATACTAGAACCACCCCTACAACTCCTCCCTAATATAATACAGATCTGGACTGAAACTATGTTTTAGGGAATAAATTCACCTTGGCTTGATACCAAGTATCTCAATAAAGCCCAAGGGGATTCTTTACTAGCCTCCCAATGGAATGAAACCTTCCTCCACTAGAAAACTAGCTCAGAAAACACCCAATACAATCCTCCACTGTTGCACCTTGCAACATAGCACAACTCTAAGCAGAAACTATGTTGTTGAAGAAAGTCGTAGCTTGGCCAAAAGCCAGAATGTGGAAATGTAGTGCAGATACTTCTCCTGAGTAGGCACTCGAAGTCCTTGATGACCCAAAATGGATTCAGTTTTGCCTCTAGGTCAAAGTCTTCAAATGCAGATTAAAATAGGATCAAGTTGATGTGCTCATCGATAGGATTCCAATGGTGTGAATGACCTGTAAAACCGAGTTGTTATGACGAAGATATTGCAAGTCAAAGTTCATAGACAACTAGGTGAAAATGGAAAAAATTCAAAGTTAACAGTCAAAGTCAACAGTCAAAGTCAATTGTCAAAGTCAACAGTCAAAGTCAATGATGAAAGTCAACATTTAGATGATTTTAGTAGGACACATGTCATCTTGGGAATATTCCACATGTTCAGGATGACGTCAGCAGGATCAATGACGTGGCGAAGTGTGATTGGTTGGAATGGGCCAATCTGGGGCTGACACGTGGCAGCCCAGATTTTTCCCAATTTGGCCTTATTTCCAAAATTTCGGTGGTCAGGGAGGATTGAACCCCTGACCTCCTAGAAAGGCTAAGCTCTTGTCGGAGTTCGCTCACCGGATGAGTCAACACATCACTTGATAATTAATTAAATGATTTTGTATTTATGTGATGGGATTGTCACAGCAGGAAAAGGTCCAGACAGTCGGGGTTAACCCCACAACCACTAGAAATTTACATATGTTTTCCTGTCTAATATATTAACTGTTGGACATTATTATAGTTTGAAACCGCATATAATATATGTTTCAATATATATTAACACATATGATTCCACATATAGTTGTAACCGCCAGGAGCATTATCCAACATTTAATGATCTGATATATTAACATTTATATATTTCTATATATGAAATGTTACCACCGGATAGATGGTGGAAGGTCAGGTGGGGGTTTCGACCTGCCAACCTCCAAAATTATATATACAATGATTTCAAACAAGTCTGCCAACCAATTGGCCTATACAGTGGAGCTTGGTATTAAATCCACTAAACTTCTATTTATATGTAGCACAAATCCGAACCAGTGAAACCACCGGCATGCGCACTTCGAGGTGGTATTGCAGCAAAAAAGGTGGTTTTTGTGCATGAAAAGTGGTTTATTGCAGAGCAGAGGTGGTTTTTCATTTCTCCAGGGGTTCTGGAGGTCACAGTGGTGAAATATAGGCAAGTTTATACTTGTTTTGACCAAAATTTCAAGTCGGTCACAATGGTGAGGTCCATTTTCTCATTTGATTCTCTGTTTTTGAGCTCATACCTGTAAAATAATTTTTAAGAAAAAATAAAGCAATCAATACTAGAAGATAAGGACTTGGAGACGTAACCAAGAAGTCTGGTGAACTCTGTTATTAAATTGTTTCTATGTTGATGTGTTTGAATGTGTTTTCATTTTCTTATGTTGTTTATTTTATTCGCAATATTTTCGATCTATTGCATTAAGTAACATAATCTGCTCACATAGACGTCAATAATACCTTTTTCATAAATACAGATCAAGTGGTATCAGAGCTTCAGGTTAATATTTAAAGGTTTGACAGTGTCATGTGAAGATTGAATGCATACTAGGTCAAAGTCCAAGCGAGGAGAAGGAGAACTTGTTAAAGAAAATCCAAAGATTGGAAGGGTATTTTCACAAAAGAAGATGACGGAAGAAAACATATTGGGAACAGAAGCTCAATTCTTGAACAACTTCATGACAATACGTGTGATGGTAGAAGAAATGTATAAAAAAATTAAAAAGAACAAAGTTGAAGGCACTTCATCACCTAAAGCAGACAAAGAATCAGGTGAAAAGCCTCTTTCATTATTTCCACCATCTCCTCCATCATCACCATCATCATCATCATCGTCTTCTTCTCATAAATCAAGTTCTTCTAAAAAGAAGAAGAGTAAGAAATCCTCTTTGATCAAATTAGATGTGAAATATGATTTGCCAATTTATAATGGTGAACTTAACGTTGAAAAGCTTGATAATTGGATAAGACAAATTGAAGTTTATAGCAAGGTACGGAAAGTTGTTTCGGAAAGAAAGAAGATCCAGCTTGCTAGCCTTCATCTTGGAGGAACCACACTTGTTTGGTGGGAAGGTAGGACACATGGTAAAATCATTTTTACATGGAATGAATTTGTTTTTTCTATTAAAAAATAATTTTATCCTTTGGCTTATATGCAACAAGCTATGATGAGTTGGAAAACATTGTGTTAGTTAAAGGGTGAAAGTGTGAAAAATTATACTTTGGAATTTCATAAAATAGCTTTGACACTAGGCATATCATTTGAATCACCAAAAAAATTATTGAAATACATAGGTGGCCTACTGTAATATCCCAAAATGGGATCTGCTAGCAAGGCATGACTGGAAAATGCATATTCCAGGAATGGATACTACAAGATTTGAAACCAAGACCTGGATCCCTTAGATCAATGTATCAAAGACCAAAATACAAGAGGAGGCTCAGAAGAAATCACTCTAGGGGGGTTAAACAGGTCTCCCCGCACCTAGTGCAGCTAGAAAATGCCCAAAGAAGGGGACTGCAGCAATACAAAAACAAACTGCTGGAAATTAACGCAGTTCAGCCCAATAATTGTAGGAGATCAATATGGAAACTAATGTTACAGCTATACATCAGAAAATTAAATTTACACGGTAGCTTATACAAGTATAACATAAAGGAGAAGGATTTACAAGAAGAAACCCTCAGAAATGAGGTGCTACAACCAGGAGAAATGACTAAATAAGCTTGAAAACGTTATTTATATTGGTTGAAGTAGTAGTATGTTACAACTTAGATCTAAAGAAGATATGTACATGAAAATATAGATCTAATTCAAATATATGTACAAGAAAGGCTCATCAATACATTCCCCTCGGGGATCTCAGCAAATCATGAAAATACAAGAGTAGATATGAGATCTAAGTTACAGATCTGTAGGAATATTCAGAAAATTCTGAAGCACATAATATAAAACAGATCAGATCTGAAAAAAACATGGATTGGCTGGCCAATCCATGGATCACCACAGTGAAAGGAAGGATCCAATCACTAGAGATCTCTCCTCCAATCTGATGCCAAAACACCCTGCCACTCCGCTACTGCAAATAATGAAGATCTGCAAGAGGGAATATGCTATAGAATCTGAGCATAATTTGGCCCGATGCCAAGATCTATATCTGAATCTCCCAAGGTCTAGAACACTCTTTTCAAAGGGATAGATGGCTTTCCCAGTGAAAAGGGGTGCTAGAACTGCATAGACTTGCAAAGATCTATTCTCCACTTGTTGCAGCTCACAAGGAAAACCCAATCCTTAATAGGACAGCGTTGTAGGTGTAAGATGAAGCTTGGCCAAATTCCATATAGTGGAAAATACAAACAAGGCTCCTCCAAGAGCTTCTCTAGGAAGGATATAGGATTCCCAACCAGGAACACCCAATGTTGAACAACATTATTCTCAGCTAAACAACTAGGGAATCAGAAATGTCTAAATAGAAAATATCTTCAGAAAATGTAATCATCAACAACCCTCTCATGTTTCCCTCCTCTTCCTTTTATAAGATAAAAGCCTTGTCAAACCCTAAACCACTTCAATGAGTTAGCTCCTTTCACATTTGGATCCTCCATCTAGAACTCTGTTGTGTATCCATGAGGTACATTGAATCTAGACTACGTTGTGGATTTGGTCAAGGTTGACCCAGTCTCATAGTTCAAACCCATTCACACCTGCAAGTGTTTATTTTAAATGGCCCAGATTTGTCTCTGTTCACATAGGCATGGATTTATTCATTTTTTTCAGGAGTTTTACATGTCCTCCTTGGTTCATTTATTTAATCAGCAGAAAATGAAACAAAATTGAATATTCCTCTTAGCTTGGGCTAAGTAGGAATGTTACAGTCCTCCCCTCCCAAATTTTGTTTGTCCTCAAGCAACTACAAGGACAGAATTGAAATGGATTGGGAAAGCATCTTTTCCCAAGCAACCATCCATACAAAATGAGTCACCTCCCAACATGGTAACTCCAAAACATTCTCCTCCACCTTAGGTTCCTGAAAAGAAGGTCAACTGGAAAAATGAACATGGTAGACATAGGTGCCTGCCCCATGCTGTCCTCTCCTCCACTTAAGATAAGTGTGGAGTGTTTGCTAATGCTGGGCTACAATGATGTTGCCTTCAAGAGGAAAGATAAAGACTAGATCTCTAAAGATCTCCTTTCCAACATTGTCAATCAAGCTGGCCCAAACCATTCCATATGTGATGGATGGGAAATCATCACCATATGGTATCTCATAAAACTCATGGCCCACCTCATAAAGAAACAAGTGTTTGGCTGTGGTGACCATATCTCCTCTCATGTTCCCATTAGAACATGCAATGCAGAAAATGTGGGAATCCTCTTCCCCAAGGAACACATCTAGCCAATGTGTTTCCTCTCCAATCATGCTCCTCACAAAAACAAGATCAACATCATCAATTGGAACCATGACTAGCATCAAGGAAAAGGACATATTAAAGGCTTGATATGGTGCAAGAAGGTACCAACAGTCTCCCATGAAGTTACAACACAGTTTTTCCAACTACAGCTTCAGAAAATTACAAGGCAAGTGGTTGCAAGATACATGGTGGTCTATGTATGTTATTTCATTTACTAATGAATAGTAGATGGCTGCATATAACAAATGAAGATACATGAAGTAATACAACACTTTCCCATGGCCATATAAGAGATGGTTGTCTCCATCATACAATTTGGTCCAATGTTGACCATGGAGCTCAATGAAAAGCTTGCCTCTTGTGGAGCAATGCACTGCATAAATATGGTAAGATTATGCATATCACTAAATGCAACAACAAGATCCTTACCATGTGCTAAGAGTAAGATCATGATAGGGTCCATGAACAAATTCTCCATAAGGATATGACATACTCTCATGAAGAGAAATGAATCATGTGTTGCATGAAGATCCTTCCTCATGTACTTGGAAATCCAAGCCAAAAAGAACATAACATAGCAATAGATGTCTTCATCCATTACTCCATATTTCTCACCTCCTCTTTTTCCATCAAGTGCACCAAGAGTGGAATGATCTTGGGGACACTCCGTCCCGAAGTTCATGCTCCAAAGTGATAGCGTTGTTGGCCTATGCAAATAGGCTCCTGCCAATACATAGCTCCTTTCTTTGACATTTTCATTGTCAAAGACATTTTCCATAATGTTTCTACAAACAAGAAGTTACTTCCGGAGTGGAAGTACTTCCAGATCATCCAAGGCTAAGGAGATAATGCCATCTCCTTCTCCTGCAACATCATGTAATGCGTGAGAGAAACTCTGCTCTTGCTCTCCCAAGAACATCCAAAGCAACAAAAGATTTTGTTGCTTCCCCATACCTCCATCATATAAATCATGTAGTGAAAACATGGTGATTGATATGAAGAAATCCATATCAACACAATGTGTCCATACTCCTTGCTGCTCAATGATGCAAGTATCCTGCCACACATCTTTCCTCCACATCAGGGAAAATTTTAGGGGCGAATTTTAGCCCAAAGGCGAATTTTAAGGGGTTTTAAATTTTGATAGGGCGATTTTTTTATATAAAACCCATTTTCTATAGTTTTATAAAGTTAGCCCTATAATTATTTTAAAAATAATTAATTATTAAATATTAGCCCACCAAATTAAATGCCGATAAAACTGGAAAAATAAAATTCGCTCCCGATTTTCTTTGTCTGGCACAGACTTCAATGACATTCGCCTGGATTTACTGATCGGAAGAAGGGGTTGGAGTGATTCATCCCATCTTTTCACTGGTTTGGGGTCGCATACCCCAAGCAATTAGACTGCAACAAGTGAAGCAATTAGACTGCAACAAGTGAACTTCGTTGGGTCTAGGTGCCAGGTTTGAGAAATCTCTGTTACATGAAAACCATCGAGGATTTGCACCGAACCTGAACTTTGTTGGGTCTAGGTGCTAGGTTTGAGAAATATTTTTTACATGAAAACCATCAAGGATTTGCACCAAACTTTATCCCTTTGAAACTCATGCCATACGACGAGGGAAGAGCACACAAGAATGGGACAATCTTGGATAGTTAAACAGTCAGTAATTTTTACACCTAAGATTGATGGCACAAAACCTTACCTGATTGCTTTAGGACTGGTTTAAGTCAAGACCAGCACATTAAAGGAAACAAGGACCTTACTTTCGAAAAATCTACTTGAAGTACAAGCCCTTTGTAACCACTAGGGTTGATCAGGATTTTACCGGCTTGAGCACCATTTTATGGCTTGATGACATCCCATTGGTTTATATTTCTTTTTTGGTGTTCCAGTATTAAACAATGGATAATTTAGTATCTTTATAGTTGTTTCCAGTGGATTCATGCAAATTTCGATGGACACAGGAATATTTTTCAATATATTTGGGTGAATTGAACCCATGTTTAAAAGGACAATAGGGTTTGAAAAGGATTGTTCCTTTTCTGCTTTAATCTCGTGCATGGAATCCTACTAATAAACACTACATGAGATGGATTGTTACAAGGATTTATTTTGGTCACTTTGTCCGCCTCTTTGACGAGTCTAAAGCAGGCTGGGATTTTCTTCGTCTCAATCTATTTGGTTGCTTTGGGGCAAGGAGGCTTCAAACCCTGTTTAAAAGCATTTGGTGTCGATCAGTTTGATGAGGACGACCCGGAAGAGAATAAGTATAAGAGTTCATTCTTTAATTGGTGGTATTTTAGTATTTGCATTGGTACTCTTACAAGATTCACTGTACTCACATATATTCAGGATGACATAGGATGGGGCCTAGGATTTGGCATTCCTGCTGTGACTATGGCAATAGCACTGCTTATCTTCTTGTGTGGGACAAAATTTTACCGGCATAAACTACCTGGTGGTAGTCCTCTTACTTGAATTGTCCATGTCTGTGCCTGGTATTACTAGCTGCTTTTCCACTCTTAGGATTTCTGATTCGAATTCATTCAGTTTGTCAAAACAATGGCATCTCGTCTAGAGAATGTTGGGATTTTGACTATGGAGATCTACTTTCCTACTACATGTGTCCAGCGGGTATATATGTCCCTGTGCTTCATTCCTTGAATTCTTTAGAGTTAGATAGGATTTCCAATTCTTCATTCCTTGAATTCTTTAGAGTTAGATATGATTTCCAATTCTAAGTGGGCATGTGTTTTCAGTTTTTATTTTTGGGTTTGCCAATTACTGGTCCCCAGTTCAATACCTAATGAGACCTGGAGCTTTGCCAAGAATGGCTTATAGCCCCCAGTGCCATTGAGGTATGGGTGTAGATGAATGAATGCAGAATCTCTAAGAAACCTTTGTTTTGATGAATCATAGAGCTATATTTTGTATGTTATATTCTTTTCATGCACTTTAGTGAGATCTATGGCATGGTCATACATGTATGTGTTGGGGTATGGAAATGGAGTTCATGTGACCAAATGGATGGGGATTGAACACCACACTGGCTGAATGAGCTGGCGCTTGAATGGGTAGGGCCTGTGCTCTGTTCAGGGCACCTGGAGGTGAAATGACCTTTCAACTTCCAATTCACTTTACATGCACACACCCTTGGGAGGAGGTGATTTGGAGAGTGCCTCATCAGTGTTTTTCTACGAGGGAGATCAGAAGCTGATCAACCACAATGACTGAAAATTCATAAGTGGAAGGGGCAGACCTCCCAACTTACCATGAGAATATGGGTTCCTAATAACCACATAGTTGCCTTCGAGCCCCGAGCTTTCGCCAGTTCAAAATCAAAAAATTGCTTAATGTGACTATTCAGTTTTAAAAAACTGGGTTGTGCTTGTAACTAGAAAGTGGTGGGATGATAAAGGAAAATTTCCAGTGAATCTGACTGAGAGCATACTCTAATGTTTTTAATTTTTTCATCCACATCGTGTCTCATATTAATCCACATTATGATAAAAATATGAAAATTTGGTAGTTTTGTTTAAGCACCCATGGGATTTTGTGTCTTCTTTCTCCGTTGCATTCTGTCTTGCACATTTTTGTTTCTATAGCTTGTACTTGTATCATGCAGACACTCATCCTTGCAAAGCCATCCCATTGAGAAAATTAGGAAAGTTGTTGAAGACATGGCTTTAAGCTTGATGTCATAGTCTGTTGTTGTGACTTGGCATATGAAACAACTTGATATGGCTTTATGTTTCTCTATTAGCCTCAAAGTTGGAATACACTATATACTCACTCATATTCTATCATTCCAGTGATATAAACTTGTTTTAGAGTAGGAAAAACTTCACTAGCACAATACGAATATATGAATTTGCATAAGTCATTTTTCCAACTTCTTCCAAGAATTAAACAGTATTTTAGGTTATACCAAATGCCAATGTGGATGTTGCTTTTGCTATAGGGAAATTTACGTTATACTACTCTCAAAGTACTACATACTAAATCATAAAAGGTCTGGGTTCTTCCAGGTAATTGGGGGTTTGCAAGCTACTAGGTTGCCCTGCATGCTAGTTCAATTTTGACATGCCAACCTCTTTTTAATGATTAGGGACCATTTTTTGTGAGGCTGATGCTCTATAATACACAGGTGGAATCACTCAATGTTCAACTCAGCAATTTCTTAATAACTAAATATTGAAGAATTAATCAGGTGCCCAAAACTCAGAAACCTTAATATGATTCAATCACGAGGAAGAGATGATTCTTTATATAAGTGACATGTAAATATTCTTTGGTCATTCTTCCATACAAGCTACCATATATGCCCAAAGATATCCCTCCGAAATCCTTATATTATTCAATCACGAGGAAGAGATGACTCTTTATACAAGTGACATGTAAATATTTTTTTTGCTAGTCTTCCATACAAGTTACAACATATTCCTAAATATATCACAACTGGGTTAATGTCCTTATGATTCCTGATTTGAGAAATCAAGCTGTAACTAGGTAAACCATAACCTGAATTAGCTATTGAATTGACTAGATTCTTCCAATCCACTGATGTCTTATTCCAGGTGCTTCAGCATACTTAGTTTCTTGAAGATTCAGGCTACCTTATTGTCAAATTCACCGCATGTAAAAGATCTTAAAGATTTATATCGATGATCTAGTTTGCCTTTCCCACTATCTAGAAGAAGAAGCGTTAATCTACTTACTCACTGGCTGTGATTACCATATTTTCATTTTCAATGCATTTAGGCCTTTTGATTTGTTGGTCATTATGTTCTCCTTTAGCTGTATGCATCGATATCCATGAAATGTTTTCTAGTTCTCAATTTTCTAATTAAAATAATTTGTTTACTTTTTTTGGTTCCTCAATTGCAAGAGGACTTGGAAACTTTTGATGGAGTAAGTAAAGGAAAATATACAATTGGTCTTGGACAATACTGCATGACTTTCTGCACTGACTTGGAAGACGTTATTTCTATGAGGTAAGAACAATATTTCCTGAAATATTGTATGATATTTGACAATAACTTTACAGATTTTGTCATTGCCTAATACCGTTGAATTTCAGTTCATTCACTGTTTCATGCAGGCATATTTTGAGGCCAGTCTACATTTTGTTCTTGTGTATGGTAGTAGAATAATATTTCCATAAGATAGATATTATCTCACGCTTGTTTGATATTACATATTTTTCTTCCTACCGATTTTTATGAGCTGATTCCTCATATGAATGCTTGCAGTTTGACAGTGGTAACGTCACTTTTGGAAAAATATAAAATTGATCCAAAACAAATTGGTCGTTTGGAAGTTGGAAGCGAAACTATTATTGACAAGAGCAAGTCAATAAATACATGGTTGATGCATATTTTTGAGGTTTTTTCCCCAATTCACTAAACTCATTATCAAAATAGCTTTACAGCTGCTTTATGGAATTCACAATGATGATAATTAAAAGCCTACATGACTTCCATCTTTGTCTTTGAAAAGACAGTTTAGAGATATGCAGGTTTTCAACCTTCCAATGTCAGTATGCTCAATAAAAGTAAATCATGGGATCTTAGCTTCCATCAACTTCAATTTATTTCTATATTTTTTCCGCAGTCAGATTATTTTTAAAACATATCGTTAGATTATGTTTGCTGCACATTTAAGGTAGGAAAATTCATTTTGATTATGGATTTTGCAATTAATGATTTTTTGGTTTCTTCATATTTCACTTTTAAACCTTGGAGAAGAAAGGAAGAACAAATTGCTACTTAGGTGAAGACAACCTATATTTTAAATGGTCCCAAATCTTTCATTACACTTGTCTAGGTTCAATTTAATACCCCATCTTATGTTTGTCTTTTGTTCAGATGTTATTCATTCTACAAGGACTTACACATCTCCCTAAAGAATGACTGATGTAATGGTTGCAAGTCATTTTCTCTTCCTTCTAGTTTCCAAGCGACATTCCATATTCTATTCATATTTTGTTGAATTGTTTTTTGTGAGGATTTTACCATATCTAAAATGTTGGGCTGCCTTAGTAATCTCAAACCTTTCCCTCTTTTGTAGGTTTAATGTAATATACCATTATCTGCTCAAATTTTGCTGAAATGTTTTTTTTATTCTTTGAAGACTTGGACATCTCCTTAAAGTTGGCTTGTCTTAAAGAAATCCATATTTTCAAGCAATCATCATTTGAGAGAGATGCATTGGTTTTTATGTCCAGCTAGTTCTGCAGATACTCAACAACACTACTCAGACATTCCCTATTATGATGTGTGCTTGTGTCATATACTAGTCAGTCCTAATGAAATGAAAACTAAGATTGTTCCATATCTATGAGACTGGCCATTACCACAGCGACAAGGTTAGGGTGAAAATAAATGGCCTTCTATAAAATTACAACAAATAAGACAATAGATTACCTTGTCACAATTATTACAGTCTTTTTCTCAAATTCAAAATTTTCTTCTACTCTTCTTATTGAAAATTTAAAAACCTAACATTTGTTGCTGCCCTATCCCAACTTTCTTGGGTTGTGTGAATCTTACTTACAAATCCATTTTAGCACAATAGGCTTACTAGGGTTGAGTTTGTACTGGTGATTTATTAGCTTATGAAATCTCAATTGTTTTGCTTGAGGCACTGAAAAAATACATTATTCATGCGTACTCATATTTGCCACAAGAATAATGGTAGATTTCATATAAAATTAAAATCAAACACACTAGAAATTTCCTCAGCATCAATGTTGGGTTCAAATCATCCAATATTATATTTTTACAATGAAAGCTACTTCAATTGGTTTTGATTCTTGAATCAGGAAAAAATATATCTTTGGACATCTTCACCCTGAAAAAAGGTTCATCTCATATCAAGGAAGATGGACCCCTCATATCCAACAGATCATATGCTTGGATTTATAGTCATTATCATATTTTTATGTCTCATTTGATATAGATTTGATGGTATCCTCATAGAAGAAAGTAAATTTTAAATACGGCACTGATCTTCCCTTCAATTTTTTATTTTTTAAATGATTTTTTCCCCTGTAAATAGTCATTCCAGTGCTAATTTTCCTTGTTTTGTAAATTTTATAGAAGTGTGGTAATACTGAAATTGAAGGTGTGGACTTAACAAATGCATGCTATGGAGGAAATGCAGCCCTGTTTAACTGTATTAACTGGATTGAAAGCAGTTCTTGGGATGGAAGATATGGTCTTGTTGTAGCTCAGACAGTGCAGTATCATCTGTTCTCTCTATTATGGGTTTTCTTGCAGTTTGAATAATATATGCTTAGGACATTTGAAATTACACTTTTATCGAATGCATGCATTACTGAAATATACTTATAGGCATAACCCGACATTGGAGCTTCATACAGAATAACCAGAGTTGTTAAGAAATTGTTCGGTGGTATTTAGAATATTCAGTGCTTTAGATTTCATTGATTATATGCTTGCATCAATAGTCATTGTTACTTTTCTTTATCCAGATCAGCTCTTACCAGTGTTCAAAACAGAATCAGCTCTTATCAAATCTAAGGTTTTCCCATGATATCTCTTCTTATTTTTAGAATAGAAGTTATATTTCTCTTTGATTTCTTATTTTAGCATATTTGCTCTTCTGGCGGGACTAAGTCAAGAATGACAATTAAAGGAGGCAGTGTGCATAGGTTGGCCATTATTATACTTGGTTAGCTTTCCCATGAAGAGTGGTGCATGCTTTCCTTTGGGTGCTTTAATGATAATCTAGGCACTCCTCCTCATGCAAGCAGGGTGCATTCTCCTAGGCATCTAATTGTTTTATTAGGTCCACTTTGATCGTAAACCTTTGCACTCTGCTTCCGTCATAAAAGTAAGACTAGGGAGTAGTTTAGTTAGGTCAGTTTTGCAGCTTCTGTGAATAAAGTGATTTTCTGTAGTGGTCATAGCAGAGTTTTCTTTCAGACATGGTGTGAAGACAGTAGTGGGTTTGATGGTTAGATCTTGTCCTTTATATTTTTTATATGATGTATTGCAGGTTATAGCATACATTTTTTAGAGTTCTCTCTAAGTATTCCATGTCAGCATTCAGGGTTTCATATATGACTGCGGTGAACTGCTACCATGAACTCAAAATCTTAACAGTGTCCACATTATCTGTGTTCAAAAGAGAATTTTGGCTTCACGTCAATGTTGGCAAGCTAAAAAGTATCTACAATTTCATTACTACAATTCTCAGAAAAATAAGAGAGCTTCTACCCTGTATTCTAAAGGAAATTAAAAGCAAAAAGGGCAGGATATGGTAGTAATTCAAGTAGAGTGCATAGAGCATCCACGATCTGATCTTCCAATGCATGATTAAATGACTATCATTGCAATTTTTTGATACAACACCCTTGTGACAATAACCTTTTGTATGACAATAATCCTAAAGTCTTCATGATAGTCCTCCTGTGGGCCTAACTGAAGTAAACCTGCGATGAGTAAGTTCTGAAGATCATACAGTTTCGGTAAGCACAAAGATCTTCTAGAGTTTGCTGGCATGATGTTATAGTCATTGAAATTTTCTTGAATGAGTGGTTTGCAGAACAAGGCCAACAACCTGAAGGGATCCTAAAAGGCATCAACAAGCCTAAACCTTGTGGTACACTTTTGATAGCAAGAAGCTTCAAAACAAAAAGGCATCATCACACTTAAGGTATAATTCTCACTGACACATGCAAAACAGAGAATAGTAGGCAAGTTGCTTCAAATGCATTTGATCAATGTATGATACTAGCTGATATAAATTGACCAAAGACTTTAATTTTGTTTGAATAGAGACATTAGAGGCACCACTGAGAGTGATGATGACAATAATCAATAAGATAGTAACTTTGACTTTAATGACTAAGAGAGCTTGATGAGTTGAGCAATAGAAATCAGATAGGCTAATCAGCATAATGTTTTTAGGCAGTGAAGTGTAGGAGGAGTGTAGGAGCAGTGGTGGTGGCAACTGCAGTTGTGAATGGCGGAAATAGTTGTAGGAGCAATAATGGTGTATGGTAGCAGCAATAATGTACATGTAGAGTATATTGGTAGAAGATGATATCTAATATTCTCATCTCTGGATATCTTTGTTTGACTCATGGATGCTTTGATATTAAATTGTCTGCACATCTTGATAGCTTGGATTATATTGGTTAATAGCGTTCCTCAATATGGAGTAATCCCTTGACAATTTAATATGCTTGCAGCTTCCAATGTGATTGCCTAATGCATGAGGAAAGGTATGTTTCTCATCATGAACCCATGCTTGACTGATTGTTCTAATGACCTCACACCTATTATAAATAACATATTTTACTTAGTCATTGGCCTTTTAAATTGCTGCTACTGCTAACCATACGATTAGAGTGACTACTTGGTTTGTAACTATTGTGCTTGAAATATCCATCAATTAGTCAAAATTACTAATCACATTTATAGCCATGTCTTCCAAAGAGATACTAGTCCAGCTAATTTTGTTCATTTTTTCCAAACATGGCTTATCAGCCAGTGTTAGCATCCAATTTGGCATGTCATCTTATTGTTGAGGAAACACTGGCAAATGCCCTTGCAGTTTTTATGGTATGTTCAGAACTTGCATGTATCTCGTAACTTGTAAGATAAAATGTTTGGAAATTACCCTAGATCACTAGAACCCAGCTGTGAGAAATATTTTAAGTGATTGAATCTTGATAAAAAAATGTGATGTTGACCTTTCAAGCCCTAGCGATAATGTTGGTACCAAATAAGCATGGACTTATGCATGAGCCTTTTAAGCTTTGCAAGCTCAAAGTCAAAATTATTTTCCTTCAGCTGGTTTTAATTTTTTATAGTGGGAATCCATCTTTTGGATAAATGGTAGACCTGGGAATAATTTGTCTCACCTTCCTTTACTTGAATGAAGAATGTTACATTTTGTAATCTTGATAATTGCATGAAGGCCACATCAATATCAATAACATATACAAACCAAACGCAAGGAGGGAACATGCCTGTCAGGATTTCAGCAGCTCCATGTAGCTGATAGACCATAGCTCGGCTGATTCTCAGCCACTCTAACTTTAAGAGGAAGTATATTTTAATATTGCAAGTTTCTAACTTATAATTAAATAGTATAAAAAAAAAATTTACCCAAGTTGTTGTATTCATGTGTTTTGATCTACTTGAGATGTGAATTCACATGTGAATGGTTTTGTTCTATGTGATAAATAAACCAGTGTGCATTTAGTTTGAACAAGTTGCTGATAATTTGTTGGGAACATTACGTTGTGGTTTATCTTTCAATTGAGTAAATCTGTAAAATGTACAAAGATAAATGAACAATTAATGACATTGCTAATAGGAATTTCTAAATGAGAAGTGGTAAAGGGCTTCACTTTGACTTGTATTTACTAATGGAGTCAAGTGCTTTATGTAAAATAATAGTGTATTAAGTGGATGTGATAATAACACCCTGGATCTATGATGTTTCTGCAGCGTGAAGGTCAATAATTGTGACCACTCTGTATTTGTTTCTAAGTTGATTGACAGTTTCCCATCTGTTTTTTGACACAAATCTACAATTGTGGCTAAAATTATAAATTTTATTTACATGATCCGATGGCAAAATCAAACATGTGTCATGATATAATGATATCATCAAACAATTTGATATATGATATGATGCCACCATGAAACATGTTCCATATGACCGAACGGCTTCTTAAAACTTCCAAATGTCAATAGCCATGGATATTTTTACCAAAATTGGTATTATTGTCTGCAATATGGTAAAATCAAACTTAGTAAACAAATAAACTATTCCTATTAGCAGAAAGAGAATGCACTTGATCAAAATGTTTGCTATATTTCTACCTTCGCAGGACCTGTAATCACATATCATTTGCAATTTCCATTCACAATGAAGCTTATGACCTTGCCATTCAATAATAAATCCTTGTATTATCAATTTTCAAACCTTGGCAGGGACCCTAGGGCCTGTAATCACATATCATTTGCAATTGCCAAATGAAGCTTATGAACTTGTCATTCAATAATAAACCTTTTTATTATCAATTTTCAAAAAAAAATTATGTTGTCCTGGCTGTAGCTTCTATACTAACAGAGTTTGTCTACTTACACAAACAAATTGTTTATAAGATGGCAATAATAGCTGTGAATGCCAAAGAGGCACTAGTCTAGTCAATGTGGATCTGTATTTCTATTGGCTTCTCCACTAGTGACATGTGTTAACATGTCTGTTGGCTCAATATCTTGCAATTGATTGAGTAATATTTAGTTCATATTATATAGTCAAAGATTTCCTTGTATCTGCCAGTTGAAAATGATTTAGTCAGTCACTGCCCTTGTAATATAAGAAATTGACTTTCTTTTCGTTATTTGTGGTAAACAATAATATTTTCAGTATATTACTGTAGGCCATACAATTACAACCATACATGTATCCCTTGGGAAATTTAACTTTGCTCGTGTCCCATAAATTCTTCACCCTGCACAGGCCATATAAAAAATTACCATAATGAAGTCCTGTGACATTGACTATCATAGGGGAGGGACTGAGTTTCATAAAAGTAATATCGCCATAAAGACTGCAACTCAAAGAAGATGGAAAAAAAAAAAAATTTAGTCCTCAAGCTACTATAATCCTGCTATATGGAGTATCTAGAGGAAAAAACCTATTCAAAATAAATGTGCCTGTCTTCACCTCTGAGAGGGAGCAAAACCAACAAGTCATGTCCTGTGTAGAATCTTGTGACTGTCTCTATTTGTAGATGGTGCAAGTGCATTGTCAACTGAGAGGAGACCTGAGGCCATGATAACAGTGTTGTATGTGGTCAGGATGGATAATGAGACCATAAGCAATCTTCAAGAAGTTCTCAGTATAAAATTCTATCTTAGGGTTGAGAGGCTATAGTGGGAAATCCTACATGATATAAATGAATTGCTGATAAATGTGATGGTGATTCCTTAATGGCTTGCGACCAGGGAGGGTGAATTGATAGATACTTTAAAAGAAAATAATAAAAGGGGCAAGGGGTGATCCTTGGGAAATTCATGGTAGTGGGCAAGTGGAAATCCTTGGGAAATCTTGTTAGGGGTGTGGGCAAGGGACGATCCTTGGGATTTCATGGTAGGGGTTTCAGGGAATAAATTCCCATTTTGGGTTACAAAAGGAAAAGTACTAGAAGGTTTTCCTATTCTAGGATGCTTAATTAATTTCCTTGGGATGTAAAGCTTTTCAATATAGTGTCTCATCTTTCCCTTTCAAGCAATGTTAATACTGTCAACTCTGGCCATCCCAGCCTGAGGTTTGCTTCCCAGGTTCTCTGCTATCAGGTCATTCTCTCCCCATCAATAAGCTTCTCTACTCTATGTCAGCACCTCATTCATGATGAGGTGGCATTCACATGGTGGAGCCAAGCTACGATGAATGGAACTACCATTGCTTACATGAAGCTTCCTATTATCATCAATCAAGAAATGAAGCTCATTCCCTTTCCCTTTCCTGCATCTAGATCACCCTAATGGAAGATAGGGGTTTATCACCCCATTTAGAGTTTGCATTGATGTTTTCAAATATATTTGCAGCCTTATTTTCAGCCCATAGATAATGATTGAAATCCACTTCTTGCAGGTAGTCTTTTAATCTAGTTGTCTTTGCAAGAGGAGTAACCAAAAGCCATTTACGGATCAGGTACTCCCATGGATTTTAGTTATGCGGCATATTGATGATTATGTTAGAAACTCCTTTTACGGTCACATGTTTGATCCCTAAATTTATTCTAGTATGGATGTCTTTCATGACAGTCAGAATTGCGGCCATATTTTTTGTGATTATGCCAATGTTATGGGTGTACATATGGACAAAGTTCACCTCATGATTCCTGATGAAGCCTCAATTCCAGGTCTGTTGGGATTGCCTTTGGAGATGGTGTCAAAGTTGAATTTGAGGGAGGAGGAATGGAGGGGGATTTTATGTTTCCTTCATATTTATCTTTTCCTTTCTGATCTATACTGAGTCCTTAACCAAGATGCCCCATTCTGCCAGTTTTTGGCCATGCGTAGGTGAGATCTGCAACTCTCCTCTCCCCAAGGTTTTACTTCAATGGTCACCTTTATATTTCTTTCGATTCTATGGTAGACTTTTTTTGTTATGCCCCTTGCATGTATTCCATATTATGAAACCAAGTGCTATGTCCCCATGGCATGCTCATAAGTTCAAGTCTAAAAGCTCCTTGGGCCAGCGCTTAATGAAACTTTAGATCTCATATATTTTCCTAATGCTTCTCATCTTTGGAACCGTGTCTCGACTCTCAGCAGCATCCAGAGATGTCACAATGGAGAAACAAGTGGTTGATTCTTGATATTTCCCTAAGCGGGTTGGTAGAGTTTTCATCTTAAAGGCCCAATGTATCCTACTTATGCATAGGTTTTGTCATGTCAGTGTACATGAAGGCTGCAACCTTGGGCCAATATGTTGGATTCCAAGACTTGGTCAAAATTCTCTCTCGAAAACTGGTTTGTTTGTGTTTGGTGGTGCATAATATGTGGCATCGAGTGCCAGTTTTTCATAGGCATGGTTCATAACAGTCGGCCATTGAGGAGGGAGGTTGAGAAGAGACCCAAGGCCCAACCAATCTATGGTATGAAGTATTTTTGGGCCTTTTCCTTTCACTTTTTGACCTAATCAGAGGGGATGACCTAGGACTATGAAATGATACCCCTGAAAGTCTCAGGCCAATAAGATGGGATGAGTAAATATTGAGATTTGCCTCTGAGTGCTTCTTTCAAAAATAGAGTAAGGCATCTTTGGTCAGGATAGAAAAATAAAGTGGATATGGAGCCTCGGGCCAATATGGGATGAGAAAAGATTGAGATTTGTCTCTGAGTACCATATTTCATGAATAGAGCAAGGCACATTTGGTCAGGATAGCAAAGAAAGTGGAAAGGGATCCCATGAATCCTGTAAAAGACAATAAAAATGACATTTGATCTCATATTTAAAAGGGTTTTTTATTATGAGATGCATTTCTACCTCAATTTCTTGTAAGTGACATAACCCACAAATCCTGTCTGAGTCTTCCCTGAGTTGGCTAGGAGCTCACTTTCTTTCAGCTTATCCTTGGCTAATTTTCTAATTCTTTTACTGTGGTCTACTTTTTGGGCTTTTAGGTGGTTTGATTTTGATAACCAGTTCTTTGAGAAGACATTTTCTTCAAATTGTATTGCAACTGCCTATGTTGTTCTTCATTCTGGAAATATTTGCTCATCTTCCAATACGAGTAGACCCAGATCATTGTCTGCATCCATTGTATAGCATAATTTAATTTTGGGGTTCCTCCTGACGCTTGTAATTCTGATGTATTATTTGTCCCATTGTATCTATTGGCTTCCCTCATCTTGGGACTTCTATTTCTCCTCTTAATTTTTCAAATCTCTAGTTTAATTAGCATAGGTATTCTCCAATTTTTAACTATATCTTATGCTTTTGGTCAATGTTGCAAACATTTGGATAAAATCAGTAATCGTTTTAGAAAAAAAAAAAAAAAACCAAAAAAGAAAAGAAAATATTGGTAAAAAAACATAAAAATTGAGAAAATATTGGTAAAAATTGGCAAAATTAAGATACCACCAAATAGGCCAAAAAATAGTGATAAAATTGGGATGTTTGCAACAATGTTTTCGATGGGGTGTATCTTAATCATTTCACGTTATTTTACCTTTTTGGTTGGAATTTGTGATATTAGCCATTTCATGTTATTACTTTTTGGTTGGAATTCGTGATATTTTTTGTTTGGGAGATTGTGAATTTTTGTTGTTTAAAATGTGTTTTTGAATGTATAAATAGATTCAGTGCCCTGAAAAGCTCTGGGGCACTTGAATTGTGTAGATTATAAAACTCAAACTTACAATTCCATGAATAAGGTAGAAATGTTTATGAATAAGAAATGTTTAAAACTCAAACTGCCATGCCTGGTAGAAATGTTTATGAATAAGAAATGTTTACAACTCAAACTGCCATGCCTGGTAGAAATGTTTATGAATAAGGTATTAGAACATAACTCTCAATTCCATTTGATGACCAATTAATCATGGTTTTCTCTTGCATTGTTTTCTGAATATGTACATGTGGTTGCAGGAGATCAAAGTGGAGGAGTTATTACCCATGAGTTGCCATTTTCAGAGATCAACAAAGCTTTTGAATTTTTGTTGGCAGGCAATTGCTTGAGATGTGTTCTCCACCTCTAACTCCCACTATAAATTGTTGACTGTTTGTTTTTGACATTTCGATTTGAATGGAATTTGCTCCAATAAAATAATTAGAATGAATAAGATGATGTGTTGAGCATAGTCTCAGTGTTTGTGACAACGATTGCTAAATAAATTATAAATTTGTTTAAAATGGCGGTTGAAAAATAAATTATAAGCTTCCTAATCGGAGGAATGTACAAATAGTATTTATAATTGTGCGATAGACCACGACATTGTAATAAAGATTCGTTTGCTAGTAAAGGATACGTGGGAGGTTGTTGCCCTTTCAAAATGATATTTAATCACTAAATAACAATTATAAAATTGAGAAAACTTGTCATAAGGGGGTCCAGTTATGCGACCATTAGGCTTTTATAAAGAATGTTAGACCAGTTATGATAATGACAAACAGCTTAGACTATCTTTTATGTAATATTTTATTTTAGTAAATTCTATTATGTTATGGTGGTATGTGGGGATTATGGTTTAAATATTTTAGGATGATGATGACCATTTTATTTAAACATCCATTGAAATTAATTATGTTGTTTTTGTGGACTTCTTTTTACTAATATTGTCATATAATTCTATTTTAGTAATTTTATTATTTTAGAAATTTTATTATAATATGGTTATGGTTTGATGATGGTAGTTAATATTTATTGGAACTATATTTTATTCATTAGATATTAAGAAAGATAAGGAATTATTCAGTTTTTTTGTTAAATAGTAAAAAAAACATTCTAAGATTCATATAATTTTGATAAATTAGAAAGTTAAGAATGTTGGTATTGTGACAAATATTTTGAAATTGTGATGTAATATGGGTGTACACAAAATACTTTAATATAAAGTGTTTTTCATCTTCAACTCTCTTTTTTTTCTTTTCTTTTTTTCTTTTTTATTTTTTCCCTCGAAAAAAAAAACCTTAAATTTTGTTAATGGTATAAAAATTATATTTTGTAGACACACATAATGTGTGTGCATATAGGATCAGAAAGTACATGATGAAGCTAAAAAGAATAGAAGGAAAAAGAAATATTTTTTTATGACTAAGAACTGCAGGGAAAATAACATCAAAAGAAACAAAGAAAATAAAGAATGACAACTAGAGCTAATATTTTCATTTTTTTTCCTTTTTTGCACTTTTTTCCAACCCTTGGGATTTGGTTCAATAAGAACCAAAGTCAATTCACGTCCCACTCATGGGACTCCTTTGTTAGAATCCAAGCTCTCAGAGACATGAGCTCTCTTTGAGCCCCTGATTCCATCCAATGTTAAAGAGTCCTTATGATCCTTTCCTTTCTAATGAATGGTGGCAATTTCTTGTTGAACCATAGCGTCCACATTCAGTGTGTCTCCCTATTTGGAAATATCAATCATTTCTTCTTTTTTGAGTTGACTTTCCTTGTTATCTTCTTCAATCAATCCATATATCTTCTTCCTTTTTTAGTGCTTGAAGAAAAAATCACTCAACCTTCCATGTTTCCTCAAACTTCTCTCCAACCTCAATATCAGTGCTAGTAGTAGCATGAGAAACAAAACTATGCTTAGCAGAACTAGAACGCATTTTGCAAACTACACAAGAACTACGTCCCTCACGAGTCACCATGTGCCATGCTTGGTCTCGGTGGTTCGCTTCCTTCAACTCCTGGTTCAACTACCATATCTTCATTGGAACCAACACACCGAACTCCACTAGAAAACGATTCACCAATTTGTACTAGTGATTCACCATTTGTACTGGTGATTCGCCATGATTTTACAAGATAATATAATCTCGTGAGAGATTCGCCAAAAAATTATATATACATATTATATTATTAATAAAATCGCCTTCCATTTTTCCTATGTATCATGGGGATTCGCCCATTTATTATACATATAAATTTAGGGGGGTTCTTAAAATTTTCCCTACTCCACATACCCTTAGAAAGAGGATGATGGCCAAACTCTTTCAAAAGTAACCAACACAGCCAAGCCTCCTGCTGCCCGGTATCATAGATCTCCAAGTAGCTTTCTAGCTTCTTGCTCACCATCCACATCCATTCATCCACCGGTGGATCATGAACCTCATTATGCAAACATTTGCTATCCTCTCCTTGTAGTACACCAACTTCCTCAAGTCTTTGAAGAACTTTTCACTTTATGGAATGTTGAAGTGCACCTCCTATGGGATCTCTTAATGAGGCCTCCTCCTCATGCATGGTCTTCCAAAACCAGTGGGGTCTTGGATCTATTGCAAGTAGAAGTATCTCTTTGAGTTGTGGCATGATCATTGAGAAAGTGTCATCTATAGAGGAGAAAATGTTTCTCATCTCAAGATGTCTACCCCTTGTCTCCATTGCTCCCTAAATGAAGCTGACATCTGATTGCTCCCATGAGGAATGGGTCCTCCTTTCTTCACTGCTACTCTTGGATAGTGCAATGCAACTCTGCTACTCTCGATTAGGAGTAAGTGATGATTTGGGGTCATGCAACAACAAGTTTCCACAACCCTCAAAAAGTTTTGCTGCCATAATAGAAGGTGGAAACTCAATCATACCTTGATAGGCTTTGGGAACATCTTGTATGGCTGCAAGAGTTCCTTCTTCTACTATGTTGGCTCCCTCAACTACTGGTGTTGAAGGCTGCTCCTCGATGGCTGTCATAGTGTTGGTACAAATCTCCTCAAGAGATAGTGAGGACTTCTCTTCCTCAAATCTCTTGATCACCCTTTGAGTGAAATCTGCAAAAGAAGATACTTTTGCATGTCTCACATGGCTGAACCACCAATTGCTTGCTTCACCCTTCAGGTGCAGTGCTGCGATATCCACTGCTTCTCTCTCTACCACTAGATGTAGTAGGAAAAATGCACTGAGTCTTCTTGCCCAAGCTTTGGTTGCAGATATCCTATCAAAAGTGGAAAATAGAAATCTATTGCTCTTGATTTCTCCCTTGCTACAGGGTCTCCTCCCTCCCTTCAGTTGAATGAACTGTGGGAAGGCTAGAGTCTGCTTAAAGGCTCTAGGTTGAGACTTGTACTAAACAAGGTACTCACTTAGGATCTGATGATCCAAGTTTCCTCCATGCTTCTTGTCTTCTTCTTTGTGAGAGTAGGAAGTGCATGGTCCTTCCTCTTCTCCTTCTTCTATCTTCTTAACCTCCTTAGTGAGGTCCTTTCCAGATCTGAAAACTGATGAAAGAAAGCTCATTATTTTCATCATCTTAGTATCTATCCTGAGACTCATAGGCTGAGCAAGGAAATATGCTTTGATACCACTGTAATATCCCAAAATCGAGACTGCTAGCAAGGCATGCATGAAAAACACATTTTTCAGGAATGTATGTACAGGATTGGAAACCAGGACTTGGATCCCTTATATATAACAATATAAGACCTAAATCCAAGAGGGATTCAGAAAAAAATCCTCCTAGGTGGGTTAAACGGGTCTCCCCACACCTAGTGCAGCTAGAAAATGCCTAAAGAAGGGACTGCAGCAATACAAAAACAACACTACTGGAAAATAATGAAGTTCAGCCCAATATTTGTAGGAGATTGATATGGGCGATCATATTTCAGCTATACCTCAGCAAAATAGATCTACACAGTATCTTATACAATGTATAACAGAAAGGAGAGGGATTTACAAGAAGAAACCCTCAGAAATGAGGTGCTACAACCACAAGAAATATATGTATAAGCTTAACAGCATTATTTTCATTGGCTAAAGCAGAAGTATGTTACAACTTATATTTAGAGCAGATCTGTATACAAAATGATGGATCTATTTCAGATCTGTATACAAGAAAGGCTCCTTTATACACTCCCCTTGGGGATTTCAGCAAAACATGAAAGTACCAGAGCAGATCTGAGATCTAAGTTATAGATCTGCAGTAATATTCAAAAAATTCTGAAGTATATGATGTATAGAAGATCAGATCTAAAACAAACATGGATTGGATGGCCAATCCATGGATCACCATAGTGAGAGGAAGGATCCAATCACTAGAGATCTCTCCTTCAAGATGATGCCAAAACTCCCTGCAACTCTGCTCTTGAGAATAACGCAGTAATGCAAAAGGGACTGCGCTGTAGACTCTGAGTATGCTTTGGCCTGATGCCAAGATCTATATCTAAAGCTCCCAAGGTCTAGAACACTCTTGTCAAAGGGATAGAAGACTTTCCTAGTGAAAAGGGGTGCTAGAGATACATAGATCTGAAGAGATCTATCCTCCACTTGTTGTAGCTCACAAGGACAACCCAATCCTAAACAGGATCAGTGTTGTAGATGCAAGATGAAGCTTGGCCAAATGCCAGATAGTGGACAAGACAAACAAGGCTCCTCCAAGAGCTACTCTAGGAAGGAGGTGGGATTCCCTCTCAGGAACACCCAATGCTAAACAGCTAGAAAATGATATATGTCTAACCAGAAAATATATGAAGAAAATTATTATCATCAACAACCCTCTCATGCTGCCCTCCTCTTCCTTTTATAAGATAAAAGTCTTGTCAAACCCTAAACCACTTCAATGAGTTAGCTCCTTTCACATTTGGAGCCTCCATTTAGAACTGCGATGTGCATCCATGAGGTACATTGAATCTAGAATGCGTTGTGGATTTGGTCAAGGTTGACCAAGTCTCATAGTTCAAGCCCATTCACACCTGCAAGTGTTTATTTCATATGGCCCAGATTTGTCTCTGTTCACATAGGCATGGATTTGTTCATTAATTTCAGGAGTTTTACATGTCCTCCTTGATTCATTTATTCAACCAACAGAAAATGAAACAAAATTGTATATTCCTCTTAGCTTGGGCTAAGTAGGAATATTACAGAAAATTTGGTTTTTAGTATTTCGTTCGAAATATGCCTCCTCAACGCGCAAATGTGTAGGTAATGTATATTTTTCTCACCAACTTAAGCTTTTAGCTGATTAATTTTGAAAATTGACTTAGAATTTTTTTTTTTTGAAAAAAAAAAATTTCCATTGTGGTGCGTTCGATTCGTTCAACTTGCACCATTCCCGATGCTCCCTGTAAATTTATAGGGCCCACCGCGAACGATGTTAACAGAAACTGCATCGAACGGTTAATGTGATAGCCCAGTGCACTACCGACAAAAATCACACAACAATAACAATAAAATAGTGCAGCGTTTGTCAGTTTCTCACTGCACCAACAATTTATAATATTTTAAAAATAACAATTTATTTACGACTGTGCGTTAGTTTACCAAAACGCACCTAGCATTATGTAAAAATAAACATAACGGCCTGGTGTTTCTATATTATGGGAACACACCTAATGTGTTGTGTGTTAGTCAAACATACCGCATAGGGGAATTTTGTGTTTGGTACCACACCACCAATGGTAAAATATTGCAAACAGGCAATGCCTTGCACTATAACAAACGCCCCGAGGAGGATATGTTTTGTCAACGCACCGCCTATAATATTCATTTAAGTAACATTTTTTTGTTTTCACAGTGCATTATTATTTTTTACACACACCGTGGGTAGTGCCAGATATACAGGTACGCACCGTTGGCGGTGCATGACTGTTTATTTTGGCGCACTGAATGTTTTTTTTTTCGATAAAAGTTGTATTTATATATTTGTAAATACATTTGTCATTTAATAAAAAAAAATTATGTTTTATGTATGAGGGATATTGATGTATTTAATATGTGAATCTTTCAACGACTTCAATAGAGAGAGAAAAGACAACAACAAGAGTAGATGGATGACAATTATAACATGATACAATAGTGGAAAGCAAGGGAAAGGGAGAGACTTTTGTACCCTTGTCCTGTTACGCCACCCACCCAGTTTCTCTTAGGGAGGTAGGCCTCCTTAAGTTCTATGAGGAGGCTACAGCCTTGAAGGGGCATAGTGGCATATTATTACAGTTGATCTACAGGGGGAATGCCCACAGACAGGCTTTCTATGTCGGTCCTAACCAGTGGTACCAACCCAATGAGGAGGACATGTATTTTATCAATAGCCTATCTAGGAAAGGGGAGGCTTTGCCCTAGTTTTTTCGTGTCCCCTTCGGTTATGCAATAGGGAGTCAGTTGGTGTACTCTCAACGATACATTAGGGATGATATACTTTCTCCTATAGATTTCCAGGTGTCTGGTGGACAGCTACGGATTGGTTCTTTTGGTCTAGAAGAGATTAGGTGCCTCTCACTATTGCTGACCACCATTTCAAATTATACTAGTGACGGACAGCGCATTAGTTGCCATATTTTATTTTATTTTTATTCTTTATTCCAAAGGCCACGACCTGTTAGATGGTCTGCCATTATTTTTCGACAGTTTTGTATAGCCTTAAATACATGTTGTTCTCAGGCACGTGGGAGGTTGACCTTCCCTTTTGCTTCAGAGTTGTTTTGTTTAATTTTTGAGAGGTTTCTGGAGATGAGGCCTACTATTTTCTATCGGCCTCGTAGGTCAGTGATAGAGGTATGGATGCACATGTGGGGCGAGATGATGCCCAAGAGGGGCAATTCAGAGTATCCGACTAGGATTTCTAGTGATGCACTTGAGATACTAGCCAGTGAGGATGACCACATGTTTGTGATGGTGTCGCATCCTTATGCGTGGTTGGATTGGCGAGGGTGTACCAACATCCTCTTCACACAGGATGAGATAACATATGATAGAAGTAATACTAGTGTTTTATTTAAATTAATATAGTTTCATTTAATTGTCTTAATTAATTAGAATAAAATTTATTCACTAACACATTTTCCCCAAATTCCGACATCCAAAATGCTGCTCTTGCGACACATAGGCGACCCAAGAGCGACGTTTTTCGATGCACAAAAACGTGGTTTCTCCTCACATCGGACTTCCAACACTTGACTTAAACATTGGTATAGCGACGATATCGTCAATGTTTTATATTTCCATCGCACTTGTGACATTTAATGAATCGTCACATTTCCGACGGGCACAAGCGTCGCTAGTCCGATGGCTTAAGTCAAGTGTCGAAAGTTCGACGTGAGGAGAGACCACGTTTTGGTGCACCGAAAAACATCACTCTTGGGCCGCCTATGTGTCGCTAGAATGACGGGCACAATTGTCGCAAGACTGATGAAACCAAAACATTTAAAAACAAATTAGACGTTGCTAGAACGACGGTTACAAGCATCGCAAGACCGATGAAACCAAAAATTTAGAAAAAAAGTAAACGTCGCTAGAACGACGGTTATAAGTCGTCAGAAGACCAACGAAACCAAAAATAAAAATAAAAAAGTAAATGTCACTAGAGCGACAATTCTAATATGTCAGAAGACCAACGAAATCAAGAATTTTAAAAAAAGTAAATGTTGCTAGAGCGACGGTGCTAAGAGGTCAGAAGACCGACGAAACCAAAAATTTAAAAAAAAATGTCACTAGTGGAACGTCTGTCTAACCCACCTCTATCTCTAACCCATTTTGGTCTCTGATATGAATTGAACTAATCAAAATTCCCTGACACTTCTAACCATTTGCTGGCTTGATGAGTTGAAAATATTTTGTAGCATTTTCTCTTAGACTCTCAACCTGTAACAGTATTTTTGAAACCTATGTCTTGAAGACACACTTTCTGATCAAGCGAATTAATGGAATGAAAAATAAATATGAAGTAGTGATCTATTCGTCTATCTATATTTGTAGCCTTTCACAAGCCCTAAAATTTTGTGCTCTACAACAGGCTGAAAATTGAAGACCGATCAAGAAAATATTGTCACTTGCCAATGAGATCATTGAAGACAAATCAAGTGAACACTAGTTTAATCTGCCAAAGCCTTGAAGTGTAGCTCTGTGGTCATATTCATGGCTCTTTATTGAAGCATCATTATTTTCTTAAGACGGCTAATTTCATGAAGTTACCTTGTCTCCAATAAAATATAAGTTTGGCTCTTTTGGATCAGGTATATAGCATGCATCTAAATTCTGGCACAAAATTCTAGTTACTGAATAATTGTCTCTTCTATATTCTGTGGCCTTAACCACCAAAATTAAGGTCTATTTGGAGCATTGATAACTTCATCAGATGAATAAAACAACAATTTCCCATGATCTTCCATCAGCAATGAATTCAAAAGGCAGAACTCTTAGTCGTTGTGTGCCCATCTCTGTAATTGCTTAGACTTGTTTCAAGCCCTAATCCTTGTGGACTGAGAAATGGATAGTTATAAAATAATTACAGCAGTTTTGCTAATACATGATGGCATTCAAAGTTTGAGGTTGACAGAACCAATAAAAATTGTAGTCCATGTCATAAGTATGAACTGAAGCATTTGATCTATGGCCAAGTTTATGTAGTAAAGTGCTACAAGAACACTTGGTATTTGACTCTTAGTATTGTCAATCTCAAATTTTCGTAAGCTTAAGATCAAAGGTTTTCAGGATTAGTGTCTTCTCAATAATTGAACATTCCTGCAGAGGACCCTTTGAATCTCAAATATTGTTGACAATAGATTCTTGATAGGCTACTATAGAGCTTTTACAGTTGCACTAGAATTCTGCCTGAATGCTTGATATACGTTGAAACATGAGTAGAGCTTGACTAAAGATATCACTTGCTATTAAGGAGTTTTTCGATGCATAATGCAATTAGATTTTGCATTAATGAGAAGTCAAGACTACTTCAGAGGTTTCACAGTGAAAACTATTGGCTTGTCTCAGAGGACTGTGGCAAAGATCAGAGATTATTGACTATGTTTGTATGTAGGGCTTTAGATGATAATGTGTTTTGTAGGGATGTCAGGCAATATCTATATGTTGATGCATATGAATAACTAAATATTATGTGCAGGATCTTGACACAAGTTTGAGTTGTGAAGCACGAGTGCAATGAAGTAATTGTAGAGCTAACAGTATTTATATATTTACTTTGAGCTTAATGAGCTGTTGGAGTGGCTTGATGTACTTTTGAGTCAAAAAAGGGTTCTAAGCATCATTATTGTCGTAAGACTGCTAATTTCATGAAGTTACCTTGTCTCCAATAAAACAAAAGTTTGGCTCTTTTGAGTATATAGCATGCATCTAAATTTTGGCATAGAATTCTAGTTACTCAAGAATTGTCTCTTCTGTATTATGTGGCCTTAACCACCAAAATTAAGGTCTCTTTGGACCATTGATAACTTCATCAGATGAAGACAACAGCGATCTCCCATGTTCTTCCATCAACACTGAATTCAAAAGGCATAATTCTTAGTTGATGTGTGCCTATCTCTGCAATTGCTTAGATTTGTTTCAAGCCCTAATCCTTGTGGACTGAGAAATGGTTAGTTATAAAATAATTGGAGCAGTTTTTCTACTACATGATGGCATTCAAATTTTGAGGTTGACAGAAATAATAAAAATTGTAGTCCTTGTAATAAGTATGAACTGAAGCATTTGATCTATGGCCAAGTTTATATAGTAAAGCACTGCAAGAACACTTGGTATTTGACTCTTAGTACTGTCAATCTCAGATTGTCATAAGATTAAGATCAAAGGTTTTTAGGATTAGTGTCTTCTCAATAATTGAACATTCATGCAGAGGACCCTTTGAATCTCAAATGCTGCTAACAATAGATTCTTGATAGGCTACTACAAAGCTTTTACAGTTGCACTGGAACTATGCCTGAATGCTTGATATATGTTGAAACATGAGTAGAGCTTGAATAAATATAGGGCTTGCTATTAAGGATTTTTCTGGTGCATACTACAATTAGAGATTGCATTAATGAGCAGTCAGGACTGCTTCAGGGGTTTCATAGTGAAAACTATTGGCTTGTCTCAGAGCACTATGGCAAAGATCAGAGATTATTGATTGTGTTTGTATGTAGGGAATTAGATGATAATGTGTTTTGTAGGCATGTCAAGAAATATCTATATGTTGATGAATATGAATAAATAAAGATTATGTGCAAGATCTTGACACAAGTTTGGTTTGTGAAGCACAACCGTAATGAAGTAATTGCAGGGCTAACAGTATTGATGTATTGACTTTGAGCAGAATGAGTTGTTGGAGTGGATTTATGTATTGTTGAGTCAACAGAGGGTTTTGAGCATCATTATTGTCCTAAGACTGCTAATTTCATGAAGTTACCTTGTCTCCAATAAAACAGAAGTTTGGCTCTTTTGGATCAGGTATATAGCATGCATCTAAATTTTGGCACAGAATTCTAGTTACTGAAGAATTGTCTCTTCTGTATTGTATGTGTAGAAATTATATACAAGATGCATGCATATATCCAGATTCTCCTGATCTAACAATATTTAACTTCTTGCTAAATACAAAATCCTTCCACTGTTAATATTTTGCAAAAATTTAAACATTCAATTACAAACACATGAAGCAATAAAAACAATCGCACATAACACAATTGTTTAACAGGAAAGCTTAAAGCTAAAAACCCCAACTATCATATATTATGTATATCAATGGATCATCAAACAATCTCATATATCTCATACAAAGCTCAGCTCATAGAGCTCTCAGTACAATATACAATCGTCTCACACTGTCTTGCAGAAATTTTCACCTCCATGCACCAATTTCTTGCCTCTTGACAGCCTGCCTCCATTATGCAATCCCTGCTGAAGAAGATCCCTGAATGAATTTGACCTTACCTTGCCTTTACTGCGTAATACTCACAGGCATCTCCAATGTGTATGTGGATGCATTGAATGCTCCACTATAGTTACAATAGATAGTCCATCTCACCCTTTCACCTATCTCTCCACCAGGTCTCGACTGGATATGACATGCAAGTAGTTAACTGTTGTATTTATTTAGTTTCAAGTAAGAAACTACTTGTGAATTAATTAAATAATAAATTCACTCATATTTCACTAGTGTATGTTCAGTTACAACTAGCACAATTGAATTTAACTCACTGAACTGAGTTAAACTAAATAAAAACTCACATAACTACTCTTACAACTCTATTACAACTTGCCACTATCAGCTATAATGAAGTCCTCCATGCATGAGTCACCAACCACCCTAGGAATTGCGTAATTCCTTCAGCCCACTGATGTGCCACATCTGTTCACTGAAATAAAGTTCTCCAAGAGAATAAGTTGCTATTTATTGTCTGATTATTATTAAGGGCTAATAATAATCGACATGCATTCTAATTTTAGATAGACAATCTATAAATAGACTTCGCCCATACATCTAAAAATAAAAACTCATCTAAAAATAGATTTTGCTCAATCATCTAGAATCAGCCTCCTGCTAATTTTAGATTTTTCTCAACATGTCTAAAAATAGACATACACCTAAAAATAGCTTGTTTGGGCCCCACCTAGTTAGGTGCTTATTTTTCACTAGGATCAAGGATGATGTTTCTGGATGCCTCTTTCATTGTTTCTTGTTGCAATCTTCAACACTCCCTCTCAACAAGAAAGGTATGTCTTTGCATGTGCCCTGCAACTCCATGCATCTGCACGGAAACTCTTGCATGCAACACTACCGAAACTTAATAGCCTCCAAACAACTAAATCGGTATAATGCATATGCCATCAAAGTCGTCTAACCTCTGCTTAGCTACTGCACATGTCTTAAGGAACCACTGCGATGTTGAACTATGCACCCATGAACTCTGCACTTGTTGTCAACTCTGATCCGTGCTCCAGTTATTGACAATGTCACTTTGATCTGACTGCATCAATCCAACTAATCATGCTACTGCTACTATGTGGGTGCCTCGTAGCCAAGTTCAATTCATGAGATCCACACCATCTCAATGAATCCTGCCCAGAAATTCCTCCTTGGGATTACTCATGCATGTTGCCCCACCTCTCACTTGGTGGTATAGTCGCATGCACTCCCTCTACCCATCTAGCACAAAATATCTCTGCATGAGTGGTTTCTCCCACTCCATGATCCTCATATTGTGTCTACTTGACATCCCGAGGTTCACTCTTACCTGCCTGTGAATCATGCTCCCTCTCAAGCTTCAATTGCATGTCTTTCTCACACTTCCCAACAATATGAAGCTCCGTAGAAATCCCATCTTCTTCAAGTCTATAGAGATTCTTGACTTTAATCCCAACCTTCTTGGCTTGCCCTATTGCTTTGTGTCGTAGGAACACTTTTCCTTCACTAAAGACAACATCATAGCCTCTATCCTCTAACATTGTGATTGAGATTAAATTCTTCTTTAAACCTAGAACATGCATAACATATTTTAAAAGAAGAAGTTTACCTGACGCCCTCTGAAAGGTAATGGTACCAATGTCGGTCGCATTGTATCGCCCATCGTCGCCCAACTCAACATGCATCTAGATATCTTTCTCCACCAAGTCACTAAAAAGTTTACCATCTCCCATCATGTGAAAGGAAGCACCACTATAAAAGTACCACCCCAATCCTAATGCACTAGACACCATACATGTGATCAATTAGAAGTCAAGCTCAAATTGCGAGGTAAGAACCTTACCAACTACAGCTCCAGCAACCAGCTTGTTCTTCTTCTTATGTGGACAATTTGTGGAAATATGTCCAAACTCGTGACAGTGAAAACACTTCACTTTGGACATGTTGTGCTCCTTGCCATCTTCACCAGCCTCAGATTTTGAATGGAATTTCTTCCCCTTCTTCTTCTTCACTTTGGTAGCCAAAGCATAGTCCTCATCATCATCATTCTTTGATGAAGAGTCATCCCTGGTGGTCTGCCTTATCTCCTACTACACTAAATCCGACCATAGTCGCTCCCAATACGGCAATTTCTCCTGTCCATTGACAGAGTCTTGATAACTGTGCCAACTCTTCGGAAGCCCAAGGAAAGCCAAGCTCACCAAGTCATCATCCACAACACTGAATCCTACACACCCAAGCTCATCCCTGCATTGGACAAACTTTTTCAAGCACACTGGAATAGTGTCGTTCTTCTCCATCTTGATTTTTCTGAGTTTATCCTTCAGTGCCAATTTCCTATGGTCGCTACTGCTTTGTAAAATATCTATCAAAGCCTTCCACATTACAAATGGAGTGGCTTTCCCATGAATTCTTGACATAATATGGTATTTCACACCTTCCAACATAATCGTCCTCACCCTTGCTACTTTCTTTTGCCATGCGTCAAGTACTGCAACATCTGCCGAAGTGGGCTTAGGAACATCGCTATCAATTAACTTCTTTAAGCCATTATCTTCAAGCACTGCCTCCATCATGTCCTTCCAGGCTATGTAGTTCGAGCTACCCTCGAGGGCATACTCCAACCGCAACCCATTGAAAGCCATTTCAATGTATACTCAACTGTCGCACCAAGAAATTCTTATAGCTAGGGAAAATTTTAAGGATGGAAAATTACCTTGAAGTTTAAAAAATGGGCGAATCTCACTAGTCCCTAATATGCAAACTATAGAATGTATATTGATCTATTTGTAAAATGATTCAAATTTATAATAATATTATATATACTCTCTATATAATGTCGGCGATTTTTAACGCAAAATAATTTTATATTGTAAAATTTGGGCGAATCATTTTTATAAAAAAATGGAAATTGATGAATCTTTTTTTGGAAAATCCTGGAAAATTAGCCCACCTGTGAATATTAGCCGCGAAAATTTTTCATGCTTGCAGCAATTTCAAATTGTTCCACCAGCACAAAACTCAACACCGCTTCAATATTGCAATCTCCAGTGATTAACACTACTTTGATACCATGTAGAAATTATACACAAGATGCATGCATATATCTAGATTCTCCTGATCTAACAATATTTAACTTCTTGCTAAATACAGAATCCTTCCATTGTTAATATTTTGCAGAAATTTAAACATTTAATTGCAAACACATGAAGCAATAAAAACAATCGCACATAACACAGTTGTTTAACAGGAAAGCTTAAAGCTAAAAACCCCAACTATCATATATTATGTATATCAATGGATCATCAAAAAATCTCATATATCTCATACAAAGCTCAGCTCATAGAGCTCTCAGTACAATATACAATCGCCTCACACTATCTTGCAGAAATGTGCACCTCCATGAACCAATTTCTTGCCTCCTGATAGCCTGCCTCCATTACGCAATCCCTGCCGAAGAAGATCCCTCAATGAATTCGAAATTACCTTTCCTTTATTGTGCAATACTCATAGGAATCTCCAATTTGTATGTGGATGCATTGAATGCTCCACTATAGTCACAACAGATAGTCCATCTCATCCTTTCACCTATCTCTCCACTGGGTCTCCACTGGATCTGACATGCAAGTAGTTAACTGTTGTATTTCTTTAGTTGCAAGTAAGAAACTACTTGTGAATTAATTAAATAATTAATTCACTCATCTTTCACTAAGGTATGTTCAATTACAACTAGCACAACTGATTTTAACTCACTGAACTGAGTTAAACTAAATAACAACTCACATAACTACTCTTACAACTCTGTTACAACTTGCCACTATCAGTTATAACAAAGTCCTCCACGCATGAGTCACCAACCACCCTAGGAATTGCCTAATTCCTTCAACCCACTAATGTGCCACATCTTTTCACTGAAATAAAGTGCTCCAAGGGAATAAGTTACTATTTATTGTCTGATTATTATTAAGGGCTAATAATAATCGACATGCATTCTAATTTTAGATAGGCAATCTATAAATAGACTTCGCCCATACATCTAAAAATAGAAACTCATCTAAAAATAGATTTTTCTCAACCATCTAGAATCAGCCTCCTGCTAATTTTAGATTTTTCTCAACATGTCTAAAAATAGACATACACCTAAAAATAGCATGTGTGGGCCCCACCTAGTTTAGGTGCTTATTTTTCACTAGGATCAAGGATGATGTTTCCGGATGCCTCTTTCACTGTTTCGTGTTGCAATCTTCAACACTATGGCCTTAACCACCAAAATTAAGGTCTCTTTGGAGCATTGATAACTTCATCAGATGAATACAACAACAATTTCCCATGTTCTTCCATCAACACTGACTTCAAAAGGCAGAAATCTTAGTCGATGTGTGCCCATCTCTGCAATTGCTTAGACTTGTTTCAATCCCTAATCCTTTTGGACTTAGACATGGTTAGTTATAAAATAATTGGAGCAGTCTTGCTACTACATGATGGCATTCAAAGTTTGAGGTTGACAGAACTAATAAACACTATAGTCCATGTCATAAGTATGAACTGAAGCATTCTATCTATGGCCAGGTTTATACAGTAAAGTGTTGCTAGAAAACTTGGTATTTGACTCTTAGTATTTTCAATATCATATTGTCATAAGCTTAAGATCAAAGGTTTTTGGGATAATTTTCTTATCAATAATTGAACATACATGTAGAGGACCCTTTGAATCTCAAATGCTGCTGACAGTAGATTCTTGAGAGGCTACTACAAAGCTTTTATAGTTGCACTAGAATTATTCATGAATGCTTGATATATGTTGAAACATGAGTAGAGGTTGACTAAAGATAAGGATTTCTATTAAGGAGTTTTCCAGTGCATACTGCAATTAGAGTTTGCATTAATGAGCAGTCAGGATTGCTTCAGGGGTTTCACAGTGAAAACTATTGACTTGTCTCAGAGGACTGTGTCAAAGATCAGAGATTATTGATTGTGTTTGTATGTAGGGAATTAGCTAATAATGTGTTTTGTAGGGATGTCAGGCAATATATATATACTGATGAATATTAATAACTAAATATTATGTGCAGGATCTTGACACAAGTTTGGGTTGTTAAGCATGAGTGCAATGAAGTAATTGCAGGGCTAACAATATTGATATATTGACTTTGAGCAGAATGAGCTGTTGGAGTGGCTTGATGTATTGTTGATTCAACAAAGGGTTCTGAGCAGAAAGGCTTATATATTGAGACATGTTTGAGTTGGGTTACAATATTTGTTAACATAGGGTTTTTCTTTTAATTATTTATGCAAGGTTGCAAGAGAGAGTATGTTGTTGAGCTAGGGTTTGATCCCCTAAGAAAGAAAAGGTTGATACTGTTGTTGATGTCCATGTTTTTCAGATTTGATATTTTTTTGGAACGGCTGATCAGCGCTAGGGTTGCAGAATGAGAAGTATTGTATTGTAGAAATTAGATTGGTTATGGACTATTGGGTAAAAGTAGAGGAAGTTGTTGTTGTTGATGACCTTATGCCAGTATTATGAATTAATAATGTCAGTAGATTATTCTGACATTATCTATTTGGTATTGAGCATAGGTGGATCTAGTCTGAACATTGTGAAACATGGTCCGCCGAGGTGAATTGAAGGTTGGAGCCTTCAGGGTAAGTCGAATTTTGTTGTGCAGGGTGGCAGGGTGGTGCAAGGCAGGGTGGTGTTAGGGCAGGTTGGCTAGATTTCTGAACTAGAAGCACAAATAGGGCTTAGTTTGATGAAATGACATGGAAAAACTAGGAGTTGTTAGGCATATATGGGTTTACTCCAATATTACAAAATCAACGAGTTAGACCCAGACTTGCAAGTTAAACCTAACGTGGCCTGTAAAAAAGAGGCAAGTTAATCTGGCAGAGAGTCAAACTCACTGCCCATAAGTGTGACTCGACAGCTATGAGTTTGACTTGGGAGTAATCAGAGGTCAAACTCTGGCCCACATGTACTTGCTGAGTTTTTGACAGGTCAATGAATCTAACTTGCAATCCCATCAAAAAACTTAGTGTGTCGTATTTATATTAACCCAAACAGTAAAAATAAACTCAGTGGTCCCTACTTGTATTAGCCAAATTTCAAGTTTTTCAGAGTCAAATTCAAACTCTTAACCTATGGCCTCATCAAGTGTTTCACTGAGCATAGTATTTACACTGGTTTTATCTTCAACATGTTTACAATAAAAGTAAAAGAATATTAGCTTCAAGGCCCAATCACTCACCTTCAAGGCCTTCAACCAACCTCTCTGCATCCATTCTACTTAATCCTTCACATTTTCAGAGTTTCTTCTATCATTTCCAATTCCCTCCCATTCATTTTTATCAGTGTCCTAAAATGCCATAGAAAATTTATTATATTTCTATAGGAATTTTCTAAGCATATAAAGGATGGTAAATCTTAAATTTTTCACCCATGCGCAAGAGAGGAATTCCATGAAATACCCTAGCACTTATCCACTCCATCAACATTTACTTTCACAAAACTATCACTAGAAAATTTGGCCCAATTTCTGATGGCCACTTCATCGCTATTCTGACATATAGTTGTCACAAGAGCGACAGTTCGAGGACGGACAAAACGTTGTTCACCATGACGTCGCAATTCCGACGCCTTGACAAAGTGTCGCAATACAGACACTTTTTTCATCGCTTCCAAACAAGCGTCGCTCTTCCGACGTTTCCCAAACCGTCGCTCTTCCGACGTTTGTAAACTATCGCAATTCCGATGAAATGTGGTCCGACGTTTTGAACGTCGCTCTTCCAACGTTTTTATACTGTCGCTCTTCCAACGTTTCTAAACTGTCACAATTATGATGCCGTACAAAAGTGTCGCAAGACCGACATATTATAGAAGCGTCGCAATACCGACGCCAGGAAGAACTGTCGCAATATCAATGGACGTCACAGGACCGATGAAAAAGGAAATCGTTCAAAACGTCGGAAGACCGACGCTTATAAGGCGTCAAAAGAGCGACACTTACAAAGCGTCAGTATACCGACGGCGGGTTCAATTTAAAAAAAAAAAAAAAAAATGAAACTTTAAAACAGGACAGTAAATCTCCAATATTGGTTGAAACAGAGCTCTCGTATTGCATTTATATAAAACAGAGTATAACCTTTTTTTTATTGAAGCGCGGGTCTCGTTTAAAGGATGAGTGGTCCCCACCACCCACGAAAGGAGACAACAGGGCAGACCACATTGGCAAATAGTCAGCACACACGCGGCAGGTTTACATTGGAGCGGGTTTCATTTGGCCCGTTCGCGCAGTGGAAATCCAAACCCGAAAAATATTAGGGCAGAATTGATATGGAGTTTTCATGTCACAGTTTTCATCCGTACGCCAACCCAAAATTCATACCCGAATTTTTATAGGGCGTATTCTATTGAGAATTCGCGTCACAAAATTGGCCGACGTCAGCAGGCTATTTTGGAACGCGAATTTGGTTTATGTGCAATGGTTTATTTTTGTTTCAAGTCTGGCGGGGTCCACCAGGCTAAAGGGTTTATTGAAGTTTTGTTATGTTTTTAAGTTTTAAAACATATGCGACGGAGTTCAAATATTTACAAAGGTTTTGTTTCGTTTGCAATCGCGCGACGTATATATATATATATATATATTTCATATATATATTTCATATATATATTAAAACATTTATAAAATGTGGATCCCAGGAGCATTTTAATAGATTTGTTTTATTATTTGCATAGTTTTGCTATGTTTTTAATATATGCGTTGCATATAAAAGAAAAGGGCTGTGAGCCTGTGTTGTAATGTAATTTCATTTTTGTAATGCATAGCAATGCGAATTGTAAAACACAGTAGTGTTATTTTGTGAGAGATAGAGTGTAAGAAATACACAGACAGTGTATCTTTTTGGTTGATTGGCACTGCGTTTTTTAAGCAGTCCATATTTGTAATAGTTTTTTTTTTTGAAAGTTAATGAAATAGTTTTCAAGTGGAAACTCTGTCTCCTGTTTCAAGAATTTTTAATTTCTTTTTGTTAGAAGAGGAGAGTATTACTCTCTCCATTGTTATTCTGGAATTTTCAAATATTCCAACAATGTTTATGGTAACTAGAACAGTTCCATAAAGTTAGCTTAGAAATTCTCAAATAAGAGGGATGCAAACCATTTCCATTGTTTTCTATTTATGGGGGATTGTGGGAGATGTTTGGGGTAAGAGAAGCTTATACACAATGTAGCCATGTGAGAAATTTTAATCCAGTGACCAGGTGCTCAATTTTGTTTGCATGGTGTTCAAAGGTTTAGAGTTGATGATTTGACAATATAAGCAGTTCGAGAAAGATTCATGCATTTTTATTGATCTTGACTCTTGAACACCAAAAGACTGAATGAGATGGTATTTCAAACTACACTATTGAAGGATACAAGTGTTGATAGACATCTGTAATCTGCAGGTGGAGTTCATCTGGATCAAGCCTACCTTGATACATGTATAATCTGACTCTTGTCCCTTAATAACCACATTACTCAACTGTTTGAATCTTCATTTCAAAGAGTCGCAAGTCAGGGTTGGCATTAATAATGTCAAAATATGAAACAAAATTTTCCAACAGCCTGATTAAAAGTGCAGTAGTTCTTGGCATATAAACTCTTGGAAATGTGCGAAGTGGTAGTTAAACTATCCAAATCCAGTGCATATAAATCCTTGTCGTATGCTGAAACCTATTTTGACTAATTCATAATGACAATCGCTTGAAAGAATTCGGTGAATTTGAAGTAATCTGAAAGAGACATGGTATTGTGGCATCAATAAATCTGAAGAAATCAACTGTGAAAATCTCAGTCACTGTTTTGGAGAGATGATGGTTTGTCTGAGTTCCCTTTGTGAGTATTACAGGTGTGAACTACTATAATACTCCTTACTAATATATGTTAAGACTCAACATGGCTATAAATGAAGGAGATTGCTATGCATCAACATCAACATGTTTTCAAGTAGGAGCTGCCTAATTTTGTAACAAACTTCTCTCTGGATGTCAAAATTTGCAGACACTGAAGATTACTCAGGTGATGCCTGAAATTTCCACTGAATTCCTATAAGAATCTTAGATTTGTGACAGAAATCCTTTTGCTAATATATTAGCTTACTCCTTTTAAGCTTGTCTCATTCAACTAATAAAAAATGTTCCAAGGAGTATAATGAAAACTAGATTATGTGTGAAGCATAAAATAATCATTGATGCTAGACTTGGAAGTTAAGAAGTATAATAAGAAGTAGATACACTTCTTTAAAGCATAATACCGTTTTTCTGAAGCATAAGACAATCATTGATGCTAGACTTGGAAGTTCGAATAAGATGAGATAAAACAACGAAAAGGCATTCCATTACTTGCATGAAATATGAGTATTGCCTTTTACTAGTAAGCTGGGAGCAAGGTCTAGATTTTGACTGGCATCGATTCTTGTGAACTCAAATTTCACAAAAAACATAGTTTTTTGTATGTTTTTCAACACATGGTTAAAAATGATAGTGCATCAAAATCTATATTGTTTGGCCAAATACATAAGTAATCAAAAATTCTCTTTACCAAGTTCATGGAAAATTTTAGGGGCTAATATTCAGAGGTGGGCTAATTTTCCATGGTTTTTCCAAAAATAAGATTCGCGAATTTCCATTTTTTTATAAAAATGATTCGCCCAAATTTTACAATATAAAATTATTTTACGTTAAAAAACACCAACATTATATAGAGAATATAAATACTATCATTATAAATTTGAATAGTTTTACAAATACATCAATAAATATTTTATATTATGCGTATTAGGGACTAGTGATATTCCCCAAATTTTTAAACTTCAAAATAATTTTCCATCCTTAAAATTATCCCTGACCAAGTTATTCGCTTCATCAAAAGCCTGATCTTCACATGTGACACTTTTGCTAGGGATAAATATCAAGTGGGTTGTGACATTTTAAAACTTGGTTCGCGGTGAAGTGCCCAAAAGGCAAGTCTATCAAAGCATCTACGACCTGTGTCATTTCATAGTAGCGGATGATTTGATATCATAATGGAGGTGCTCCAATTCAAGCAGTGTAGAAGAGGCAGGAGCCTACAAGGCAGATCCAAACTTTGGAGAAGAGCAAGGCAGATCCTGGGAAGAATGAAGAATTTGGGAATCCGGGATCTCTTCCAGAGGCCATGATACCAAAGGTTTGTCCTGTTTGTAGATATTTCTCATCTACATCCAATATAGCCTTAAATTACCACATAGATCACTATCTATCAGGTGAGTCAAATGCTAAAAAATCTGGAACAAATTTTTCCAAGCCTAAAGTGAAGGTGAGAAAAAAATGATCAATCCTAGATATAATTGTTGTGGCACTTGTTTGCATGCTAGAGGATTTGGATTACAGTACTAGCAAAGAGCAATCAACTGTTGATGCACATCCATTGCCTTTGGATCAGCTCAATCTCAGAGACACCACCAAGCAGAGGCAACATCAATGCAAAGATCTCAACATTTCAAAATTAATGCAAAGATCTCGCGTAGTGGTAATGCATGTATTTAAAAAGAAAAAAATAACAATGCACATTCTAACCCATTCGAATAACCACTGTAGCAAGGTTTTACATCTAATTAGATCCAATCCATATATCAATGGAAAAAAGTTAATATAATTACATTTTCCATAGCAGAGGAAACTTTGCAAAAACAGAAAAGGAATATAAAACAAGGATGTCAAGATGTTTAGATGACTCAGTACAAAAATTATTTGTGCTTAGTAGACACAACACTGTATTCTTCATGCATTTTTTATAGAATACTAAACAGATTTGTCCAAAATTTGAGATGCAAACAGTAGTCTCTACTACGTTTGGAAAATTGGAGGTTTATAAAAGATAAACTGCGAACAGAATTGTACCACTATGATAAGAAGCTGTCAGAAGCATTCCTTCTGCTTCACAAACGTGGAACTACCTTAAGAATGCTTATGGTTGATATAAATATTAGAGCATGACAATTAAATGTAGTAGTTATGCTAAAATACTGAATAACAGCTTGAGAGTGCTCTTCAGATACTGTACGAATGCACCAAATTAAAGTTGTACCATTACTAAAGATAAATGGCCAAAAATAGTCAATTTTGATATCGTGAAGTTATGTCTTTCTCGGTAGCAAACTGGGGATAGGATGGCAAATATGAGAGAACTAAGTTCCAAGGAGTAAAAAAACAAGGCCAACATAGTTCTGCCTTGAATCAGAGACAAAACAAAGCTGCCCAAAAAAGTGTTTTCCACTGTCATCACCCCGAGGAGCGCAAAGTCAGTTAATGGTGCCAACCATTTGACGAATCAGAGAGAATATTCCTGGTGCTAATGGTTGTAGCACAGTTTGTTGACGTGAGCCATCATTGTAACAAAGCATATTGATGGTGCCAATTGCTGTAGAAGTCCATTGAGAGTGCAACTACTGTAGTAGAGCAGTTTGAGAGCACCCATTGAAGCTCCTATATATAGCATAGTCAACATTTTCCTATTGAAAAAGTTTGTATATTCAAAGCCACAGCAAGATCAGATAGCCACAATCCTAAATGAGAACCAGAGCCAAAACTAAGACAGATTCACGTTTAGCAGAACAAGACAGCCATAGCAAAGGATCTGACCATGGAACCAGATCATGAGAGATAGCAAGATTCTTGCTTCTAATGTAGAAATGTAGAAACTGTACAAGGGCTTTGCTTCCAGCAGATTTCATTTTGACAGTAATTGCTATGGTGTTGTAAGCGCTCATTAGTATAATATTAAAGCCATTCTGGAATTCTTTTAACCTGGAGAGGGTTTTCTCTGGTTATAAATCCTCATGTTCAAATTCCATTGTGGATTGGTTGTGTTTGATATTATGTTTTTACTTTCCGCAGTTGAATTTTCGCACAGAAAATTATCAGTCTAAAGCGAGCAATTTTGCGATGTTTCTTTTGCTTCCTATTGTGAAGTATTTCGCCTAGAACTCTACTCTTTGTAACAGAGGTCTTGGGCATAAAACAGGGGACTTGGGTTTTTTGGAATCAAACTTCAAGTTAAGATGCTCATCTGAAGAATGGCACAGTGGGCCTTAGCATGGAGTTGGGAGTACCAATTTGAAGTGCAGGTAGGGCATTGTACAATAGACCAGTTAGATTTCTGGACCCTAATACAAAAGTTTCTTCTTCTTTCAAAACGTGTTTCTGATTTTCTGTAACCAATGTGGGTCCTGTTCTTGTTTCAATTCGGGATGGATTAGCATTTGTTATTACTCCAGATGATCACACTCTGGGTAGCCCTGGAGGCTATTTGGGGGTGATGAGTCCAATAGGTCTCAATGAATTGTTGCCCTCATCGGGGAATAATATTGCAGTGGAATTTGATACTATTTTGGATGTTGAATTCCACGATCCTAATGGAAACCAGTACCTTCAACTCCAGTACCTGTTCACAAAAGAGGGTTCCATAGTCATTCATGCGTGCAGAGAGGGTGAATTGCAGGCATTACAACAGGAGGTGTTGTTGTTATTGCATTGGCCACTAGATTGTTTGTCTGGTTCTGTTACAAGCGCAGAGTATTGAAAAGGACAAACAAATTTAGTTTAGATATTGTGAAATTGCCTCAGAAATTCACCTACAAAGAGCTCAGCAATGCTACGAAAGACTTTTTTTGAATGTGATTGATAATCGATAATTGCAAGCAAGGGTAATCCCCTTGTGAAACCCAAATTTCTGAGAATTTTCTAAAACCTGATGATGGAGTCATTGTAATGAACAAGCGCCTAGGTCCATATTATGTCCAAATATACCAAGCACCAAGATCTATAAAAAAAATCCACAGTATCTGCAAACTAAGAAGAAGAGGCAGAAAATGTATTCTGCTTACCTGTTAGAATAGTGGTTGGGGTTTACCACGGCAAAAATTTGACAGAGCCCATGTAGCATTTCTTATCATTGAAATTCTGGCAGTATCATTCAACTAGGCAAGCACCTGCCTCAGAGCTCCATGACTAAGGGCAAGATCCCTAAATGTTGCAGAGTCTCCAACAATATTTCCCAAAGCCCAAACAGCCTTACACGAACACCAGTTGAACTCAAAGTTGGGTACTAGTTTTTTAAATCAAATTCCAAAATTAAAGACATATAAAGATAGTTGGGAAGAATAAATTTATGCCTCTAAAATAAACGTGCTACCTGTTCTCGAACATTATCATTCCCAGAGGTAAAAAGTTCCACAAATATAGGCAGTGCCCCGTAATCAATCACAACCTTTGTATTCTCTGAGGTTCCTGAGACTATATTAGTCAAAGCCAAAGTTGATTCAAACTACATTATCAATCACAAGGTATCATCATCAAAGCTATAATTTTAAGATAACAATTTATCTACCATTGAAACTATAATTTTAAAATAGATACACCTAGTGATATAGACCACTATTGAGAGTAGAGGTTAGGAAATTATAATAAGAATTATTACAAGATATCACTCAGAGTGCAGTTGATTGTTCATTTTCTACTGTAACTATAATTTTAAAGAAGACACACTTAGTGATATAGACACCACCAAGTGAGAGCAGTGGTTATGAAATTATAATGAGAATTATTTCAAGATATCATATTACTCATAGTACAGTTAATTGTTTATTGTTTGGTGTAATAATTGTTTATTATTTATAAACAAAATCAAACATATTATGAGGGACGATGATGAAATTGACAACGGACTCATAACAAACCATAATGGTCACATCCCTTGGCAAGATAGACTCTGAATAAGAAAGAAAGAAAAACAAAGTGATTACTTACAGGATCATAGGCTTCCTAAAGAACAAGATCCAGAGCAGTATCTGTAACCCCTAAAGCAACACCTCTCTCTGCAAGAAGAATCACTACATCTTTCATATGCAGTCTAGCAAATTTTCTGAGCTCATCACGAGAAAGAGGATCAGATACAACTATCTCATCAAGTCTATTCAATAGCTCTGGCCTTAAATGTCTTCTAACCTACAAAAATATTCAAAGGCATGTCAAAGCACTGCAGCCAACTTCGTGATAAAATTATATGAAAAATATGCATACACAGAGTCCAGGAGAATGAAACAGCAGGTGTATTGGCAATTGCCGAAATGCAGCAACTAAAATGGCAGGTGTATTGGCAGTTGCAGAAATGCAGCTACTAAAACAGCAGGTCTGTCGATGGTTGCAGGTGTGTGGATTTTTGTAGGTATTTTCAGACCAATTCCATGGAAATATACCAGAAACCAGTGGTATGTCAAACCTAGAAGGTAACCCAAGAGACTGTGACCGTCAGATTAAATAAGTAGCAGGTGTCGTGCCTAGATAAGAAGTGTTGACGAAAAAAAATTTGATCTCTTTCATAACAGAAGGCCTATCGGCCTAAATATCTAGGACATGTGGCACTCCATGATAAAGACACATGGTGTGTGGATTTGAGTTTTTTAGGTGGTCAAGTGGGCCGAAAATAGGTGAAATGTGGCACCACTCAAAGATTGACATGTGCCAATTGGTAAAAGTGGTAGACAATTGGCATGCTCAAACAACGAGGTGATGCAAGAATGACATGAGGGAGAAAATATCAGAAAAGCCCCAAATCTGGAGAACTAAAGCTCATCACCAACCTGAGATTGACAACTTTACATGATGTAACCTATGAAATCGTAAATGGAGAAATCATAGTAACAATAAAGTAACCTGTGTAACAATAAAGTCAGATTCATCCTGGGAGTGGTAATGGGAGAAATCATAGTGAACAACAGGAAACATGCAGAGTTGCTTACAATCAAATAGATGAAAAAACACATACAAAAAACCTAGATAATAATCATGAACAAGCTTAATATTGAATTATGAACTGTAAAGGAACTTACAAATGTGACATTATGAACCTAGTCAAGCGCACAAGCAAAAATATCCTGGACATGACCCTAGTTGACAAGTTGTATTGCTCATGATGCAAGAGGATTTGTACCTGCACTGCCAAGTCAATAAAAATCCATCATTATCTATACAATAAATACAAGTAATTGATGTAGTATTTTTTACTCTAAGATGCATTCTTATGATAATGTTAGAACATATGTTGAAAATGTCAAAACATACCTGAATAAGCTCCTCTTCGTTTCAAGAGCAATTTATTGGAGTCGCATGAACTTGGAACAAGCCTCCCACAATCTGAAAGAGTAGCAACTAAGTCAACAGTGACTTTTTTGTTGCTACGCTGGATCAAGGGAGGTTTGCTCCAAGATTAAATCGCTCCAATAAATTATTCTCTACTAAACAGGGCCAACCATGTGAAGGTGGAAGCTCTTATGCCCCCCCCCCCCTCACATCACTCTCAATTCCCCAATACCCAATCTATATTTCATTTTTTTACTTTCATGAGCATAAAAAAAAATATTCAATAACTAATAAAAAAATAATTCAACAAAAAGTACGCAAGGAAACATTGCAATTAATGCTTGACATAAAAATAGTATGATAAATGAGTTTTTTATATAACGCAAAAAACGTTCCAAGTATGATAACGTTTGTCTTATAATAATACAATATTTTACATTATCGAATTTTCTTTTTCTTCTTCCTATTTCTAAAGCTCCTAATTACATCATCAATATCATCATGCTCTGCTCCTGTTTCGTGCCTTTCGACCCGCACTGCTGACCTAGTTGCGTAGTCACGATCTCTGGTCTCATCCAGTGACGGGGCATCGCCTACAAAAACAGATAATATTAAATTTTAATTATCAGTTTTTAAATATCATTGAACTAGTTCGGTAATATTAATAAAAAAAATTGCAATGAGATTATTTACCTGGTGCACCAGTTGTCGCCATTGGGACTGTTGCCCTGTCTTCCTCTCTGGTGGTAAGATCCTTAAGGGAAACATTCTCTGTCATTTAAACAAAAAACGTTATAAGGACAACCATCAAGGTATAATTAGAAAAAAATATAAGTGGAAATTAATTACCGTCACGACCCTCACTGATAGTAGCATTGTCGGCCTGGTCCCCACTACAATGATCAGGTTGCACGTGAGGAACATCTACATCTGGCTCTACAACTGGGTTATTTGCCTCGTCGGCAGTGCTGCTCCCCTGATTTAAACAAAGTTGTTAGACATTAAATTTATGGATGAAAACAAACATATTGAAAGGTTAATGTTTTACCTTATCAGGCATTCTGGATCTTGGGACCTGCCCCAAGCTTCTGCGACGTTCAACTATGGCTTGATAGCCGAAATGGAAAGCGATATTTTTATCTTCCTCTGTAGTTTCTGTTCCGAATTCATCACCCTACATTACATATGATTGTTTATTTTTAATCATATTTGATAGGATTACAAAAACGTTGGAAGGCGATACAATTAATTATAAGATGTTTAGCTACTTAATTACAATTCTTGCAGCTAATTTCAAGTAGCCGCCCTGGCCTAGCTTGTGATGGCTCTTTTTTTCAATCCTAGCTTTGGTTGCCTTTGAGGTGTCAGGAAACCTAGCATCAAAAGATTGAAGTCAGATATGACGTAGCACACTTTTATTTTAGACATAAAGAAAATTAAAGCTATTGAATTAAAGTTGTAATTTACCTTGCGGGTCCACTTGGCATTTTTCCTTATTTCTTTGCCCTTTTCTCTTTTCCGTCATGGATGAGTGCTCTCCACTCACTCTCTGGAACTGTGAGAGGATGCTCGTATCTAGGGTTAAATTTCAATTGCGTCCTATAGGTGTCCCTGGTATATTTCAAATATTTGCCGGCTACCCGAGCCATCGATGTTCTGTCAAATGTGTCGACCCCAAAAAGGGCTTCTAGATAATCTAGAAGTTCTTTTTTCAGGTTGGAATTCTGGGAATTCCACCCTGTGCGTATGGTTGGGCCAAAAATTACCAACGCATGGCTCTCCAGAAACCTGTAGAACTCATTGTTTCCTACACACAAAAAAAAGAAGAAGAAGAAGAAGAAGAAGAAGATATTATCATTAATTTAAAAATAAAATCATGATAAATATGTTTTAGATAAAGTACATGAAATAGTTAAAATATTAAAATTTACCTGGGAGTTGTACATGCTTTATAGGGACACCTTCATCGTTCACCAACAATGTGCCATTAATGGTCCCTGTGGAGCTAACACGTGTAGCTCCAGGAAATGCAATAATGTAGTTGGCCATATCAGCCTCATCATTGCCAACACATTCAGCGGTTGGCTGGGTGTCTGCTTGGGCAGGGTGTGTTTCTTGGCTGGCACCTAAAGGAGTAGAAGGTGTACGAGAGGGTTGCTGGGCAATCTCTTGCCCTTATGTCCCACTACCACCAACACCGGGTTCAGCAAGTGCCAGAAAACGCTACATACAAAAGAACTTTTTGTTAGTTTAGTCAATGTAAAAATTAAAAATCAAACTATCACAATTCATCTCATGCAAAACAAAAAAAATATCCTTTTGACTTTTTATTATTACCTGATATCTTTCTAGCTGGCTCATAAGTTGTTTTATCTTCTCTTCTGTTTCAGGTGTTTGAGGCGCGTCTATCAAAGTATTAAATTCCGACCTTTCATTTCGTGCCTTTTTTCGCAACAAGAGCACTAGAGATAGGGATGAAGAAAGCTCTTCCTCAAAGAGGGAATCATCAGGCGTACCATGGCTAGGTGTCTGCATATTTGAACAAAATTAATATTATTTCAATTATGTAAATAACTAAAATACCTGAAGATAGAGCAATGCTGGAACTTTACATGTTCTTCCGCTGGCCTCTTTCCGCGATCATCCCGTCTCGGGGTTGTTCCTGCACTGCTCTGATCAGTCTGCCACATTGCAATAAAATTATAAATGTAAAAACTTGAAAACAACATCTAACTTGAAAACACAAAATGAAAACTGAAATAATTTCTAATAAGACACCGGAAGACAGAGTTAGAGTTTCAAATATGCCTTGCATTGAATTCAGTCCTGGAAACATGTCATTGCACATTAAGGCACCCAAACAAGAGATGAGTTGACAATGAGACTAAACTGGGTTATTTGTAGTGAAATTTTAAAATCTCAAAATGTATATTAATTATCGAAACAAATCAGCTTCATAATTTCAGTATTATTGAGTCTGCAGTGTATAAATCACAAAAAAATTGAAACAAAACACTAGAAAAGAAACAGATTGAAATGTGTATATACTCCAACAGAACTCACATTAATAGGCTCTCATTATGGAGCACAAGACCACCTCTGTGTAAGATGATGGCAAGGCCTAAGGAAGCTTTACTATTGGAAAAAATAGTCTGGTAGCTAAAGATATACACTGCCTATTCCATGCCTCTTTAGATTCTTGCTACCAAAGCACACCTTGAGCAATGAGAACACTATTTTTAAGAGTGATTCTGGTTGGGTGATTTTCTTACCAGGTTCATGTAGCACAAACATGTATGCCCCGCCTATCAATATGGTGGGAAAAAGGAGTGACATCAAATATGGTAGAAGTTCATTCAGCCGAGGAATCGATTGATTCTCTTCTAATTGCTGGAGACAAGCTTGTTGTTTTATATTTCTACGCTCCTGGTTGTGGTGCCTGTAGATCTGTCCATCCTAAGGTATGTCAAAGGATTGAATCATTAACCAATTTGTAATATTTTTCTATCAAAACGTTAATTTTTGAAGTAACTATTTTAGTTGTTCCTGGTGAAACATGCCTTTTGATGTATTCCATTCAAATAGCTTTCGAATGGGTTTCTCCTCTCTTTCCTGGAGAAAATGTTCTCTGAAATATATTGTTGGAGTTGACAAAGTCTACTTCTCCTTAACCAGCCCCATGTTCTCACCATGGTTGTGCTCCTTTCAGTTTTTCTTTTATGGTCTATTATGGTTTTTCTTAGGGGTCTGAGAGACTTGGGGTACTCGTTAGATCGTCCTCTTATTCTATTAAAAGAGTCTTTGCATCTATCCATCTATGAGCCGACTTCACACTGCAAACCTTCTTAAAGAGTGTGTCTGCCTCACAAATTGTGAACCCTGTAGATATGAGTTATGGAAATTTTCCGGAAATCTCTAAACAGATCCTTGATCCTTTGGTTCCAATTGGAAAGGTCCAGATTGCATCTTTGATGAGAAACTAGATTATCCTTGTAAGCAGATTAATTCTCCTTTTAACAGTGTGATAACCACTAGGCATACTGATCGTATAGATATCTTCTTGTTACAAATGTTTACCATGAGTTTTATGATGAACTTATATGGTATCTCTCACTCAATGTTGCAATATAACTAAATTTAGTTGGCCCAGACAAAAATGTTGGATCTATTTCATCATAACAACTATAATTCTACATTGTTCAGTTACATGATTCTTACCTAACATGTGCTTTGCTAAGCTTTAGGTCATGCTCTCTTTGGAAGTCACAGCAATACTTGTATTTAATAAAATTTTTGCAACATGAATTTTGAAATTACCCAAAAATACCCTCGCAATTTTATCTTCAGGATGCATGTCTGACCCTATTATTCAATATTTTGATTGATAGTAGTAAACATAGAGAGTTAGGGGGCTCTTGACTTGGTTTGGTTGGGCCATTAGATCCCTAACATCTACTAGGGAGAACCCCCCTTAAGTTGGAGGAGAGCTAGCCCGAAGTGAAAATAGGTTGGTGAGGTGACAATGGGGCTATTGAATTACACATGGTATCACACTTTAGCTTTAGGACTTTATCTTGAGAAGTGCAAGATTTTTCTATATCAATTCTCAAATTGTTTACAACACTATTGTTAAGAACTAATAAGAAGTGATGTTGAGGGTTTTTTGGGTATAAGAAACAATACCATTTAAAAACTAGGGTTCTCAATCCTTGGCATTCCTTCACCTGGGCCTAGGGGCACACAAGAATAATTTCACACTAAACCATGCAAACTTAAAAGTAACTTAACAGATCCATAAAGCAATAATAATCATAATTCCTAATTTCCTATTGTACGATATGATGCAAATTATTCAAACATGAAGCAATGAAGACATGCAATGTCTGAATTTCAAGATTGATGAACCAATAAAAGAAGTTAGAAACTACAACTTTGATTCAATACTTTGTGTCCTAACTCCAGGAAGGAATCTAGTTTGTAGTACAGAACATGCATGGTGTATTATCAATTCTTAATTAACAACAACTAAAGGTCATATGCCTCATCAATTCCTTCCCATTTTGTGTTTTTATGTTATATTCCTTATAAAAGTGTCAAATTTCTCTCAAAGTAAGAAACCACTGAATAAAATAAAAAATAGTTGAGATATGATTGAGAAATGGTCATTTATTTCTTGAAAGTATCTTCACGATTTATTTGGTTGTTTTTCATCTTAAGAAACAAGAAATGACCTAAGAAACTATCGTGATGTAATATAAGAAACAACACGGTGCAATGGCCATTTTCAAAGCCAAATGATGTCCATCGAGGACATGGCCTTTATTTGGTTCCTGTTTCATAGGAGTTTCGGGTAGAAATGGAACTTTGTTGTACCATTTCCAGTAGTAAAAAGGGAAAACCTTCTTTTTCCATGGAAAATAATTTACCTTTCCTTTTTCAAGATAATCTAAATCACAAAAAATATGAACTATACTGCACACATTCTTGGATAATGTGAAAGTGGAAAAGGAATACCCTACACAAGTGATGCACACATGTACACTTGAACACTAATGGATTTTTTTAGTTGAAATGCAATGCTTGTTTTCATTTAAATGTAGGGTTTTTAAAGTAGGGATAAATAATGGCTGCTAATTTAATAAGTGTTTCTTTGGGAAAAATTTAAATCTTGTATTGGGTGATGAAGATAATAGAGGGTATTGAATCTTAATTCTTGACATTGTGTTTAACTTGAATAACTCAAATGATTATAAATATCAGTGGATGAGTTCTTTTTTCAAGTATGTCACTCAAAACACTTATGTCAAAGCATTGTATGATGGCTAGCATTTGCTTGTTTCCCTTTCTTTAGTTCAATGTAAAAATTATATTAATATATTGGAGCACGAATTATAACTACAATTGTTTGCTCTGCAGTATATCCAACCCCAATATTATGAAAAGTTTTCTCAAGTGGAGCTATTGGTTATTGATGAAGCAGTTGCAATTCCATTGCCTGTTGTAAAGGCTCTGCTCGGGCCATATTTAGTGTTTCTGTGCTCTACTATAAATGGGTAATAATTATAAATGAGCCAACCACAATCACAGATTTTGTAACCATTCCGTTTCCATGGATAGTGATGATGATATTAACCCTATATATCAATGACCTATATCTATATGAGAATGATCTCAACAGTGACCTTGATATGGTTGTATGGATGTGACCTTTGGTATGTCATCAGAAAATCCCCAAATATTAGAAAATCCCCAAATCTGGAGAACTGAAGCTCATCACTTTCGATCTGGAGTACTACCCTTGTGATAAAGTTGATGAATTTCGATCTCCCATTCTCTACCACTTTTCACTTCACCTTCAATATAGATCAGACCAAGGGCAATTCGTTATTGGGTGTTGAGATGGATGAGTTTGTCAAACTAGAATCCATAGCTGAAACTTCATGAAACTGGTGGAGTCAAATTCATGCAAGCACAAACACATCTTACACATCCTCTTTGAAACTCATCTGAAAGAACATTGGAATACATCTAGAAAGAACCCTATAGCCTAACACAATCCAATGGAATTGACCAAAAAAACCCAAATAGAGTCAACCCTACTATAGGAGGAAGGGCCTGCAGTAAGAACTTACCATTTTGCAAGAGCTGAGGGTGAATGTTGAGGGCGAATGTGCGCGTGATATCAGATGTTAATGTATTTTTTAATAAAATCACTTTTATGTAGCGCGCATTTGATTTTTGCATTTCAAATCATTTTTAAATACATTTTATTTTTGCATTTCTAATACAAGTGACAAACAAAATTCTACAAGAGGTTGAAATTTTTACTAGAATAGCCATGAAAGACTAATTAAAATGGCTTAAAATTCAAGTGGATCTTCAAAATAAATGTAATTGAAGGTTCTCCCCACTAAATTTTTGCAAAAGTGCTTACATTATTTAAGTTATCTAGGATATTTTTTTGTATTACACAATCTAAATTAAATAATGAAATAGTTGGGTAGTCTTATTTTTTCAAATTAGGACACAATTTTCAAATGGTGATGAAGTTTCATGTGATGATTAACTGACAATATTCTCCTTTCCTATCCTTGAAAAAATATACAAGGTTCCCTGCTGCCACATGAAACCCTAACTCATGTAGCAGCATAGGACCAGTCCTCCATTTTGCCCGTCATAAGGCATTTTGCATGTATTTGACGACTAGAATTTGCGGATTCCCGTTTTCCATGACGTGCTAGGAAGGATAGAAGACTTAATTTTGACATTTGAAATTTTTTCAAAAAAATTCTTATGCCCTTTAATTTCCACTTACCAATAATTTTGCAGCACTAGTCCTCTTTGCAATTGCAAGTCTTTACTCAAAAAGTAAGGAAAGTTACTTTTTTGGCTCAATCAAAATTAAAAATTTAATAAAGGAATTACCACTTATCATTATTGATATTTTAAAATTAGAATCAATTTAGTTTTCCCCTTCCTATTACAGAAAGTTCACAAATCATTTTTTTTACATAAAACACCAAAGAAAGAATAAAGCCCGTTGCCCTGCAAACTTCCAAGGTTGTGATTAGTGAAGCAGTGAAAAAGTACGGCTATAGCACTAAAAAATTAGAATGCCAATCTGCCCCAACATGAAGTAGTGTTAATATAGCTGGTGGCTTGGCTTGATGGTCAAACAGTGAAATACACAAGCACAAAATAAAAGCTTTAGGCGTCTAGTTCCTTACAATCGCACTCTCAAGGCATTCAGACTTAGGCCGAGCTCAAGATTGGCTCCGAGGAAACTAGATTGGCTCATTAATCTGCCATATTTTAATTTCATAAGGTATGTTCAAATTTTGAATTGCTAGGGTAATTTATTATTGTGAAATCATAGCTCTAAATTATCTCTTATTCTCTGAGCAATGTAATCTATTAATTGTAAGCATATTCATTAAAAAAATTCAAACTGATTTTAGCATGAATGATGAAAATTTATATATTAATTGGTTTTTAAGAGTATTTGTATTATGTAGGAGCACTGGAAAGAAAAATCAAGACTTCATTTTCTATTTTCCTTATTTTATTGGGCTGAATTGGAGAAAATTGAATATGAATAGTGAGTTAATTGTAAGATCAATGGGCCAAGGCCATACATCAACATTGACCACAGTGGGGAAGTATAAAAGCATGGATATTCATGCAAGTATAGTTATTAATGTAAGATCAAAGTTAACTCTTAGCTTCACTAAAGAAATAGAAGGCAAAGATCTAGCATCAACTAAAACTCACGTGAAAAAGTAGATGAAAAATGTACAATCATCCAATGGAGAGTTAATCTATAATTATCCAGTAAGACTCTTGGCTATGCCTTGAGACTAAACTAATTCTCAATATTTTTGAATAATCATCCATTGGAATTTAGTAGGAAAACCATAGTAAGTCATTGTCCAATGGCCATGCAAAAATATATAAAAAATAATATTTGTTGGTTGTTTTTCAATGGGTGGACCATGATGGGACCACTGAGAAGGTGGGGGTGTTTTTTTAATCATGGAAGTGAGGTTTAGTAGATTGATAGTCAAGTTACCATTCCCTATAGATTTTCTCGATCAATTTATTCATTCATTGAACTTTGATTCATTCCTACTGTTTTGATACACAATCCAATCCAGTTGAGTCTTGAGTCTTCATTGAGAATGGCATTCATAGGTTGTCAAGAAAGAGGTTATCATGCACATGCACTCTTCTTTTCTTGGTATATTTGTAACTATGTTAAGCCTGAGTTCTATATTTTTAAATTATCATAATAGTTCGTGATTATTAGGCTTTTATTTTGTCTTTTAAGAATTTTAATTTAATTATTATTAATCATTAAATTTAAATATATATATATATATATATATATATATATATATATATTTATTTATTTATTTATTTATTATAGTTATTAAACTTTCAATAGAATTATTAAACTTTCAATGGTACATCAACTTTCATACATGAGAAAATAGATACTGACAAATGGTACATCATGGCCTGATTAATTTCGTTCAGCAATTTCAAATGGTATAACATTTAGTCAACAGTAATCATTAATTTCTACACACACAGACTAATTTCTCTAGAAGCCTGAGATTTCTTTGGCTTGTTATTCTTATAACTACATAGACATAATTAATAGAGAGATTGAGGACAAAAAAAATCTAACGCTTAGTCTCCACTACTCAACATGATTTTGTGAGAAATAATACATAGATTGATTTCTCTGAGTGCCTTAGTGTTCTTTGGCTCATTATTTTAATCACAACAACAATAAAAAATGCACTAAGGATCTGTTCTTAGTCCGATTATGCAATTTTTATAAGACATATTATGCAATATTAATAATAAACATAAATTTATTGCAATTTAGGGAAAGCTTGTTCATGTTTTTTTCTTTATATTGGAAGGTTACTTGATTTTTGAAGTAATTTTTAGTAGATCATAGCATATATTGAGGAAATATTAGTTTGACAAGAATCGGTTATTTCTCTTGAAACTTTAGGTATTAAAATTCCATGACACAGATATATCACACTCCAAAATCCAAAGAAAATGGAAGAGCGTTCAATTTTTTTAATCAAACTTTTATTGGTGAAGGGTTAATTTATTACGAGAACGTCATTAATGAAGTGCAAAATTTTAAACGTAACATTTATTGACTAGAAAAATAATGACCAAAACGTCAAAAAAAAATTGTGTGACGGGTAAAGAGAAATCCAAATTCCAACCCTGCCTGCCACTTGTTGGTGAGTGGAGGTTATTCACTTTTCATTTACAGCTTACCAGGTTACTCATGTTACCAATATTTTCACATGGTTCACTTTTAGGTGACTACTTATTGTACTTCTTCTTTATAAAGAACAATTGGTAGATAATTGTATTATTTGAAATCTATAACAATTCCAGGCAACAAAATTACAACAAATAGAAAATTATGCAAAAAATTCACCAGGGCACTAATGTGTGGATACTCTATCATTTCTTAGATCCTCATAACTTACCAACACCTACTATATTGGTATACACATAATATGGCATTTACCTGAAGTATTTCATATGTATCTAGAAGTAAATAAGTTGTATCACAATTGTTATGGCAGATATAAGATGTGTATTATAGTTTATATTTCATTTTTTCTTAAGTAGCATGCATGTGTGATTCATATAGTGACTACAATTACCAAATATATTTCAGTGAATATGTGAAGATGATCTCTCATTAGGTCCTAATTACTTAAAGCATCATTAATTAGCTTTCTAAATGAATAAAATATGTTAACAAATTAGTAAAAACTAGGAAAACAAATCATGCTTTAAAAAAATATGGCACAATGAGTCACACTCTGAGATTTATTTAATTACTCATCAAGTGTCGCTACAACATATATATGATCACCATTAACATAGAAATGGGACATGTGACCATCATTTTGGTTTTGCCAATGAAATTCCACATCATGAGCATTGTTTAGGGTTGATTGTGTTGATTTTTTTTAAACAAATCATTTATACATTTTATGGAAATTATAGACACAATTTATAATCACATTACAAGATCATGATGTATGGATATTCCTTATCATTTCTTAGATACTCACAACTTACCAAGACCTAATATATTGATATACACATCATATGGAATTTACCCCTAGAATGCCACATGTATCCTAAAACAAATTAGTTGTATGGCAATTGTTGATGCAGGGGCATTAGGCTCAAAACAACCTTTGTCCATAAATAAATGTAAAGGGGGCTCTCATGTTTTATTTCCCCATGTATTTATTCATAGTTGAGTTATTTTTAGTTAATTAGAGAAGAAAATGTAACTGCCCGAATGATTAATGGGCACCTGAAGAGATAGTCAGTTTCAGAAGTTAAGCTAATTTTAGGAGTCCGTCTCTGTCTGTCAGAGGGTTAGTCTCAGTGTTAGAGATATGAAGAGTTTTGAGCATTAGAGGAGTTGAGTCGATTCAGGGTTTGTATAAAAATAAGCCTTATAGGCATAATAAGGCAGACCTGCATAGAGAACCGCATAGGTTGCGTAGGACTGTCGTAGAGACAAAGTAGAGGAGAAGAGCGAAGTAATTCGAAGATCTGGTCAAGCCAAAGTTGTAAGTACTTCACTGCATAAATGTAGAATTATTTCAATGGTATTGTGCATTTGTCAAGTTAATTATGGCATGAATGGTTTCTATGTCCCGATAATCAACTATATAGTAGTCTGGAATACATACTCGATAATTGTGGTTTAATGGGGTCCTGTATGTTGAAAGAGGAACCAAGTCCTTTCCTGAATTACTAGCCTCTATGCAAGAGGTTCTATCCTTTCCCGAACCCATTGGATATTAGTTTAACTCAGTGTAAGAATTGTTGGATGAATAAAGTTGTGTGATAACCCGTGTTAAGCACCATGACAGTGGACGGTGTGGCATTGGACAGTGGTATGGCAATGTTGTGGTCGAGACTCATGTAATACAGTGGGAAATGCCATGGTAGAGAGGTCCACAGGTCCAAATTATGGATCTCCCCACAGTGTAATAGAGAATTGTGCTCGAGCCTTCAATTCAAGGTTCTATCGGTGCTACCACATACATAGAACCGGCGTGTGAAGGAACCTCATGGAGTGCGAGTCCTTAATTGAAGAAAAAAAAACTAGTACAGGAAGATTCAAGTCAAAGGAGCGAAGGTGGAGTACAATAAAAGAAAGCTCGATGGAACCTAGAAGATAAGAGGCGGAACCGTGACCGAAGTGCACAATAAAACCACCATTTGGAAAATCGGTGATATCGTGCAAGTTTGGAGGTGGTAAACAGAATTGGTGAAAAGGACGCAACATATGTCTCCGTGAGACACGTGGCCGAGGGCGGAATTATAAGACCGTTCTCATCGCAGATTAACCCTTGGGCGTGTTTGTTACGTGAGATTTCGTTGTGTCCGTTGGATCCTCCAAACCGGCGCGATGCTCCATTGACCGTCGGATTGAGAGGTAAATTACTGTGGAGCCAAGAATGGTTTACGTATGACCATTGAGTTATAAACCAAAGTCAAGATTTGTTACCATCTTTGACTATTGGCGGAGATTATAATAAGGAGGACTGTATAATTATGTGAATGGTCGTGCGTTTGGCTAAAACCAAGTGACGGAGTTCGAATTGACAAGGTCGACATACATTAAACATCACGGTTGAAATACGAGAGGGTCGAGCAGTTGATACATTCGAATATCAATTCGAATATGTAAAATGAGTGAGCCCAAGGTTTTGGGGTTTAATTCCTAAGTGGCTTGTATTTATTGGGGTATATATTAATGAGAGTAGGCTAGTCATTATATTCAGGATGTGTAAAGAGCGGTTGAATGTTGATAGGTATGATGGGGATTAGACCATAGAACGTGGGGACTTATAGTATGGTTTAGAACCATCAAGTGAAGAATTTTCGCATGCAAGAAGGCATGGCATAGGCCTTGGGGGTATTATGAACCTTGGAGGAAACTCCCACATCTAGAAGAGTTTACAGAGAAAATTGGATCGAGTACAAAGGTGTGGCAGGTGGGTTTTACCCTGCACCAATTGTTATGGTGCATATATGATGTGTATTACAGTTTATCTTATAATTTTGTTGAAGTAGAATATAACAATTTACATAGTGATATGAGAACCACTCTCTAGAGTATACATCGATTTTGTACACATGGCTTTTCAGTTGCTTTTTAAGATATATCATTGGTGATGATCACATGATTATATAATGAACCATTAAGTTGAACTATGAAATTATTCCTCACAACACACACACACACATATTGATGAATTAATATTTTTTCTCATATAATTTTTTTAACCTATTTTGAAAAGAAAAAAAAAATTATATATAATTATTTCTAAGAAGAACAAGAGAGAATTCCTTACCATATCTTCGTAAAACATATAATAGCAAGAAAATTAATCTATTGAAATTTCATTTCCAAACATATTCATGGAGTAAAATGAATATTAAAAGGAGATATTCATGGATTTACCTATAACATCACCTTATAATTAAGAATGTAAATGTACAATATTGATGATACATAGGTTAGGAGAAAATCAATCTATTGAAATTTCATTTCCAAACATATTCATGGAGTAAAATGAGGATTAAAAAGAGATATTTATGAATTTACTTATAACATCACCTCATAAAAGTGTAAATGTACAATATTGATAAAATTTATTTATATATTATAAATAATAAACCTTTATCTCACATGTATCATATAATCTTATAAACAAACAATTGCACCAGGGGTGCAAGGGAACGCCGGAAGGAGGAGATGTGAATCATTTTGTGCTATATGAGGGGTAAAATGTGTAATAACTGAAGGAGCTGAATATTTTGTTCGTTTGTGACGATATGGAATATTGGATTTTATTTTTAATAAAAACAACAATTATTAATTTAATATTCTTTTATTTTATTTTATTTTATTTTATTTATTTATTTTAATCTTTATTTTATTTTATTTCTATTTATTTATTTATTTTATTTTTATGTTTTAATTAAAAATTTTATTTTATTTGTATTTTTAATTTTATCTTTATTTTATTTTATTTCTATTTATTTATTTATTTATTTTATCGAAATAGTGCTGAGTATTATTGGGAGCTTCTTGTCAAAGGCTCAACCTATGGTCTCAAACATAGTCAATTTCATTTCCCTTTTACACAAATGGTTATAAAACCATGCACCCAAGGTATACTGCTTGTATGGGAGTGCTTTACCTTCACTATATGGTTATGAGCCCATACATATATAGTAAATCTACATATATCATTTAACCCGACATTCACCTTGTACTTACGGTCCACCAAGCTTTCGCCTTCAACTATGCAAATATATATATATATTGGCCTAACGCATATACCATTTCTTGAAATTTAATCATACCATTCAAATTCATAAGCCTCGATTGTGATTAACCTCGAACCCTATATAATATTACTCGGCCCCACATATATTTCATATGGGCGCTAACTCCGCAAACGCATTAATATAGGCCTACCACCTTTATGTTTTCGATTTGAATCAAAATCACAGCATATAAACGGATGCTCGAGCCCACGTTTATAAACGCACCTTGCTTAAACGTCGAGTGGATCCAACGATCCATATGGCGTCGCTCCCCAAGCATTAATCGGATGATCACTGAGCAATTTCGTGTTTTTTTTCTCACCGAGCGTTAATGCTCAGAAATAACGCAAAACTCGCGGTTTTGCAAATCTGCTTAGGGACACGTGGCATTTGCTTTGTGGTATCGCATTTTTTATTTCAATACAGCTTACCACTAGTGGACCTGCGTGAAAACCATAACCCAATCCCGAATACCACCTTTACTTTTTATGCATCGCGGTTCCATTTCATCTCCACTTCGAGGTTCTGCTTTAAAGTTTCAACGCCAATTAACTCTGTTTTCTTCCTTGTCCATAGAGATCAAGCTACGCCATCGATCATCCACTTAAAAAACCAACGTTTGTTACTTCAAACAGGTGGGGAGTAAGCTTTAGGCAAATTCCGCCATCCTTTAATAGACAGAGCGTGGTTATACTTGCTCTTTTAATAGGGCCTTATTCAATCTTTCTCAATTTCTTATGCAGAACGTACACACAATCCCTCATTCACTGAGAATACCCTCCTTGGTGCCTTCTTCGCCGAACTACAATGTGTTCATCAACAATCGTGAACCCGATGTCCGTTTCTTCGCCAGGCATCTTCACAACAGTCTTGTTTCCAGAGGATTGCGAGTCTTTCTCGACAGCATAGAATTGCAGGCTGGACAATCCATACCTTCACAAATCAAAGATGCAATTAAAGGAGCCTCTCTCATTATTACTATTTTCTCTCCAAATTATGCGCAATCGCAAATGTGCCTCGATGAACTACTCCTCGCGCTGCTTTGTAAGCTGACCATTTTTCCGGTCTTTTACCACATTTGGAGGAAGACGTCGCAATTGCTCCAAACGTCGCAATTGCGACACTTAGATATTGTGTCGCAATTGCGACGTTTGGAGGCAGCCATCGCAATAGCGATGCTTTGGGGCATAGTGCTGCAATTGCGACACTTAGACATTGTGTCGCAATTGCAACGTTTGGAGGTAGCTGTTGCAATAGCGACGCTCTGGTGCATAGTGTCGCAATTGCGACACTTAGACATTGTGTCACAATTGTGACGTTTGGAGGCAGCCATCGCAATAACGATGCTTTGGAGCATAGTGTCGCAATTGCGACACTTAGACATTGTGTCGCAATTGCGACGTTTGGAGGCAGTCGTCGCAATAGCGACGCTCTGGGGCATAATGTCACAATTGCGACACTTAGACATTGTGTCGCAATTGTGATGTTTGGAGGAAGCCGTCGCAATAGCGACTCTTTGGGGCATAGTGTCACAATTGCGACGTCTTCCTCCAAACGTCTCAATGGCGACACTTTGTCTAAGTGTCGGTATTGCGACACTTTTCTCTAAACGTCGGTATAGCAACGGTTTTGGGTGGGATTGAAAAAATTTGGGGAAATTTCCGACATTTGGTCAAAAGTGTCGGAACCAAGTGTCGGAATTTCCCCCAAATGTACTAGTGTGTCCCACTAACCATCCACAAAAAATCAACCCTCCATCTCTTTTTCACCCATCACGATCAAAGAAAGACTCCCCAGCCACCACTAGAAATCTCACCATGAATTATCATAATTTTTGAAGGTCACACTTAGAGAAAATTATGAACTTGAGGAGCTTATGTGGTTGCTATAGCAAAAACATAGTCATGTATCATCCCACATAAGTCCTACAAGCTCAAATTTGCAACACTATTCCAAGAAGATTGAAGACCACAACACTTCAAGAGGCTCAGAAAATAGGCCTGAGAAGTTATATGATTTCTCATAGGCTACTACAATATTTCCTATTGGATTTTATAGGATCCTTAATCATAAATAATCAACAACACTAGGTCATCTATAACTATAATTCTCTTACAACCTGAACCAGAGAAATTTCCATCAACAATAAAATATACAAAACACCTCCAATAGAAATGAAGGGGATACTGAAGCTTCCAAATTACATCATCAAAAAATTTAGGACCATCAAGAGGAGTTTCATTAGTCACATCGACAACTTCATCAACACCTGCAAAGTCACACGTAGGGTAAGGCTCAAGTATGCAAATGATGTAAAACCTACCTTACAAACTCATCTTAGCTTAAAAATTATTAGAGATGTATGTAGGAAGAGGTTTTGTGCGCCAATTTTGTAGATTAGTCTCAACCACCTTTAGCAGTAAACTTCATTAATCTTATACATCAACCAAACATGCTGAGGAAAATGGGAATGAGGAGATGATAACTTAAGGAAGTGGGCAATGTGCCTACTCGTCACATAGTATGGTGTGCAGAGGTCGCACATGGTGTCCAACTAACATAGCACGTTGAGCCCATCAAATCTACCACTAAACACATAAGTCAGACCCTCAAACCTCATTTTGCATGAAAAAACATATTTTAAAGCGAAGGGCTTCCCACCACTGCTACAGGAAGATAACATAGGCGATATATCTCTTTCATATACGGCTACATGAATATACTAGATCTACACAATAGTGTTACCTGAATATCACAAGATGCTACAGGAAGCTTGACGATTGACATAATTTCCATCAAACCATAAGGAATAAAGGAGAATCATCAGGAAAGGGGTAAGTACAAATATGCCTCACCAAAATCTTGTATAATAGCCTGAAAGACAAATTTCAATTCTTAGCAAAACACCGTGTAATTTCTATAGCTTTATGTTTATTAAGGAAGAAAGATGAATTGTTCTATATTCATGTGATGAGCATAATAGGATGAAGGAATAAAGTGTCTCGAGCTACATTTTCAACTTTCCTCTATCCTCGGCATTATAAAACAGACAGTCCATTTTGCTTCTGTCTCAATAAGCTATGTTGCATAGAAAATTGAGAGTCTTATGGTAGAGAAGAGAAATTCCTTTTCCCACTCAATTAAGTTTTTTATAAACACCATGGGGGGAGAATCCATTAGCACCTTTATGTCAAGAATATTTTTACAAATCATCAGGGGTTTTTTTCTCTTTCAAAAAACACAGGGGCATTGAATATGAAATTAACCCAATATTTGCCTTGAAATTCCAACAACCAGAGGGACATGATTACATCACTATAGTTAGAGGCCTCATCATTTACTCAAATGAAGAATTTATCAGTAGGGTCCCCACACTTCCCATGGGCATAAGATGGAGAAAAGAGGAAAGAACTAAGGCCATTATAACAACTAAAAACTTATTTCTTGAATATGAACCCATAGAAGATAAAAATCAAGAAGGGAGAGTTTGAATTATCCTTGGGATGAAGTATCCTAAAAATATATCTCATGTGAAGGGAGACTTAGTATTGTGTATGGATACCAATTGAGTTTTCTCTATAAACTAAAATTCTAAATGGAATTTCTTATGCAAGAAAGGATAATAATCCCTCATTTCCTTGTTCAGTAAATAAAGGAAATTAGCCTAAGGGTAAAATCAGGAAAGGACCAGTACCTAGCACACCATGGGCTAATAAACTTAATAGTCATGGATTCTTTAGAGTTTATCCAAAACCTTATTCCTTGGGTTGATTTTATAGATATGGATAGAGAGGCCTTCTTAGATATTCAACCCTAAGCTCAGCTAGAACTAGAAGCAGAAACAACAAAAGGGGAGTCTAAAGAAGAGGAAGCTAAAATTGAAGAAGAAGAATCAAAAGGAAAATCAAAAGAAGTGGAGAAGGAAGAAGAAAATACAAAGACACAAATTGAGGTAGAAACAATGAAAAAATTTCTTAAAGAGGAGCTAGCCAATCTTGAGTAACAAAAATAGGACAAAATATCTAGGAGGCCACATGAACATCATCCAGGCCACCAAAGAAAAGGAAAATGGAGGAGAAATAAAGCACTATACAAGGGAACATAGAGGAGGAAATTGTTTCTACGCTAGTAGGCTTAATTACCCCAACCAAACCTCAAGGAAGGAAATAAAAGAAAGCCCTCACATACTTTAAGACCATAAAGAGTAACAAGATTAGATAAGGGAAGCCTCAACCTCCTTCTCAAACACCCATCACTATTGAGGAATTAGTCAGTTGTCAAAAGGAGGAATATAAGAAAGAAAATAGACAATAAGTGCAAATAACCTCCAATAAAATCAAGTGAAAACAACCACATATTTGACAAATAAGGCTACATATCAAGGAAACCAATATTTCAAGAAAATCCATTAAGCTATATGAAGGCCCTGTAGAGCCAGAGAAAAAAATTGTGCAGCTAAAGGAAGAGACAAAACACCTACAAAATGGGACTATGGGGCTACAGGAATAGGATCCAAAATTATAGGAGCTAGACCACTAGCCATATCATGTATATTACTATGCCTATATTGAGGCATGAAAGATACTCCCTACTTACTTTGTAGTCCTATTCTTTGAATTGGAAAAGGAAAGGGTTAGGATTCATAGATGGATTCAAATTTCCAAATAAAAAAGGGTTAAATATGTGGGTATTATAGAGGAGAAAATGAAGGATATGGGGTAAGAGATGGTTGAACTTATGTTCAAGGAAACCAATATAATGGACCACATGCAAAAGGAGAATAAAAATTTGAAGGCCTTGCTACATGAAACGGAGGAAAAACTTTCCAATATCGCTATTTTGTCCATGGAAGCCACACACTCTAGAAATCCATTAAAAACATACTCTCTATTCATCAAATACTAGTGCTGCAAATTTTAGACTAGAGTATTAACCCAACAAGGACCCCTTCCTTTCCAACAAATCAAAACATTCATTGATTTTTTCCTTAGGTGTAACATTCAAGATAGGGATAAGATGGCAGACTTTTATATGGATAATTTAATACTCTTGCTATGAATGTGTGGGACCCCAAATCTCAGCCAGGTGATGTGAAATTTATTTATTTATCCTCTTGGATGACCCGTGAAGAGACCATGGAAGAATAAATCAAAAGAATCATGGAAAAAGAGATATAATAACCTTTGTGGATCATGGAATAACTAAAAGGCCCTCACATTATCACTATTAACCAAATGATTATAGTAGAAGATCGAACAATGAAAATTGTCTACAAAAAAAATAGGAGTAGGAAAAACTTCATTTTGAAGATACCTTTAGATGGTTGGGAGATGAGAGCCTGCAAGCATGCCAAAGAAGGTGGCATACCTTGCCACACAGTTTGTGAATAAAGGAATATCATTCACCAAATAGGTTGAAGAGTGTTTTGGATAGAAGAAATATTAACGAGCCAAAACAAATGTAAATCATTCCAAAATATATCTCTTTTGATTTAATATTCCACCACAAGGCCGAGAGTAGTAATTTCAGAGAATCAAGAGTATTCATTCAAGTGCTTGTCTTAGGAAGTGGGTCACTACCACTTTATAGTCTTTCTCTTGGATAGAAGGGGCTCCAAGGAGACATTAGTTTTCAAAAGGAAACAGTTGTAGTTGGTTTATATGGGGTTGTTTTTGGCTCCTTAGTCCTAATTGCATGCTTTTCTTGCTCAAATGAAAACCCTCTATATTCTGGTGTACATTGTTGCAGGGTAATAATTGATAGTCAACAGAGTTGGTGATATCTTTGATTATGCAGTACTTAGTAGCATCTGGTGGTATATAACTTGGTAGTACTCAATGATCAGTGATACTCAGTTGTGCTTGATGGGTACTGGATACTTTTTGTATGCTAAAGAAATTATTTACCAGTTAGGTTGAGCCTATAAGTTAAATCATAGTGATGTGATGTACCTTTCTCTATTGATATAGATCATAGTGATAAATAATACTTTGCAAATATGATAGATGGTTATGGAAAGGATATTGGACAAAAGAATGTTGGATAAATGGAATCCTTCTATAGTCCGATGTGGCATTGCTCCAGGGTAATAAATGTTACTCAATAGAGTATTAGACATTAGTGATATGTCACTTGGTAGTACTTGATGGCTATGATATTCAGTTGTGCTTGATGGATGCTAGATACTTTTTCATATGTAAAAGAACTTATTTTACAATGATGTTAGGCCTTCTATGTTAAATCAGAATGATGTGATGTATTATTCTCTACTGATTTAGGTCTTAGTGCCAAAGAATATTTTTCATAACTAGGAAATGATTATGGAAATGAATAGTGGAACAACGAATAATGGTCAACATGAATGGATTTATTAAAGAGGTTTGTAATAATATTGAAATTTGAGATGCACTTTTAGAGCGTTTGGTATATCAGCTTTTCAGAGATTTTGTGGATGTGTGTTTTCATTAATTTCCAGCTGCTTTTTCTCCACAAAAAGTAGTGAACTGTGTTATTGAGCTGGGTCAAGGTATAACACTCTTATAGGTACTATACATAATATGAAATACTAAAAATGAGGAAATGTAATAGCTGGTTAAAGATAGTAATAGGTAGGCTATACAAATAACAAACACCAAAAGAACTTGTTAAGAGATATTCATATGCAGAACCCAAAACGTTTTTTTGCACATTCATATGGTTCCTCAAAAAAAATTTAAATAGGGGCTTTGGCTACATACCCACTCTCTTTACTTTTTTCATCATTCAGATTGCTTGCATGATAAAATTATGTCATCATTTAGATTGCTTGCATGATAAACTTATTAGGGCATATAAATGCCGAGGACAGACATAACTAAAACCTACCTACATTTTAAATAGGAAGTTTCCTTTTTCAGGATGATAAACTGGAATATAAACACATCCCACATTCTCACATGTAGAAAGCATTCATATCTATGTGATACACCTTCTCTGCTTTAATAAATCCAAAGCGTCATGACTGGAAGTGGAATCTAAATGTATGCAAGTGTAAAACCAAGTGGAATATAAATGTATACAAGTGTAATAAATCTGTAAAATAGGCGCAGATCATGAAATGTAATGCTAGTGTCTATTATTACTCTTTACAATGGGATAAACCAATTGCAGGGTATGTTCGTGGATGTACCTCTTCGATTTTCTACATTCTTCAGCGGAATTAGCGTGGCTATTATTATCCTCATTTATTATCCCTTAGCCGGTAGTGGCTATGAAGAGATCTCGGTTCAGAAATCTTCCTCCAGCCAAAAAATAGATTTAGCGTGCCAAGCATCATAGTGCCCGAACTTCTGCAAGTCATCTATGTAGAGCAATGCTAATATTAGTGAGAAGGCAGAGCCAGTGGATGTCGTTTTTGCGGCCATAGTTGTGTCACAAAAAGAAACCGCGTAAAGTTGTATTACCTCAAAGTAGTTGCAACCTAAATCAAAGGACGCAAACTTAACGGGTGTTGCTATCGATTGCCTGGAGTATTTGCACATTGCCATACAAAAAAATCTTCATTGGAATTAACACCGAACAAATGGAGTGGGAAAATAAATTTGAATAGCTCAATTAAGATTTTATAGTAGCCGCCAAATTAAATTTCCAAGTGTTTTCCCTATACGTCGTAAGAACGACGTTTGGGCCCTCAACGTCGCAATATTGACGGTATCCCTAAACGTCTCAAGACCGACGACCATCTCCTAAACGTCGCAAGATAGACGTATGCTTCCGAAACATTGTTATTCTGATGGTTTTTCCGTCAACGTCACAATACCAACAGTCTCCCTAAATGTTGCAAGACCAACAACTGTCTCCTAAACGTCGCAAGAGCGATGGGTTGTCCTGAAACGTCGGTATTCCGATAGTTTGTCTTGAAACGTGGGTATTCCGACAATTGTCCTAAACATCGTTTTTCCAATGATACTCCAAAAACATCACTAGAGCAATGCTTGTTGGCAGGATTAAAAAAAATGAGAAAAATTGGGGAAATTTCCGACAATACATCAAAAGTGTCAGAGCTAAAGTGTCGGAATTTTGACCATATGTACTAGTGAGTTAGTTCCATACCCAATTCTGGGACAGTTAATCAGTTAAGCTGATGGGGGAAATAAAAATGGAAAATCAAGGCATTGTAGAGGTTCCAAGTTTTTGGCCTGAGAGGCAGAAATTTTGTACTTTGGATCTCTATGTGTTTATGAATAATCCTTTCATAGTAATTCCAGAATTTGTTGAATATGATTCATCTTTCCATGTTGCATCATGTTTTTTATGTATTTATTCTTTATAATTGAGTAACAAAGTTGTTGGTCATTAATTTTACAATTTTGTAAGTTAAAGTTAAAATCCTTAATGATGTGGTCCTCTATTCTATTTTTCACCTCCTAATTCTACCATTTTTCTCCGAAATTTTGAAACAAGAGATTCTACACAGGTAGCCTATTTTCAAAGACTTTCCATTATCACTTCTTCATGTATTATATTTTCCATTTGTATTCATCACTAGAAGGCCACTTCAAATATTGTTCTCAAACTGGAGACTGATAAGGTTTAAATATCTGGGGTTTTAAGAACATTGGGACACTAAAATATTCTCATCATGTTTATTGATAAATGTCTTGGGAACTGATCTCCTTCAGCCAGAGATTGTCTCCGAAGGTACAATCGACCCATCTAAATCTATTTCTATGAAGATTTGAGAGGGATTAATTCCCTTGAGGTGCATATCTCTTCTCACCTTTTTACTCAAAAAATGGGTTTGCACCTCAAGGGATTTGATCCCTCTTGATGCTTCGTAGAACCAGAGCTATATGGATCTATACTGGTTTTTATTTATTTTCAATAATACATGTTCATATTATTAACCTCATTAAATCTATACAGTTGGATTGATTTGTTAATATATTCAATGGAATCATTCCCATTAAGGGTACTTTTACTTTGATTATTATGAATGTGTAAGTTTTAAGTTGAGCCATATGAAAATCATGATTAGTTAACTAGCTAAGTTGTATTTGTCTAGCTCTTTGTTGTCTTTGTTTTCCTATATTATATTTGTAAAAATTTCAATTGTTTAAATGCTTGTGATAGTTGACATATTATTTTATTTCTTGTAATTGTCTAGTATGGTGCTTTTAGGGCATTCCTCGACGTGGAAGAGGTCTTTGCGGTACAAGCGCTTGTTCAAGAACATGAAGAAAATATTGAGGCAGATCAAGCTAATGATCCTATGGAATAAGATAATAATGTTGATAACACATTGGATGAAGATGGGACAAATAGATTGATCCATGAGACATCTAATAATGTTGCAGGAAGGGATTATGATGACGGCCCGTATGTTGGTGGTTATGATATACCTATACTTGAGAGGGGAACTCAACCTATTTATGAAGGTGTTTGGTCTAAAATGCGGATGCAAATTAGAGTTTCATTTACTATCAATCCATGTATGTAAACTTCAAGGATCATCCAATATATATGGACTTAGAGACAAGCTAAAATAAGCTAGGTGAAGAAATGCCAAAGCTTCCTTACAGGAGGTTGTTCATTAGGATCTCCAACACCTATTTAGTTATTTAATAAAAATTAAATCTAAAGACATTGTGATAAGTGTAAGAAATATTAAGGCTCCCTTACAAGAGACTGTTCATTAATATTTCTAATCATATTAATCAAAAAACTATTTAAACTAATGAAATTAAAGCACTTAAACCTAATTGTGATTGATTGCATGAAATGTTAAAGCTCTCTTACAAAAGACTATTCATTTATATCTCAAGCATATAAATCAGAAACTTAAACTAATGAAATCAAACATTAAATAATAAGTCAGATTAATTGAAGGAAACATTAATACTTTCTTACGAAAGGTCATTCATTAATATTCCAAACATATGAACCTAATAATTTAATCTAATGAAATTCACAAACAAACATAAAATAAAAGCCTACTAAAATAAAAGTGTACTTGCTAGGCAATGGGGATCCTTCCAAGGATTCACAAGCACACCAAAAGAAAATTCAAATGTAGAGGATCAAAGAAGCTCTGTCTTATTTATCATCAATTGCAAATTGCAATTGCAACCATTACATTGATTCTCCAATCTAACTTCTCACTACCAACCTATAAGATACTAAGATTACAAAATGAAGAAGAAGATTAAGATTAAGATTACAAATCAAGATTAAGACTACAAATGAAGGAGATAACACTCCTATTTATACAAAAGCTATGATAACAAACTCATAAATGTAAATCCACTATTCCCTCCTTTGACCCACATATTTCTCAACCAATGGTGACACATAACCCTATCCTCCATGATCTCCTCCATGAGGTCCATGATCTCCTCAACTTCGAATTTGAACATAGAGTGCCACATAAGGGTGCCTAGGAAGCTTCTTTTGTACCTACACATGTCAACAAACTCATTCTAATTGTTAGGTATAAGTATAAGCATATTATTTTCTAAAGTTTAACCACAAATCCACTTAAAAATGTTAAGAATTAATAAACTTTGGAAAAGCATAGTTATAACCCAATGATGAGGTAAATGTAATGATGTGGAAGTGGAATGAAGGTGACATGAAGGTAATATGGAAGTAATGTGAAGGTATTGGTGAATAATGGAGTGAGAATAGGGACTATTTTGAGGCCCAACATACCCCCAAACTGAAGGTATTGCATGTCCTCATGCAATCTATTACATTACTTTTTGATACTTGAGCTTTGGCTTAAACTCTGCATGATATCATTTACTTTAACTTTTGCAAAGTGTTTTTGATGAAATGCAACTTGGTTGGTTCTTGTGTTTCAACCATATTTTGTTTGTTGCATTCAATTTTAATGTATGATCTTTGCATATTGATAATGTGATTTTTATTGCAGAGTATTTTGTTGGAATGCATCATGGTTGGTTCTTGTGTGACAACCATGATTGTGTTGGCATCCAATTATCTTTTAAGTACTTTTTTGAAAAGCCATTTATATGCTCATGATGATGTAATAGTAAATATATTTTGAAAGTATGTGGGCTTTGAATGTGATATGAATGTTTTGAATGTTATATGAATGTGGCAACATATGAATGTGAATGTATTTCCCCCCTCAACTGATGGTTTTGGCAATTTGACAAAATGACGAAAGGAAGTGAAGTTTTTCTAAAAATTATCATTCTAACTTTTCAAGGAATTAAATGGTTAAAAGTTAGAAAATATCATACCTTAACTTACCCTTTCAAAAATGGATGAGAGTTGTGCATGTGTGGCTACAAAATTCCGTTCATAGTCCTCTTTACTTGGTTGTGAAAATGGTAGATGAAATCGAAAAAGTGAATCTTTTATTGTTGCTGCATTTGCTGTTGGATCTTCTGCTGAATGTTCGGAATCTGCTGTTGAATGTGGCTGAAATTGTATAAGGCTTGGAAGGTATACAAAATTCGGAATTTACACTCCCCCCCCCCAGCCTTATTTATTGAATTGTCCTCAAGTCATTTACATCAAAAACTGAAAAGGAATGAAAGTAATTTTGCGTCCTCTGCTACAAAATGATTGGTCTTCAAGTCTTCTACGATCATCGGCACAATGCTTGTCATGTGAATAAATGTTTCGGTGTCGAACATAAAAAGAAATTGTTAACTTAGTGGCCATTGATGGATGCCACTAGTCAACATGAGAGCTCCCATATTTAATGTGGATGAGAGACAAGATGCCTCGAACACATCTTTCTAAATATGAATGAATTTGTTGTTGTCGAATGCTTAGAAGATATGATGAACAAGGGACATTGATGTATTCCCTTTGTTTATTGGCATGATTGAATGCCCTTAAGGCATGCAAGTTTCAAGGTGTTTTTAGAAAAATATTTAGACTCAAGGACTATGGACTCAATGGTGTATAGAAGCAAGGTTTTATTTGCAAGTGTAGAAAAAATGAAACTAACAATGAATATGTAAAGTGGACCAAAAAACTTATAGATGAGCTTCGTTGGTTTTATTGGTGGGATAGGATATAAAAAAATGTAATGAAGTGTATGTGGGTAATGGAAAATGGATAATGACTCTTGTTGGAAAAGAGAAAAAAAAAATGAATTATGGCATGCAAAATCTCAAATATAGCAAATCTGCTCCTTAATTCTGGACTGCCTGTTAAAATAGCTGAGTTTGACCAGCGTTGACTAGCCACTTGTAGATGTCGAATTCAAGTGTGGATAGGTATTTCACCATCCTTGTACATCTAGGAACAAACCCCAGCTCTTTAAATTTTGGTAATCTGTCATGCAACATGTCAAACCATTAAACTATTACAGGAAGTTGCAAGAACTTGTAATTTTCTGGAAATTTCATTTATGTTCATGGACTTGTTCTTTAGAATTTCTCATGAAATTAGTATTTTGAAGACCAATTGTGCACACAATTAGTTTCCTTAATGATCATTTTATCATCCGAAATATGCAAAAACTTGGCATTCACAAAACATAAATATATCCGAGCAAAAGTGATCAATTTCTACTTGGTTTTTTTATGCAAAAATTAAACGCCAATGAAACAGATTTAAATAAAATAAAATGTATAAGTTAGCCCAATTTTCTGATTTTTTTTTGTTACAAATCCATTTTCAAATATAAAATGAGTATAATTAATTCCCTTATTATGCAACTTTTTGTAAATAAAATCCAATTTCGTTGCAATTATGTAAATCCCGACCACAGTCAAAATTGTTTCATGATTTGGGTTGATGATTTCGAATTTCACATGTCGTTGTCGAACTTGTATTTGCCAAAATTCCCTATTGATGTGTTTCAAAAAATTTTCACCGTGTTTTCATTTTCTGCGCTTTGCCCATCTGGTTGTTGTCTCTACATTATCATCAGCTTGTCCCTGGTTCTTTCCTGCATTGTCTTTTGTAAGAGCTTCACCATTACTTCTGAGGGGAAAATATGTTCGTTCAGTTTGTTGATCAACTATTTCATTCCTGCTTTGTTTACAATCTATAACCCGTTGTTTCATCTCAAAATAAATCAACATTCAATTTTATGCATACAAAGATGAACTTTCAACGAAATACAATGAGAAAATGAGCTCAATATAGCATCAATATGATCATATCAGAAAATAATGTAACCCTATCCTTCCCCTCAAACAATAAATTCAATATATTCCAGGTTGGTGGTAACGACATCCACCCTTGTGGAAGAGCCCATCTGCATCTAGTTTAAATGGACATAACGAAGAAAACAAGTGGATCCCAGGTTTGAGCGCGAATCTGCTCTTGGAAATGACGAATTTGCTGGTTCAAATGTGTTGTGCATGGTTTTCTTCTCTTGCCATTAAATTTTCCCTTGGCTGTGATACCTATTACTTTTAAAGAACAATGCCCTTGATGCGAGAGGAACAAACAAAGGGTTTCTTCCACTCGTTTCCCAGAGCTGCTTCAAGAATTAAACTCCACGCTCTTCCACTATTTCTGCTATACTTATGCGTGTATTTAGATTGGGTTTGAGTACCCTTCTGATCAATTTTCGAGCCCCAGCAAAGACCATTTTGGATACTTGAATTCACTTTTGAAAATTTTATGATACAACACAGCAAGAATGGTATCATCGAATGGAAAAAAACCTCGGGTGCCACGAAATTGGGGCTTTAACGATGGTATGCAGCAAGCCGTCTTCCTTAAATTGCTGAGGTAACGCGATGAGGCTGAAATCATATATTTTCACAATTCCATTTTCATCAAGAAGAAAATTCTTGGGCCCAGTGTTTGTAAAATTCCAAATTGATATCTTTATGGAAATATCAGAGTGCACACATTGTTGAAATTCTTCAGCAGATCTTCAACCATGGCCTTCATCCTCAATCAATTGAATTTTATGCCTCCTCCCTATTTGATCTAGTAATAGCAAAATCAAATTTCATTTATCTTGGCGTGATCTTCTCCTCATATCGTGGACAAAAATCCCGGATTTTTGATGATTTGGGAGGATTTTGTGCCTGGAAATCTTGCCGAGATATGGGTTTTGAATGCGCAGTTTTGAAACTAATAATCTCCACATCTATCAAATCGAATTTTTCTTATGCAGTGATTTTTTTTTACTGAGTACTGTTGGTTTTGGAGAAGCCGTGGGCGAGTTCACTAGGACGAGCCAGGACTTCCCTTAGCGGCATCCTGAGTATGATCAGAGGGTCTTCTTATGAGAAGGGAAAGACAATCAACAGGGTTATCGTACATATTGGCAACATCCCATCCTGACAAAGAAGAATCCCACCAGTTTGTCGCTCCTCATATGACTACAGGGGTATATGTCCTTAAAAGCAGCCAAAAACAATTAAAGGAGCTCCTCTTCGATATGCCCATTTCCTTCAATGGTATTAGAATACATAGATCTCAAGACCAAAAAGCTTGTAGCAAATTGATTTTCGTTGTGGGAGTCCGTGAAAAATATGTAATTGCACAACTGTCTGTCACAGCTGAATTTTCATTGTGGAACTTAGCAAGTCACAACGTGGTTTTAATAGATTCCTGAAAAATTAGGGAAGGCAAAAATTAATCTCGAGAGCACCATAGAGCATGTGAAGAAAATTTTGTTGCATTTTTCATAACATTATTCAAAAACTTGTTTAGTATCGCAATTAGCATCTCATAAAACTCACTCATAAATGATTACACTTCTCGTCCCCTTGGTAGTTATGAGTGCATGGAAGTTTGGTTGACATATGAAGATCTAAAGGGGAATCATGGTGTGATGATGACCATTTTTATTTTGGTTTGTGTTGTTGTTTATTTGAATGAGTTTAAATGAAGTTCCTTTGTCACGAAAAATCAAAACTTCATTTCTCCTGTCACGATTCTTGCCTTTACAGTTCTCTCTAGTGCTCTCATGCATAGTAGTGCAAGAATCAACTAATTTTTTTACAGGCTTTTTGCAACAAAACCGGCCATGCCAAAAACTGATCATTAACCCTTCAAAGATCCAAGAAATCTCCCAAACAACTCAAAATTTTGAAGAAATTCTCACGAGTCCGCTGATGACAACGTTCCGAACAAAACCCTCGACTCAGATTTTTGAATTTCGCCTTTGTTTTCCCAGAATCTGTGCCCAAATTTCACTGTGTGAAAATGCCCATGAACTTTTTTGGCATAGGCATTAAATCTTAATTGATTTTGGAGGAATTATTAAGCAAATTTTATTTTTCATCTATTATTTTTCTGCAAAACCAGTGAGACGCGTGTTCCTACAAACCTAGCAGCATCAATGAACAACATCATGACTCTTTTCTTGGCAAGAATGTCTTACTCTTTTTCCCATTGAGTGCCACTTCCAGGTCAATGACACATGCTTGGGGTCTCTGTCCAAAGGGTTTTTTTTTAAAACACAAGTAGGATGTAGTCAATGCAATGAGAAAGAGAGCCCAAAAGAACAATACTGCTGATGAAATAAGCCTTCGGTTCAACTGGCGATTAAAATGATACCCCCTCTTCTTAATTTTTATGAATTCTGGCCTTGGAACATGTCATAGTCCCAAAATTATTCAAACTTGGCCAATCAGAATAAGAGGGGTGCCAGATTACCAGATTGAGGATAATTTGCAAATTTTAAATTTCTTTTCATCCTCGTGGATATTAAGTGACAAACCCGGTGTCGGGCCTCTACTCTTGATTTGTAGAGGTAGCACTACTAATGGAAAATGGCAGTGTTTCTACATTTTTTGAAACCAAATATTCCTCCATGGAAAATTTACATTGAAGAGACAGCGGTGTTGTTTGTTGTTGCAAGAAAGCAAAGCACAGATTAACATAATGAAATTTGCTACTTACAAGTTAAATCACACAACCTTAGATCATATAGATTGATGCTCATGACACTCAATTCTTTTATGATTGAATCCATGAATCAATATGGGTTAAATTTTCTGTTGTAGTTAATCAACCATTGTCAAAATGGTTCTGTGAGATGTGGGAATTAGCAACAGTAAAAAAAAAAATGGCATGTGTGCAGCAACAGTGAAACATCTACGTAGCATTGTGGAATAATTCCGTCATTAACAGAATGAAGAACATATTTCTACAAGAGAATATTTTTTTATTATGACTCAAACGATCGTCAAGTAGATCTGCAATTAAATTTCCAGCAAGATTTATTTATTTTTATTATTATTATTTTTTAAATAATTCAATAGATTTTCTAATCTTCCTGATCGCTAATTTCTTGAATTAATTTTATTTCTGCAGGTTAGCGTGGATGGAGTGAAATGGATCTTACTACGCCACTTAAATTATTTATGATGATTTATTTATTTTTAAATTTTTTGAAAACAAGACTAAAAACTTCTAACGAGCTCGTTTCATTTTTTATTATTTTTTTTAATCTATTCTACATTAACTTGAAACATTTTTTATTTTCTAAGTAAAAGAATGCTTCCAGTGAAGCCATCTACGGAATAAGAATTTAAAAATGCTCACATCAAGATTTTAAATTTTTACCTTATGATTTACAAGAATGTGAGTAACCTGTCTTTATTTTTTGAGTTTGCGCAAGGTTCTTTTGGAACCAATCTTCAAGATTATTCTTTTTCTCCAAAAATCACCTGTTTAACATATTCAAATTTCTCATCCGTAGATGAATTAGTAAGAAATGGGGGGTTTAAAAACTGAATTTGAAACTAACTAAGTATGAAAAGAAAAATAAAAAAGATCAACTTAAACTCCTTTATGAAGATCCTGCTGTCACCAGGTTTCATAAGTTAGTCCATAAAAAGAAATTGCAATAAAAATGACTTCCTAAGTCTATCTCTAAATCATCCTTCCCCGACAGTGCCAAAGCGGTGGAAGAGGTCATTGTAGTACAAGCGCTTGTTCAAGAACATGAAGCGAATATTGAGCCAGATCAAGCTAATGATCCTGTGGAAGAAGATAATGATGTTGATAACACATTGGATGAAGATGGGATGAATAGATTGATCCATGAGACATTTAATAATGTTGCGAGAAAAGGGATGATGATGACGACACGTATGTTGGTGGTTATGATATACACATTACGAGAGGGGAACTCAACATCTTTTATGAAGGCTCTGACATCTCTTCTCTGCGATGTATTGCTTACGGTCAACTTAAAGTGGTGAATGGTTTTCAAACACATGTGCAACATCTCCCAAGGTATGTAATATATTTTGTGACCATTAGTACACATCATGATAAATAAATTATTTTTTCCTTTTTTTTCAATGTTGGTATTCCAATCACCCTTTATAACATTATTTGGATGCAATATGTATATTGTTCACATTAACCAACACTAATGATTTCTAATGTTGTAGATTGTTGGAGTGATTTTGTTACCACAGTCAAATGTTTTACCTCACACATACCGATATTTACATGCCATTATGAAATATATTGGAATGGATTATTAGGTTATTCATGCATGTCCTAATGATGATATTCTCTATTGTAAAGAACTTGGGTCAAAATACAAATTCCCAAAATGTGATGAGAGTAGATATAAAATCGACAAAGTAAAAAAAAAGAAGTGCCTCATAAGGTTCTTCGTTATAATCCCATAATTCCACGCCTGCGACAATTGTTCAGGTGAAAAAGCATAGCACAATTTATGGATTACCATGTAACGAAAATAAGTCAATATGTTGTTCTTTGAATTCCTATAGATGGATCTGCATTTATGAATATAGAGGAAAGATGGCCAAAGTTTAAAGAAGAACCTGACAATCTTAAGCTTTCATTAGCAACTAACGGAGTTAATCCATTTGGAAAGATAATATCTATTTACTTCGTGTGGCCCATTTTTGTTATCCACAATAACATTCCTCCTTGGATGTCAATAAAGAGGGAGCACATAATGTTGACAATGATTGTTTTAGGTATTATTTTGTTTAGAATAAATATATTCATTTACACAATAACATATCATGATTTGTCTTGTTTGTTTCATACTTAGGTCTTATATTTTTGTGTTTACTCATATATGTTCAATCATGTCTTATTTCTTTTTGTTACTCATATATTCTGGAATTAGATATTGTATGTTCAATCAATTAGGTAAGTACCATGTCAAAGATATGAATGTATATATCAGGCCTCTAATGGATGAGTTATTGGACATATGGAAGGGCATCACTATGTATGATATCTCCAGACCATCAGATGCACAAAGGGAATTTGAATTCCATGCAATGCTTGTACGGAAAATTCATGATGCCCCTAGGCTAACACATTTATGTGGTATATTATAACATTACCATGCACTTTAATAGTGTTTACTAGTTTTATGAAGTTCAGTTCATGCATTTTTTTGTAAATAGTCCATTCATTCTATATACTTCAATTAATAATTGAAATAAAAATTAATCCATCTCTTGCAGGTCTTCAAACAAAGGGTCAATTTTCTTGTCTAGTTTGTGATCCTAAATTGAAATCTCGTCGTTCAAGAAGCCTAGGAAAGGAGGTGTTTGATGAGTATAGGCACTTCCTCTCTAAGAACCATAGGTATTGAAAAACTGAAAAACATCTTTTCAATGGGAAATAAGAGACTAGATTAAGACCACGGAGAATGACACTTGGTCTATGGAAGTTGCAATATAATAGATTCTCTCAAGGTATGGATTAGATCATCTATTTGTCAGTATACATGAAATGTTTGGATTTGGATCATTTTGTATTTTTATTGCATTTTCTTCATTGTACTATTTGAAAGTTCTTATAATATCTTAAACTATGATTCACCTTGCAGGTTGGCACTACCACGAGGAATGAAAAGAGATCCTGAGTAATTCAGTAGGCCCCCCTACTATGAGCACCTACATATTGTTCATTTGTTTGATACAATGAACATATAACTTATGGCGAATCTTAGATGGAAGGATAGATAAAGAAATAATTGTCAAGATTTGTAATGACATTAAGGAGGCCAATCATGCAATGCCAAGTGCGATTCATTCAAATAGTGATAGAGACAACCAAAATCTAAGCACCCTTCCATGGTTATTGATGGAGCAACAAAGCAAGGATGTTAAAGAGGTTATTGAAAAAATTAAATTTCCCACTGTATTTTCTTCAAACATAAAGAATATCCTAACAAAGAAAGGTGAATTAGGTGGGGTAAAGACTCATGATTGGCATAAATTCATTAAGGTAATTATTTTGGTGCATATATGTTTACACTAATGGTGAAACATGATGTTAGTATTTTTGTTTTATACTTTTTTCAGAATAAATAATCATTTATTATTTTTTGTTACAATGTTTTCTACCTCTATCTCTCCCAGAAAAATTAGACAACAATGTCAAACAATTTATATATGATCTTGGAAAATACATGAGTTAAGTGGCGAGTTATATGTAGAGTGTAATTTTTTTAATAATTTTTTGAACATTAACTTATATTTGAATGCATTTTTTTTACTTGTAATGTACTATATATCTTATTGTTGAAACTTGTGATTTTCTTGTTTCATTTGTAGATGGTTGTCATCTAAAGAAATCCATAAAGAAGATATAAAGTATTGGAGAAAATAAATTCCTCGTCCAATGTGTGAAATGCAAAAGTATCTACCTCTGGCATTTTTCAATGCACAAGAACACTACCTCATACACCAAGATGAGGAGATTGAAAAGTGTGGACTTGTACACACAAGATCAATGTGGATGGTTGAGAGGCACTTGAAATCTTTGAAGGTTTTGGTAAAAAAAAGAGCACATCCTGAGGGTTCTATGGTAGAGGGATGTATGGTATATCAAACCATTGTTTATATTAGTCAATATAGTCCGACAATAGGAAATATCAATTTATTGGATCACATTTGGGATGTCAACTCCATGAAAAAATTTGAAGGGGAGCACCTATCGAGGAAAGGTACAACGAGCAAAGTGAGATGTAAGTATATAGTGGAGATTCATAGTACATTTGACTTTTTGTTTCTACGTATTTTGTACTTATTTGTTTCTAGTCTTCATGCACAATCCAATATTATAGTGGTATAATGTGTTAACTAATCATATATACGCATGTGAACTATTTTATTTTAATGTAGTCGGTCGAGAGTGGGATGCAATACATTAAAACATTGCAAAAAAGATAATAAATGTAGGTTATCATCGTATGGTGTGTCTACTTTGGTCAAATAAGTTGAACATAGCTAAAAGTGGATTAAGCACACGGTTTAGTACATTTCCAGGCAAGCATATAATTCACTTATACTACTTTTTTTTTTACAATTATATTGATTCATATGGCGTGAATTTTTATTAATTTGAAAAATTTCCAAGTATAAATATGTTTGTCAAATAATTACAATGTATTCTTTATATGTTTTTCATATTGCAGTTGAAACACCACAAGGCAATGTGGTGCAATGACCGCAATTTTCACATCAAAAGGTTGGAAGAAATGAGGAAAAATTCAGGCAGTGGGATAGCTGCAGTATTTCAGGTAGAGAACGTTGCATCTAGAGGTGAAATACATCCAAAACTATCTGCAAATCGATACTATGGGTATCTGGATGATATACTTGAGCGTGACTTTAAATCCTTCAAACTAGTTTTGTTCGATGTCAAATGGTACAGGCTACAAATCAATGAACGTGATCATGATATAACTGTTATTCAACATTCTAATGGATCATGGTTAATACAAGGAATTTTGACTCAAGTTCAGAACCCTATGATCTTCCAATCCAATGTGAACAAGTATTTTACTCAGAGGTATTAGGTAAAGCAGGGTGGTCCCATGTTGTTAGATATGATACTAGAGGAAGGAAGGTAAAGTATAATGTAGCGGAAGAATATGATATTGAAGAATAATATGTTGTAGGGAAGCATGGGCTTCATGCATTAGAAGAATATGTTTAATAATTTCAAGGATACATTAATCTAGACAATGTTCTGGATGAACTAGATGATATTGACAATACGTTCGATGAAGAACTTGAAGAGGTCAAACCAAATGTGGGAGAGGATGTTCTGGATGATGATATAGATGATGATTACCATGATGCTGACATGGAAAATTATTTGAACATGAATTCTGAACACGATGATACAGATGATGAGTTGGATGAAGAAGAACATTAATGATATCAAAATGTTGAAATGTACGAGGCATGTATTTATATGTTCTCAGTTGGTTTGTTCTCTTTTATTTATATTCAATAGTAAAGAACTTTGTCTAAGATATTATTATGGGAATTTATTTTAACTTGATCTTCATATGGAAACTCATCGAGCTAAAGGTGAGAGGAAACAATGCAATGGAAGAACTAGTGAATGAAAAATTAAAACTATATATAAAATATAACTATATATAAAATTAATATATATATATATATATATATATATATATATATATATATATATAATTAAAATATTAAAAATTAAAAATTAAAATAAAAATACAAAACAAAAAAATATCTAAAAAAAATTCAGAAAACAAAAAAAACTTCTAATTCCCATGCACTATGAATTCTTCCCAACCCCACACCCTTCCCCTCAACCCATTAACTCATCATGCATGTTGGCCTGGTCTCCCTGCACTAAAAATTTATCCCAACCCCACACCCTCCTCCCAACCACATACCCTTCCCCTCAACCCATTAATTCATTGCGCGTGTCGGCCTGGTCTCCCTACACTCAACACAAATACCCCACTGAAACCCCACTCACTCAATACTGGCGCATTCCAAACACTTACATGATAGAGGAATCACTGCAGATGATGGTCATGCTTCATCCACAGGTGACAGTGCTTTATCCAGCCACTCAGTACAGGACTCGCCACATCAGCAGACCCCACTCTATATTCGACCAGTGACCATGGTAAGTTTCATTACCTATTTAGACTGACTGTGTGGAAACCCCGACACAAAATCCATGCTTATGTGTTACTGTTCAAAAATATTTTTAATTTCTATTAGCAGATCTGAAATGGCAGTATTAGCAAATTCATTTTTCGGCTTACAAAAAATAGCATAACTCACCTCCTCTTCTGTCATTTTCTGTAAGAATTATTTTCCACCAATCAATAGAGCTTTTGGCTCACTCTTTGTAGCTCCATTCCCTTCCTGCAAAGGAAGAAAAGTATGTTTAATACCACCTGTATCAAATTTATAACAATTTTTTCTTCCATCATGTACTACTTTCCTATCAAATTTCCAAGGTCTGCCTAACAGCACATGACACACATCCATAGGCATGATATCACAAGTCACTTTGTATTGATATCTCCCTATTTGTAAAGCCACTTAAATTTTCTCAATAACCATCAATTGGTGTCCCTTATGCAACCATAACACCTTCTATGGTGTTGGATGCTTGACCTACTTAATGTTAAGCTTTTCCACCATTTCAATGGACACCAAATTGTCAGTGCTTCCTCTATCAATAACTACTTTGAAACATTTCCCTTGGACTTTGCATGTAGTTTGAAACAAAGCTTTACTTTGTGAATATTTTGCCACTTCCTTCTATGGTTTTAATAGAAGCTTGTTCATGACAAGAGCTTCTCCAACCTCAGGTGCATTCTCCACTATAGGAGCTTGTGTTTCTTCCTACTCTCCTTGTGCAACATAGTTTCCTCTTTGCCCTACATTCTCATTATCAGGATGCTCATAGGATCGATGGCCTAGTTTGTTACATTTTTAACATCTGTATAACGACTCTATGCCTCTACCTCTACCTCTACCTCATTGGTAGGGTCTTCCACCTCTATTCTCATATCATTTCCCTACTTTTTTTTGCTGGTTAGAACCACCAGCTTCAACCGTGTAAGTTGGAGCCTTTCCTCTTCCACCTGTTTTCCCTCTTCTTTTGGCAGATCCTTTTACTCTACCAAAGGTTTTTTTCCTGACTATCTTCTCTTCTGCTCTTAAAGCATACCAATAGGCCCCCTCCATGGTGCTATAAGATAATATTCTAATCTCCTCTTGAATTTCCATCCTTAATACATTGATGTACATAGCTTTATTTTTATATTTATGTTCTATATAACCTTCTCTCAAGTTAACCTTATCGAAATATTTTGTATACTCTCTCACATTCAGCAACCTTTGTTTGAGGTTCTACATTTGTTTATAAAGACTCGACTGATAATCCTTATGTAGTAATTTTCCTCTTGTTATCCATGATAACAATTAGGTTAGTCTAGATTGGTCTTAAGTTAATAAGTTTGGGTCAATTAGGTTTGAATAAGGTCTTTGAAATTTAAATTGTCAAAAAAATGCACATGTGAGGGGACTTGAAAGTGACTTTCATGTGAATAGCTATGGAATGAAAACAACCCCCCATTTATGTATTTATAAAAAATAATAATGGGTACCCTCGTATTTTTAAATTTTTTCAAGTCTAAATCCTTGTATTTAATTTTTATCACACCTATTTATTTTAGCGTTAAAACATTTACATTGATTTAATTTTCACTCACACACACACCTTTTTATATAATGTTGGGATTGTAGGCTTTGTGTGGTTCTCCTTGTGCTACAAAATTTCAAGTCCAATAACCTATCCCCAATCACGTGCTTAATAAATCCTTTTTACATAAATTGACCCCCATTGTTTCATTATCTTGGACCCAAAAGCCTATATGGTTTCATTGAATCAACATCACAAACCATTCAAGGTCCATGTTCCCAAGGCTTTGATGACGTTAGTCAATTGTAGTGAATTTTCCCAATCAACTACCAGCAATATTGTCATCTCAATCCCTGGGTCCCCAAGCCATTCTTGTAATTGAATTTCACATACATTTTAGGGTTATGAGGCTAAGGATTAATGCTAATTCCCAATTGGCTTAACTTAAACATTAATTAAGCAAATAATGATGATCAAAAAGGTAATTAAACAACTCGCTTGTGAATCTTGCATTTGAATGTTAGTCTTTTCACAGTGTAAATGTTCCATACTACGAAGCATAAGAAATATTTCCTCTCATGTAGTTGCAATTAAGGATCCATAATATAATTATGTAGCTTCATCAAAGCACATTTACTCACTAAAATATTACATTATTTTTCTCAATTCGCTTATTTCGTTCAATTTTTCTTATAGGTCCCTGCACACAATGCCTGCTTCTACAACTAATACAATGAGGCGGAAAGTAAAGAAAACACAAAATCCTAGGTATAAAGGATGCCAAAATTGTTGAATTGTGTGAAGACCTATTCTAGGACTTCATACTAAACCAAATATATCATTGAAATTAAACAAAACTTGAAGGAGAATAAAATATTTATATCTTCAAAATTTATTTGATGACAATATACAAGTAAAATTGATTTACAACATATTAAATAAATTCTGTTCTTTTCTTTTTTCCATCAATTTATATAAATAATTAGCAATTGAAGAATACCTGTATCACTCGTTTGGTTGAGATGCACCTGAATTTTGTTGAGATGCTCCTACTGGGCTACCCAACTAGATTTACTTCCCAGCCAACTAGGAATGAATTCCTGGCCCAGGGAACCTCCACAGGCTCCCTAGCCCTTCGAGCCCAAGTCCAACTAGTTGTAGTGTATTCGAGTGGGAATCAACGCCCTCCAACTCCAAAAAATACTGATAATCCTCTTCAATGCCAAAACAATACCAATAATCCTCCTCAATGCCACAACAAGGCCAAAATATTCCACAATGCCACACTGAAGACCAAAATCTCCCACAAAGACAAACAAGACCACAATCTCCACAAGGCCAAACTAGACCAAAATCTCCCCCTTTCCTCTCATCCTCCTTCCATTTTATATCTTTTTATTTCATCCACTTCAACTACTTGCCATTAATTTCATGACTACCCCCCCATCCTTCTCATTTATTAATACTAAATTTCCTACCATATATAGATATTTTATTCAAAAATAAATGGGAGAAGATCAAAATGTAAATTGAGATGACATATTGGATGTACAAAATATAGATATTTTTATTTTAGAATTAGATGAGGGAAGACCATACCTTATCTACAAGTTAAATTGAGATGACATATTGGATGTAAAAAATCTAGATATTTTATTTTAGAATTAAATGAGGGAAGACCATACCTCATCTAAGATTTGATTTGAGAAGACATATTAGAATTGAAATAAATAATAAAGGTCATACCAGTAAAAATAAAATAAAATTACAATTTCACAAGTGTAGATATTACTCAAATATTATAAGTCATTATTTACAGATTAATTAAAAGCTAATCAAAATTTTCCTTATGGGATCAAGTGAGGCATTACATACACCCCTCCTTCAGAAAAATTTGTCCCGAAGTTAAAGTGAAAATGACATAATGATTTTGAAAACAAGGCATAACAAAATCAAGATAGATATAGTCGTCAAATTAAGTCAAGCAATGATACCACCTCCATCAAGACTCTCCAATCTAACTTATAACCTCCTATCCTTCCTAACCTACTTCCTCCCCCATCCTATCCGTCCTCTGCTGCAATATACTATGGCATTGGCTATACTTGTCTAACCACTGATAAAACCAATATGGAGGAAGTGTCGACTATATCGACGTAACTTCCCTAGCAGGCAACTGGCAATCATCATCACACATCTAGGGGAGCGTGTCCATCACTGCCCTCCCACAATTCGAGGCTTGGAGGTTACACGGTGGGAAATACCTCCACCCCTCCTCAAAAATAGGGTCAACAACCTAATATGGACCACACTACGAAGATGGTTGGATACTTGTCATCGAATCATCTATTCAAGTAGTCATGTCACCTGCCATTCATACTTTACCCATCTAATAATAGTGCATATCAAGTAGATACAAAATGTAATAAATCAATGTATATCATACCATTCCTCATTGGATGTCTCAACATTCTCCAATCACATGTGTAGATCTTGGTTATCATATAGTTCGTTCTGATCTGTAGGTTATTTCTCATCCATGCAACAAAATATATATAGACAAGTGATCATCATCATCATGTTATTCACATACCCACTTTATAATTAATATTAGTATACTAGAAGTAAATATTACATGATATAGATCATAAATTCAATAATTCATTTGCTAGATACTTCATATCCCTTTAATATATACATCAAAAATCAATAAATTGGATAATTCATACATTAGATAAATCATAATGGAGTAAGTCATACATAAGGTAAATCACACATCAATAAGTTAGATGTCAAATATTTTAATCAACAATACCTATTAATTCGTTAAATGGTTTATATAAGTAGTTTCATTTGCTCCAATGAATGCATTAATATTACCTAGTGTTCATAAATAAAACAACATGAAACTATAATAAGATCATTAGCATAGGCATCTATATAAGTCAAAATTACATCACAGATGCTCAAAAAGTGAGGGGTAGTCACAACATATAGTCTTTGCATCATCCCAAGTAATAAATCATGAGTTACACTTATCCCAGTAGATATTATGAGTAATATGTATGGTATTATATAGAATTTATGTTATGTGATGGAAATTTTTATTTATGAATAGGTCATTTAGTTCTTAATTTCAATGACTTAATGTATTTTGGACCTATATACTTTATGTTTGTAGACTCCATTCATGAAGTGTCACAATGATTGTTTGAGAAATATTTTATATGTAAAGATTATGCTAACTCTTGGATAAATAAATCTTGAAAAGTAGAGCTAGTTCCAGTGAGAGTATCACAATTGTATATATTTACATATTCACATATTAGATTGACACTTTCACAAATGACCACTAGGTTAAGAGCTTGAGTGTTTTCTTAATGAGTAAACACTATATGAAAAACACAACTAGGTATTGTGGAGTGAAGCACAATTGAACATTGAAAAGTGAGAAATCTTTTCCATGAATTTCGAGATTCGATGAATCGCAATAAAACAAATTTAATATTTTCAAAGAATACCCTTTGTAATGATTGTGAAGTGGATTATAATTAGATATCAGTATGTGAACAACTATGAAAATAATATTCACGAACTTACATGATTGTAAGAGCTTGTGAATTCTCTTTCTTAATATTTTAAATTCTGGTTTTTATAGGGGTTCCATTATCATTTACATTCCATAAATCACTTGCATCGATTATTAATCATTTGCATTGATGGCTGCAATAATTGGCATTATTTGGACCTTGTAAAAATAGTACTTACCAACACTCTCAATGGATCGTCATAACTTCTCACTCCATCCAACTTGAATATCTAGTACTCCCTTCTTTAATATTGTCTCCTCAAGGGATTTTAACACTATATTGGTATCCTTCTTGTTGAATTATAATGCACGATTTAATGCAATTTCAACCATGTGTTTATCTAAACTAAAACATGTTTTCTCATGGATTCTACTAGAATATATGTACATAGAATGAACACAGATACAATATGGCCTTATTTACTTTTATTGTATAGTTGAGGTGGATGTTACTATTTATAACATCTAATAAACTAACTAGACATTGCTAGAAATTTCTTCCACTTACTACTTTGAACGATGATGATTATTTTATTTATTTATTTTATTATTATTATTATTATTATTATTATTATTATTATTATTATTCTAAATAATGATTGTTAACACAAGGAACATAACCACTTTGGTGCAATACAAAACCTTTTTTTTTTTAACTTTCCTGATGAGGTGTATTAGTTTCATAAATACCTTTTTCACAACCATATCATATGGACAACCCAATATAAAATTATATATGTAACACACTTAGTTTCCTTTGGAAATAATTTCGTGTGTAATATATATGTCAATATATTGGACAACCAATAATTTCCATAGTAATGGAAATCATGTAGCTTTTATACACACATGAATTATAAATAACATAACGTAATAGCAATGTGTGACCGAAATAAAAAAGTAAACACTTAGCTTAATCAAGACTATCGATAGTAGTTGTTTGAATTGGAGTTATTCCCAACTCAACCATAGTTTTCCAACATAAGCACCATCTCAAATCCACACTGTGAAGTGAGAAGGGTGATGGGTGAAGTAGGTAATCAAGTCGATAACTTATGTCTATCATCCCTTGACATGAATTACTTTTTGGTCCCCCTTGCTAACCATTTAATATCGATATCAAGTCAATTCCACACAATATTATAGATTTATTGTGGCATCACATTTTTTAAATCAATTTATTTATCTTCTATGAATTTTATTTATTTATTTCATTTGTTGTATTTCCCTTCATTAATGTAACTTGAAAAGATCATGATTCTTCTACTGTATGTCGTGTTGTCTTTTAGAGACTTTATAATCCACCAATGACCTTATAATCACATATTCAATCTTTTCTCATAATTAGTCCATCTCTAGTCCATTTTATTACTATTTCTTTTAGATGCTTGTTTTATAGAATGATACCTAGCTTCCTATACTTCAATTTAACATAATCCTTATTAGGATCACACATGGTTTTTTTTTAATCAATGATATAGAAATCAACTTGTATTTCTTATAACTAAGTTTCAACACTTTGTTCATGATCCTCATACTTATTCATATAAAATTTCATATCTTTTATTTTGTCTCTTTAGTACTCTTTATTACACCTACCTTCTTATCTATAGTGATTATTACTATCCTAGAATGTGCCACATAATTTCCATATTGATGCTTATTGTTATCAAATGTTAATAACTATATTGAGAAGTTTGTATACTTTGTTGTTATCATCTGTAACAAATTGAACCTTGTGGTCAAAGAAATTTTATGCATCATGTATAAAGAATTACGTAAACTAACAATCCAACCTAAATTTTTGCTTTCATTTCAACAACTTCACATTCTAATATCTGTAAGCATGCATGAATAACTCATGAATTTAATTCCCTTTCAAAGTTTCTAAGATAACTAGCTTTAAACCAGGGGAGATTTTTCATCTAACAACCAATGACAATTTCATTCCTTAATAAACAATATGATGTTCCTTCCCTAACTCTTGTTCTCAGACCAATTTTCCTTGGAAAATTATTTTCGTCATTGCAAATATAATATAAGTTGTCATCTCCCAAAGTATGAATTAATCTATTGCATTCATTTTTCATAACTTTCTATACAATTATCAATTCCCTACTCCTTAAAAGGGAAAAACAAATATGAAGGGAATTCATTTCTTCAAACGCTTACAACACTAGTGTTGAACGAATCTACATTTTTCCAAGCTAATCTCATTGATATATAAGGAAACTATAACACTCATAATACCACTACAACTATGAAAATTTTATTTTTATTTTTTTATATAAGGATAAATGTATAGTTATTAAGGAGCATTCTCTATTTTACTTGCTAAATGAGACCCTTTCTATCTAAACTTCCCATTCCTTGATAACATGATATTGCTTCCAATATAATATGTTTAAATTAGAGCTAAAATAGAGATAAAATAGAGATAAAATCAAAATTTAGAAAATTGCTAACACTAGAGATAGCCTAACTTCAAAAATGTTGTGGAGAATTGAACCCATGACCTCTCATTAGCAATGTGCTTTTAAGGAGTGGAACTCAAGTAATTGAACTAGCCCTATAAGATGTTTTATTTTCCCACTAGTAATACATATTTTAAATATATTATGACAAATATATTATTATTCAGTTTTTTTTAGCAATACTTATTTTAATTATATTAAAACAAATTTATTATTATTATTAAGTTATTGAATTTATACACACTCACACATAATCATTTATTACTAGAGTTGAATATCAAATTTAGGCTTCCCCATTTTATTTGTGTTTTCACTTTATATTTAAGGGTAAAACATCAACTCAATATCCATACTAATGCTAATGGTTAAGTATCATAATTCAACAATTACTAATTGTGCACTAATTTATCCTCCACATATATGCATTAACAAAACTAGAATGCACAAATCTAGATTCTAGTTGTTTAATGTTTAAAACATTATCTCTACCTCATGCCTAGTAATAAATTGGAGTAATTCAAGATCCTTAACTTCTCTATAATTCAAGGGATCTTGTATTTTTACCTCAATGGTAAACATTATTTTCCACCACATGTCATTAGTGTCAACTATATTATTTTCTAGAGGTTACATGAGAACAGAACTATCAATATATAAAAGAAAAATTTATTAACAACTACATGATAGTGGTTATCAACTATAATGAATTAATAGATAAACTTGATATCCATCTTTCTTTCAAAATATTTTCTAATACAATCACACGAGGATTTATAATTGCCTCTTCATATCCAACACAAATTTATCATTTTTCACTTCAATTTTGGTTAACATTCTCTACTTTGTATGATTTTCTTTAGAATTATTAATGAACTAAATAAACCCTCAAACAAATCAAACCTTATTCCCAATACTATTGAATAGTTTGAAAATTTTCAACTTGCTTACAAACTCTGTTAAGAAAATTTGCAACTTACTTACAAACTATGTTAATAATATTTGCAACTTGTTTACAAACTATGTTAAGAGGGAAGGATCATGAATCTCTCCCATAGACTAATAAATTTCTTGCTCGTATACTTATGAAAACAATGAGATTTCATATATATAAACATATAATTAATTTATGATTATAACTTAATATATCTATCTATATATATATATATATATATATATATATATATTTGTTCAATAAACTTTATATCTATAATGCTTTTTCATATAGAAAGCTCACTACAACAGTATGTGAAAAAAAGGGATACAAAAACAACAACAAAAAAAATTAAAAAAGGCAGAGTACTTGTGTGGGTGGGTCGTCCATGCGTCAATAGATGAGACTCAATCTCTCGGATCAACATAAGTTGAACGAAACGGAGGCAGCCATGTGATGTGGTATGAATAAATTAATACTGCAAAATCTTGATGCATCTGAAAATCTGAGGCTTGACCTAACGAGTGATGGTGTAGTCAATTCGACCATTAATACAAATAGTTGTCACATTTCAGATGTATTGAAGGTCTAAAACCTTATACAAGTGGAGTTGCTGCAGCATTATCGCCTCGACCGGCAGGAACTGGTTAGGTTTATTTTAACATCAAGTATAATTGAGGGAATTATAACACATCCTGGGACTGATAATAGGATATTTCCTAAATCGATGCTATCAAAAGCAGATAAATGTGAGGTCTAAGTATCTAGCCAAGAGAGCTAAAAGAAACTACAAGAGAATGTAAAACCACATGATGAATGATAAAAGCTGAAAACCAAATTTCTTTGCATTGCAAATGAGAGGATGTCAATACCTGCTAGAAATAGCTCTGAAAGCCGAGGATACCAAGACACAGGCTTCTCATCAGACTCATAAATAAATTTGAAAAATCTGATGCACTATCAGATGATGTCCTCGAGGGAGTATGCGAGACTGAGGGCCTTGGTTATACGATCATGGGGGAGCACATGAGTGAGGAAGTCAAATCTCAATATCCATGGCCGTGAGGAAGAAATTCATGATGGATGACTGGGTGCTTGACTGAATATGGAGATTATCACTTAGTTCATGGAGATCAGGCTCCAAGATCTCCAAGAGCCAATCAGTTTGCTGGACTGGTGGTGTGTGCCCTGAGGCCTAGAGAAACAACTCCTCAAGGGTCTTGAGGATGTTGGTTGACCCATTCATGGGAGGAGTCGAGAGGCAAGCTGAGGTCTCACTGACCTCGTATCTAGTGACATGGATATCCATGTGCCATTGGCTGCTTCCATCCTATGGGATAACAGGGAAGAAAGGGGTAATACTCTTGAAGGTTTCGGGCCAGGTTGGTACATTTAAAAATCGTTTTCCAGAGGCCGACAGAGGCAGAACATGTACAATCGATGCTCTGTTTATTTCTGGGGAGGGCATGATTTTTGTCTTCTCATACTCTTGCTTGAAATGTATTGCTGGTATAGTCTCTATTTGAGGTTCTAGATGACAATTTAAATTACAGGGTCAGTCTCTGTTACATGGAACCGATTTAAATTGTTCTTCATCTTGCAAACTTCTTGATAGCTTGGCTCTTGCGCGCAGGGCTATCAGGCTGCTCCGTGGTACAGCTTCGAATCCAGCCGACCATCTCATTCCCTTCATCAGCTTTGTCTAAACCAGATTGCAGAAAACAATAATAAAATATGATGGAGATCTCGGTGTCTACTGCATCAAATAAAATTACAGGCGGCAAGAAAAAAAATGCAAATATAATATAGAATTTATTGGTATCTAGCATTACATCAAATTTCTACTAGTTCTAACGCAAGAAATAGGGACAAGGATACTGACCATTGACGGCACCTCCACTCCTCAAAATGACGACATCAACAATGTCAATAGAGACAACAATTATGAGATGCATCCTTAATGTTTTTATGAGGGAGACAAAAGATACGCCTGATGGGATTTGAGTAGTTTTAGCAGCGCACAACAACTATTTGGCAAGTTGAATGATCTATAGAGGTTCCTCAATGCTCCGGCTTTCTCTTACGTGTGTGACTTAAAGGCCAAGATTCAAAATTTTTGCTTAATGCTTTGCAAGGGTGCTTATGAGTAGTTTTCCTTTATGTTTTAAGGCAACTACTGATGGTATTATACGAGCATCTTCTGAGTTTTCAATCACATTTGGATTCTCCTCCCCATGACTGTTACACATGTGTTTGTGGTGCCAAGATCAATTCTAATGACATCACTTTTATCTCCCTTCAAATTTTAATGCCTTGCTACATAAGTGCGTCTATGAGAAATATGGAATGATTCTCATTAGAATCCATAACGCACACCCTCATATTGCACAACCTCTTTGCGTTTGTTGAAACAAATTTTGAGTAGCACAAAAATGGAAAATGTATGGTTTTGGAATGTGGTAAACGAGCATGTCTGAGTATCTGTCGCCAGGCTTGACAAGCGTCGTCATTTGGTAGAACTCCTTCATGACAACCCTTTTTTGCACTTTTTTTTTTTTTTTGAGCCGCAGGACTAAGAAAGGACTCAATCCCTTAGCATCAACCCCTTCTTTCTTTGCAACTCCCTCTAAAAGGATTATCTCTGAAGGCCACAACCCTTTTTGACCTCTCTCCTCTTCCGTGCAAGCTTGCAAGGCCCTCTATCCTATCCCCTACCTTCCCTTGACTCATCGCTACCCTATTCAGCCCCATTGCCCCCATCTCCTAGTTTTGATCTACCTCTTCTAGCCCTCATTCAAACCCATCTTGAGGCAACAGTGATTTCTGGGTATTGATGTCTTCTTCTTTTTTTCAAGAGGTATTAGTTGTTTTGGGGCTAACATTGTGGCCGCAGATTGATCAAAGGGATCTCAACCCATCAAAGGGTCAAGAGAGCCACCTACTAAGCCACAAGGCCTCTCAGTTTGCCCTCTAAATCTCTTCTTTGTCTCTGTGGTCACTTATTGTCCTATAACTAGTAAAAGACACTTACAATGGCATGAAAAACTAATTGACAATCAATCTAGCTCATTAGAACGTCACTTGCATTGACTGTTAGCTCATTTTATTGGTATTTTTTTCTTTTTAGTTGTTGAGGGCTGATACATTATTTTCCTGAGTCAAACAAAGTTTGATATAAGTGATTCAGAGGTCTGATCGTAAGCCTACAGTGGAATAAAAGGTTTGACAGTAAAAAATTTCCATTTAAGTTAATTTACTAGTGATTGATATGTTAATTTCAGGCATGATATAAGATCTCTAAATGTAGTGGTAAGAGTTTGTTCTAAACTTGTCATTGGTAAGTTGCTATATCTAATGGCAGTAATGGCGAGAGTGAACAACGACGAATTGGAAGAAGAGGAGGAATTGGATGTTTTCGCGATTCATCTCAAACATGCCATGCATGAAAGATTGAGGAAATTGAGGGTAAGTGTAATTTGTTCCACGTCCTTTAAGTATGAGGCAGTATATTCTACTTTGGTGTCAAAGATGTATTTATCAAAGTATGAGCTGGTATATTCTTCTTTGGTGTCAAAGATGTATTTATCATGTCAATATGGAATTGAAATAAAGGTGACATGATACAGGCCTGTTAATTATTGAAGGGGCTTTGCATTGCAGGCTGCTAACTTTCATATGCATACTCATCAAGAGACTTAATTTCCTCTAAGAACACTATTATATTATATCTTACCAATGAAACTTCACTTTGAATAGTCTGTGTAGGTAGGAATGAGCACTTCTTTATAGTATATAAATATAGTAGTGATAAAATATTTGGTATCAATCTAGGAATAAGTTTTAACACTTCAACTTACGTAATATACTTTAACAAATATGCATGCTAGGGCTCATAGGCCTCAAGGGCCGCAACTTAGCTCTGATACCATATGTGAAGACCTATTCTAGGACTTCTAACTAAACCAAATATATCATTGAAATTAAACACAACATGAAGGAGAATAAAATAATTCTATCTTCAACATTTATTTGATGACAATATACAAGTAAAATTTATTTACAACATATTAAACAAATTCATTTATCTTCTTTTTCTAGCAATTTATATAAGTAATTAGCAATCGAAGAATACCTGTATCACTCGTTTGGTTGAGATGCACCCGACTTTCTTCGAGATGCTCCTGCTGGGCTACCCGACTAGATTTACCTCCCAGCCAACTAGGAATGAATTCCTAGCCCAGGGAACCTCCACAGGCTCCGTAGCCCTCCGAGCCCAAGTCCAACCAGCTATAGTGTGTCCGAGTGGGAATCAACACCCTCCAACTCCAAACAAGACCAAGAATCCTCTTCAATGCCAAAACAAGACCAAGAATCCTCCTCAATGCCACAACATGACCAAAATCCTCCACAATGCCACAACAAGGCCAAAATCCTCCCCCATGCCAAACAAGACCAAAATCCCCCCTCTTCCCTCTCATCCTCCTTCCCTTTTATATCTTTTCCTCTCATCCACTTCAACTACTTGCCATCAATTTCATGACTACCCTCCATCCTTCTCATTTATTAACATTGATTTTCCTACCATATATAAATATTTTATTCATAAATAAATGGGAGAAGACCAAATAAATTGAGATGACATATTGGATGTACAAAATCTAGATATTTGATTTTAGAATTAAATGAAGAAAGACCATACCTTATCTACAAGTTAAATTGAGATGACATATTGGATGTACAAAATCTAGATATTTGATTTTAGAATTAAATGAGGGAAGGCCATACCTTATCTACAAGTTAAATTGAGATGACATATTGGATGTACAAAATCTAGATATTTGATTTTAGAATTAAATGAGGGAAGACCATGCCTCATCTAAGATTTGATTTGAGAAGACATATTAGAAATGAAATAAATAATAAAGGTCATACCAGTAAAAATAAAATAAAATTACAATTTCACAAGTGTAGATATTACTCAAAGATTATAAGTCATTATTTACAGATTAATTAAAAGCTAATCAAAATTTGCCTTATGGGATCAAGTGGGGCATTACAGGTTGGAGCGGAAGGCTTGAGCTTGCATTGAAGGTGGCTCTCCAGATGAGATATACAAGCATCCAAGCTAGCCAAACATGAATGCTGATATCGTTGCAGCCACTTAAGGGAAGAGATGATGTCATTACGATCTTCATGCTTCTCTTTTAGGATGCCTTCCAAAAGAGTTTTCATTTTCCAATGGAGGGCGATAGAATTCAGGTATTGGTTATGTCTTCACCTTTTGTGACTAGGGTCTAGAGCCCAATTGGACACCTCTTCCAAAATATCAAAGTTGGAATAAGCCTGCGGGTCATTAATGATCCACGTTTCTATTTGGAAAATATCTCAACATGTGTAAAGTGGAAGATAACAACGACTACCTAAGTTTGGGCCTGGGCACGTGGGCAGCCTTGTAGACCCCGACCACCACCACCCTTGTAGTTGCGCATAAGCTGCCTAGGCATTATGAACCAAAAAGGATAAAGTCGTCGAACAAGATTATGGGCAATCTCTAAATTCAACCAAGGGGAAGGGGAAAGATACACTGAGACAAAGGAAGAGCCCAATAGGCTAGGAGTTGTCAACTCGAGTCAACCCATGAACGAAGGCCAACACACCACAAGTCAAAGCAACAACGAAAATCCCCATGCTCAAAAACCACAAGGCGTTAGCTCCCGAGGAAATGAGAATAAAAGCAATTCTCGTACAATAACCATACAAACACAAAGAAGAGAAAACAAGAAGCATATGTTAATCAAAAGTCTAATATTTGAAAGACACGACCCATGTTTCCGCAGTAGATGAGAATACAAGCATTACATGCAATGTGGTGATGTGGGCACCTCCCCTCCCAACGCTATCTAAGTTTTCCAAATTATGCAATCAAATGATTTGAGATCCAACTTATGCACTCCTGGGGCTATGAAACAAAAACCTCTAAAGTAGCTGTGACTATAGATCTCAAAAATTGAAGGGTGTGTAGTTAGTCCTAAACATTGTCATTATCCCCGTATGTGTGACCATCGTGAGAAAGGGTAATAAATCGCCATAACTCATGGAATTTCTACCGAAGTAAAACCATACACCATTAGAAGAATGAAGAATAATCCCACTAGTGGTGGGGGAAGGGACGCGGACAATACATAAATTCTAGATAATGACATTAACCTTCACAATATTGAAGAGTTGGCAGAAGTTTAACATCATGAGAGAAAGTTAGATCAGAAGATTTCAGATCCATAAATGTAGGTGAAATGTCTTTTGAATTAATCATATCATTAGGATTTGGTCGACGTTTAACGAAGCACGTGGTTCATCCTCACAAGGATGCAGGAACCACATTAATGATGTGATTAATTCGAAAGACATTTCATCTACATCATGAGGAAGATAATAAACTTACCGAGCTATGGTTAGTGGTGAAATTGGCCACGCTCAATTTCCTCTTAAATGAAAATGGGGAAGGTAGAGGAGTGGTGGGAAATCTCTTCCCTAACCGCCATTACCACGCTGTCATTCACCATAATCGTAGTTATATTTATATACACACACATATATATATATACTTTCATTAAGTAATTTTATATCCAGCCCAAACTATCACCTATTTACTTATATTTGGTGAAAATAAATTCTTAACCAAACAAATCATAGATTCTCATTCTTCTAATTTAATTATTTATTATCTTTTTGTTTCATTTTATATAATATATATATATTAAAGCGACCGTGTTTGGAGTAAGAGGGGTTTGAGGTTTGTGGAAATTAGGGTGTCAGACTATTAGATTCCTTTCTCTCAATCTCCAATGATTTATTTATCTTTTTGTTTATTTATAGATATATATATATATATTAAAGCACTTTGTGTTTGGAGTAAGAGGGGTTTAGGGTTTGTGGGAAAATTATGGTGTCTAGGTTTTGGGGAATTTAGGGTTTCATGTTAGTAGAACAGAATAGTTCATCGATTGGGGATTTAGGGTTTCAAGTCTTAAAATAGAGGAAGAGAGTAGATGAGCTACTATCTTCTCAGAAGACATGGTAAACGCGTCCCCGAAGTAAGTCACATCATGCATTGCGTATGATGGATAAGCGCTACAGCTTTTTGTTATTCTTTGTTCTTTTTTGGTGTATCGTCTGCCTCTCCTTCGGCCCCGGAACGCAGATTCATAAATGCTGTAGGCCTGTTCACGAGGCAATAAATCAAATTGAAGAGGCGAGGTCTATCGTTGCAGGGTATATTATAGCCTTCGCATTTAGGCTTTGTTCTCGACATTTTTAATCTCTCATCAGCCTAGGTTATCAGAATTCCGGAGTTTTTCTCTTTGTTTTTCACGGGTTCTTTGGCATCTTTATTATTTAGGCTTCTGTATCGATTTATCGCGTAATGGCCCTGTTTTCAGCTGCAAAATGATGTTTTTGTGGGCTCTGTTCTTGGGGCATACATAAACGCATGTGTGAATCCATCGGAGCAGGTTCATTGTCGTTACCTGATTTATGGATTTTCTCTTGCAACAGTAAAATACTCGTCTGTAATTTCTTGGCATGCATTTTGCCCTTCAATGTTTCCAGAGCACTAGGTTATTTTCGGGTTTTCCCAAAAACATTACAGCTGAGTCGTTATAGTGTTCTCCAGTTTTCACATAAGCTGCGTTATGATTCACTTTCCACATTGATTTTCCACAGGTAATGATCCAAACCTGATTAACTGGCTAGAAAGGATGAGTTCGATAAGCAATACATTAGATTGTGACAATACAATATATATCGAGTTATTATTTTATGAATGTGGTGATTACTAACATCAGGTAATCTAGATAATTCAATACCAATAAAAATTTGCAGAGATCGACTTCTCTATACAACAAATAGTCGCGTTTGGCTGATTTTATGTACAGGAGTGGGCAAGGGCCAAATTGTTGATATTTACACCTGATATTGTTATCCAATGAGATATTTACAACCAAGCTCTAGAATGTACTGCACTTGCTGATTTTAATTTGAAATCATTTTAGCCTCAGAATGGACATGGAGGAAGAAACCAAATGGAAAGCTTCAAAGATTTCTTCTTATTACAGTTTTGGACGCTGTTTTTTCGAAGGGAATCTCGTCATCCCAGTGTGGCAATGAAGTATTAATTGCAAATCAGAATTCCGAATTCCAGAGTTTGAAACCGAGAAGTCTTTAGTGCAACTTTTTAAGGCTTTTACGGTGGCTTTTTCCTCGTGTAATTTCTCTAAAATCCGCAGTAAATTTATTGAAAAGAGAAGTTTGATTGTTGAACCTTTGCACAATGGAAGGCCCAAGGGCTTTGAGGGTGCTGAAATCCATATATATAGAGTCAAAAAACCAGCTTGGAAGAATAAAACCAAGATTTGCCTGAAAATTTTCACCGATTCTGCACCAGAAACCCAAAAATCACACTAAAGACAACCCGATTGAAACTAGGCCTGCCTGAGTACAAAAAGTCACTAGGCCTGCTCCTTAATACAAAATAGTCATAAGTCATATTGGTATTTTTTAGTTCCAATATTGATGGGGGGAACTCTTACTAACCATTTGGATGCTATCAATAGATTTCTGCTATCAATTACTAATCAGTTTGGATGCTCCAATTCCCTAAAAATAGCTTTCTTCTGTCCCTTAATCCTCCACACATAAGATCCACATAAGCATTTGAACATCTCATGTGCATGGACTAAACCATATGGTAAACGGATTTGTCTACGACTCTGCACCTCATGGACGATTATATTGGTATTTTTTATTGATGAAGAGTATCTTCTGTGGAGCAATTCCCATATTCATTACTTATTGATCCCTGAGAATGGCTATAATTTTTTAAACTACTCTTTTGGGTCATCGTTGATATATTTTTCTTTCTACTGAGGGCGCAAAGATTTCATGAAGATGATCTTTTCATTGTCCGAGACTAATGGGCTCATATGACTATCAGCTTTTGGAAGGACGAGTCTGAAGCTGCCATTTTTATTATAGATCTGAAACATTGAAAACTGTGTTTTTGTTATCTGAGATTGCCCATTAAAATTTGCCCTGTTTTAGAGTCCATTCTGTGGGTAACCTTACAAAGATTCATATTCATATGGAGTTGAGCACAGATGAAAAGTCTCAGCTGATGTGCTCAACGTTTGATTGGTTTAAAAAAAGATACTAAAGACGAAATGTTTGATTTAAGAGTTGGACTTAATAAGAAATTGTCATAATAATACAGAAATTGATGGCCCTGTGGTGGTGTTCTCCATTACATATATGGATAATATATAGAAGGAGTGAAGTTTGAACTGCTTGGAAGAGAGGGCTTTGGATTGGCACGCATCCTCAAATGCAAACTCTCTTTTGAAACCCACACACCACCTCTGTGTAACCACAGGCACTACAGTTGCCAAAGTAAGATAAATCTTTGCAAATGTGATAAGCAACCAGAGATAAATCTTCATGTTTACTAGTAAATAAAGCGTTCTTGAACAAGAATCCCCCATCGATGCCTCAGTTAGTGCTTTATTTCTACCACGTAATCAACAAGAATCAACCACAAATTTTTTTCCCTGAGGGAGCATTTCGACCATTATCTGAAGTTTCACCGTTGTCTTGGGACTCTCTATGCATAAGTCCACCCCAGGGGAGTTGAAATAGCAGGTCTCTAACCCGAGACTTTGGCATTTTGGTGAGCAAGCATTTTGCCTGCACTGGTTTACTAATTAAACTTTTGAATGCATTCTCATTTACATTGGATGCCAAATTGAATACTGCCACATCGCTCGTATTCTTTGGCTAGTTCTATATCCTTGGGTATCATAACTACAAATTTGTATCCCCAGATAACCCCACGTGGTAAACCTCGACAGCCTCTTCCAAAGTTAAAACGGCATGGCTCTCGAAACGCAAATCTGTCGTAAAATTCTAATTTCTTGAACCACCAGAGGTGGCAGTCTTACGAGCAGCCTTGGTGGCAAGCTGCTACCTTAGAGCCGGTGGTCTTGCCGGTATTCACGGGTGATCCCAATAAAAGTCTGGTTATCCATCAATGCAGTGGCATATAAGTATTGTCTACTAGAAGATTGACTAGAATTCATCAGAATAGGACTATGATGCTTTAAGTTGGAATAGGGATCAGCTGGATGGTTCATCAACAGGGTGAGCCTTATTTCCTGGCTATCCGTCATTTAATGTGTGTGGCATATACTGTTCACCATTAGATTTTAAGTCCTGGGCTAAAAAGCCCTGGGCTATTTTGTCATTTGCTATCTGTCTTTTAATACAGTGTGGCATATACTGCTCACCGGTATGATATATACTGCTCATCGTTAGATTTAAACAAATTCTAATATAGTGTTTCTTGATTGTCTCCAATTAAGAAAAATTTAAAAATAAAAATTATAGTGAACTAACTAAATCTAATCACACATAGAACTGTTAAAAGAGGATATTAGAGTTTGTACTACCCTATTGTTGATGGGCGAAGTATAAATGCATCCGTCGTACGCTTTTTTTAATTGGCTTTTAACTTTGCTTTTCAAGAATGTGTATTGATTTTTATTCCTCTTACCTAGAGCTGTGCATTTTTCTGGGAAATTGGCAGTTTCTGAGATGAAGATTAAGCTTCAAATCTCTGATTTGGATCAGTAGGACAGCTGGCAGCAATCCCAAATCTTCTCAGCACTGTGAGGAACCCAGAATCGATTAGGACATGATTTGAAAACTTGAGATGCTGAAATTGAGAAACTAAAAACCAATTGATTATTGCACAGGCTTGAAATTTGAATAGCCGGTTACAGCTTCAGGGATCCTGAGGAGTTAAGTCATTCGGGTGTATCTGACTTAAGTCTAATGAATGTAGAGGCAAGTGTTTTTGCCCACAAGTTAATGTGTGTTCGTCACTAATATAATGGCTGATTGCCTGTGGATTGAGTATGATTTCTTGCTTGGCTATCCCTTTTATGGTGGGACATGTTGTTTGTGAGAAGTAATGATTAGATATACTTATCTTGAGGTGTTTTGGGGTTGTTTTTGTTTCATTTGAATATTCCATATCATTTAAGAAGCTAATGGTTGTGTGACATCAATGTGTTTCTATGGCTTCGGGAATGACCATCCATTGGTTATATTATTCAGAATACGTTTAATTGATGTGTCCTGATTGAACCAAGCTAGGCACTGTAAGACCCCTATCGCGAAACGAGCCAAGCATACTTGAACTACTTACATTTCCAATGCGAGAACATGTCATCCATCTTAGATCAACATATGATAGTCCATGAAGATCATGTCTTTGGTTCACCGTATATGGACACACCTTCATTACACTTATTGGTATTCTTGTGTTACCATGGCTAACCAATCCATCACATTACAAGTTGTTGGTATTCTTGTGTTACCATGGCTAACACAATCCATCATATTGCCAAAGTTGCATTGTTCCTTGTCAAAGCTTGCTAGCCAGCACTTTGTTGGTTACCTTCCTTGGCTAAGCAAGACATCCTTGGTGCCTCAGCACACGTGCTAGTACACTGTCATAATTGTCTCACAAATTATTGTGAATTTGGTGGTTGAGTCTACCAAATAATATGGATTTGCCATGCACCATTTCACATGTTTGATGCGCCGTCCATCATGCCATTGCCAATGGCATCTCGTTGGATCCTTACATTCTGCTCCACTTGAATTCTTATTGTCCTCGTCAACATAACTTACCTGGCTCTTTCACGAAAATACTGTTGGTGGTGAACAAATACCAGGATTTCCATGTTTGATTGTATTTGATACCATTTATATCAGAGTTGCGTTCATTTAGATTACATGCTCAAGATGTTCAAGACACTGTGTTTGTCTCGATCATAGAGGGCCTGAACTGTAAGCCTACACATATTACAATCGACAATAACTTTTACCTATGTACGATGCCTACAAGAATTAGATGCTCAACCAACTCTGATACTATCCACAACAGGCACAAGGAATTCATCCAATTGCAACGTTTAAGCATTCCACAATACAACGGTATGCAAGGAAATAATGAACACATTCAAACAACACATATGGTGAAACATTTGCAATATACAAGGAGGTCTTCTCATCTGCACCTTGAACCTCAAAATAGATGCAAACAAATATCCAGACAATATATCATTAAAGAAAAGTAAACAAATGATCATGTTTCTGAGCTTAAAGTTTTTCCAAACTGAAGACGGACTGTTCTCAGAGAGCATGCCATTAAGTTGCAGACAAGCAATCATAAATAATGCCATTAACTTGCAGACAAACAATCATAAATACTACGCTGTGCATATTGAAGGCCCTCCAAATTGTGATATTGATGATGAAAATGATGTAGGTTTGTTTGTATGACCGATCTAGAGCTGAGTAATTCCCCGCTCCCACCATCCCAAAAATGAATGGTGATATGAATGACAGCACCAGTCATTTGAGATCAGAGCTCGTATATTGAACTACGGTGGTGCCAAAGTGCATTTTGCTCTTCAGCCCATGAGTTGGTTATATGTTGTGCAAGAACATATATGCTTGTTAAGAGGTTAATGGAAAGTGCGTCCTTCTAGATACAGCTACACAATACTCATGAATAGCCTCTGCAAGACACACAAATTAGCAGGATCCTTGAAGCTTTTCAAAGCAATGCTTCTGAATCATAGGCCAAACGTATTCATATACAACGTACTAATCAATGGCCTTTGTAGTGCTAACAGAGACGATAATGTTCATACTAAGCCAAGTAGATGGTGCAAGTAAGTGATGCCATCCACGTGGCAACTAATGAGACGTTTATGATGTCACTATCTCAAGAAGGTAGAGCATCACACGCCGCCGGTGCTTTTCGATTAATCATATGCCTTAAATATCTGGTGTAAATAATCAAAGGCTACTGCAATAATTATTGATTTAGAAATTATTTGAAGGAAGAAATTTAGAGGAACCCTCAGAACTGTGGTGAAGATGGAAATGATACAAGATACTACCGATTCTGGAGCATATCATATTATAACAATCGCCAATCAGAGATTGGATGATGCATTGAAATTTTAAGTATCGTTCAAGAACATGATCTCGATCCATCACTTGCATGTGTTTCTTATTACTGGTCTTTGTGAGGATGGCAGAGTAGTGGCTGTAGAATTGTTTAGAGTATCGTTGAAGAGAGGTATTCGTAAAAGCCTCCAGGGTGCAATAAAATTTTTAGGAACTTTGTTTTCAAGGAAGAGAAGGTAAAGTACATGAGCTTCTAAATGAAATGATATACATAGGTTATGATATTAAAATCTTGATGAAAAAATAGAGCTCTTTAGGCCTAGCTGGCCCAACATCCGCGATTTTACACAAAATGACAAACAATTTTCCGTTGTTAGTCGTTATAATCCAGCAATGATGGGAAAAATTTGGATGATAATTCGTGGTAGATTTCTTATCAATTCAGTTGGAAACAGTTATAGAAAGCTCTTTTCCTCAATTTTTGAAATGTTCATTCATAAATGATCGCAACAATCCAAGATTTAAGAAAGTGTTTGAAAGATTATTAGAAAATGAAAACATAGTTCTGCACATGAATGCTAAATTGATGTGACCAAATATAAACTATTCGCTATTCCAAAATTAATTTGACTTCAAGGAAAATATTGTTGTTCATATTGTAATATGAAAGTTTATGGCACCATAGAAATGGAAGAATTGGTCCTCCATGCAACCAACATATTTAAACTTATTGCGTTAGCAATCGAACACATCTTTAACCAAAATACAGAGACTAGCATGTTAGAGTATGAAAAGATAATACGATTGTTTTGAACAACAATTCAAAGAAAGAGTGCAATCAAAACGTATAATGACATAATTAGATTAAAATTATGGAAGCTTTATTTTAAAGAAATGTGTATCAAAGCATATCATTTCTAATCATCATTTTCGTAACATTTGAAAGAAAATTCAAACATGGCAAGGCTAAAGAATTTATGATAAAGAGGAAGTGTTGAAGAAGCCTTCTACGATTGGTATTCAAACAAAAGAAGTATTGACAGTTTTTCAGATGTTTGGTATTCCTAAACAAGGACACAAAGAAGGTGAAAGCTCTGCCTCTCAATTTAGTAAGGTGAATATGGTTGGCTAGAAATTTCAATATAGCTTGGAGAATTTGGTTTATAAAATTTGGAACTTTTCAAAGATAAGAAACCTTACCCCTTAAAAATGTGCAATTCAATCTCTTAATATCCCAAGTGCTTACCATCATGTTGAGAAAACAAAAAACAATCATAAAAAAAAAGAGGTAATCAATATCAATAATCTTTATCATATTCTGATTTGTGTCATAGGAAGCACCATAGCAAATGGAAGAAATTGGTCATCATCTAATCCAAATATATTTAAATTTATTGCGTTAACAATCGAACACATCTTTAACTAAAATACAAGAGACTTTGTATCATTGCTTATTACTATAACAATAACACATCAATGGTTTTGAGTATGAATTCAAACAGAGTAAAATCAAAACATAGAATGACATGATTAGATTAAAATTCTGGAAGCCTTATTTTAAAGAAATGCAGATTTAAAAGATAATTACTTTAACTTACTCATTTTCAGCATTTAGAAAAAAGTTCTAAACATGGCAAGGCTAAAGAATTTATGGGAAGATAGCTTAATAGCTTTCACTTTTTTGGTATTCAAACAAAACAAGTATTGAAGAAGCTTTCTACGTTTGGTATTCAAACAAGGACACAAAAGAAGGTGAAAGCTCTGCCCCTCAATTTAGTAAGGTGAATTTGTTTGGCCAGAAATTTCAATATAGCATGATATTTTAATATAAAAATTTGAAACTTTTCAAAGGATAAGAAACCTTACTCCTAAATGTGCAATTCAATATCTTAATATTCCGAGTGCTTATCATCATGTTGAGGAAAACAAAAACAAGCATAAAAAAGAAGAGGTCATCAATAATATCAATAATCTTTTATCATATTCTAATTGTCTCTCCAAGGAATCCTCTAGGAGGTTCAAGAATAATTTTGGATTAAATTTTTGGAGATTCTTGCTGTTAATCAATGCATGTTTGAAAATAAATAGCATCCCATAAATTTTGCTTTAAAACCATTTTTTTGATAATATAACAATAAACAATAACATTTTGAGTCTCTTTTTCTCATATATAAAAATGACCATTTTTACATTTTAAAATGGCCTCACATTTGATCTACCTAGCACACCATGGATATAATTAATATTGAAAGATATAATTTATATCTTTTCTTTTTGAAGACACAACTTATAAATGCACGATAATAAGAAAACTTTGAAATATTGCACTTTAATAAGAAAACTTTGAGATATTTATATTAAAACTTATATCAATGATATAATTTTTTTTTGCTAAAAAAAAACTAGATTTCATAATGATTTTTTTAGCATTTTTTTTTCATTTTTAAATTATGAAATATTTTTGAGGATGTAACTTGTGAATTCATTAAACATTGAAATAGTTATATTTAAATTTACAATCAATATATTTATTTTTAAAAGGAAAACACCTATTTTATTTTATATAACTCACTAATATATAAAATAGGTTTGTAAAGCTCTTTACTCTATTTGATTATAAAGTATATACTTTTAAATATCTTAAATTATATAATATAATTTTTAATTTATATAAATAAAATTATTATTTTACCTTGAAAATATGGCAATTTATAGAATGGACATAGGTCCATGCCATCATATCATATGAAATGGTAGAACAAGGCATTAACAATTTCATAACTAACTAACTCATTGCCCCCACCATCAAGTCATTCCTTTTAGTTGCGAACTCTTTTCCTTGTCATCATTATATAAATTCCTCTTTATAAAACAATATTTTTTACAAGTATAAAATGCTATTTTATTTATTTATTTTAGAATGAAAATTAAAAAAATTATAAAAAAGTTATTTACATTTAATAAAGGACATGTTTATTTTACTAGTTCAATGAAATATCTATAGGGGATATCCCGCCTCGACGATCGCCTTTATAATAAGGAGTTAAGTCCCATGAGGTTTTGGGTTCAAACTCCATGGGTCAAGTAAAAAAAACATTTCAATTAAAGCTATATAAATGAATATATGAATTATTATGAATTATTTTTTCAACATAAATAAATTATATTGATCTTAGAAGTCTACCTAATTGAGCAAATATCTCAATCTCATACAATTTTGGTACATCTAGTTGCAGAATCTTTCACTCAATTAGCTCCAAGAACCTCCTACAATGTAGGGATAAACACTCTTCATAGATGCCAACTCAACTTAAAATAACCAATAATCATCACAACCAATATATCATCACCGCTAAACAAGTAGGAGTGACATAATCCAACACTCGCCTAATGATTACTTGTCATAATCTTTGTCGCACTCGAGATCTTCATCATTCTCTAATAAATGTCTAAAAGTACTATTAGATCAAGCAAAGTCTATATATGGTTGATCATGGCACTTTCACCTTGTGGCTCACATCACCAAACTATTAATATCTATATAAAGAAACAACCATCTAGTAATTGATGAGTCATTTGTTTCCATAACCGCTCAACTCTAGATGATATCCTCTCGCTATATGGTTCATTCAACTTCGATGGACTTCCTTGAATATAAAACTTCACCTCCTAGAGTTTACAACCAAGAGGTAGTCCATTCCAGTTTTAGAAAACCTATCACTTCATTCTCGTTGGATAGCATGCTTATTTTAGGAATAGTTTTTTATAATTTCAATTTAACTACCGATGATTATTTGTGGATGGTAGGAATTTAATCTATATGGAATATTTTTAATAGTAGTTAGGGATAGAGGGTTGAGATTAATTTCAAAGTAGTTGTGCTCTTTTAATTTTTAATCTAATTAAAAATGTCACACCCACAAGTGTAAGCTTTTGTATGGTTTTTATTTAAGACATTAAACTTCTATTAATGTTTTTTTTTCTTGGGAAAAATCGTAATTTTTCATTAGCATAATGATCATCACATTTTGTAGATGCATATGCATTTTTTGATTGCAAGAGGTAACATCTCAAGTGAAAATATTTTGAAATTACTTCTCGTTAAATAAGAAGTGGCTTAGTTTATGGGGTTCTAGCTAAGCACTTTGGAGGAAACATTGTTAACACCTCAAAAGTCAATCCCCCGTCGTGAGGGGGGGTTATGTACATCAATAAAACCATACTGTAAATGTAGCCCTCATTATTTGATCTATAGTATTACAATGATGTATCAATAAATTGTGTCCGTAAAGAGATACTGAGATGCAGAACTATCGTTGACGAGAGTTATACAACCCGTGGAGATCTAAAGGGCTCTCCTATATGAAAAGGTGAATGGTAACCATAGTGCTCACTCTCTCCGGATTCTATCTTCCATTGCCCAACAACAACTTCCCAATTTTCTTAGAAAGCACATTCAGGCCCGATTACTTTCCCTTTAAATATGACAAATAGTAAAATTGTCAAAAGTGTCTTTTATATACAAAATTCTAGCAATGGGGAGAGAAACTGTGATGGAACTATGGACACCTTTGATCCATTTGGTGACCAAGATGGAGTCATTGAAAATTTGAATGCTATTGCATTCTTTTTCTTTCCAAATAACAAAATCATCTTAAAGGTGCCAACAACCTAGCAAAGTTATTGGAGAGCTCCTTATCAAGGCCCATTTTCAAAGAGAAACTATGAGTTTTTGATAGGTGGAGGATGCACTCCCTTGACACTTCTTGCCTTGCGAAGCCCCATAAAAAATTCCCATGACTCAAGGGTAAAATTTTTCCTCCAATTTGTGTCTAATATTAGGAACACACTCGTGGGAGGAGGTCAAAAATTACTACAAAATGTGCCTAATTATGCTTGAGGAGAAGAGGTCTTGGAATATTTCCTTGCTTTCAGGCCATCCAAACTCCCATTTTATAATTAAGGGAAGAGACTCGAAATTGTGAATCTCCTAGGAATCCCACCACAATCTCCAAGCTTCCAAGATCTACTCTCCTTGCCAATCACTTGTCATTGCAAATTGAAACTTGCAAACCATCCATACATTTTTGGAGAAGGAGCAATGTATTAACACATGCTTTAAAACTCCTTTGATTTGCACAAAGAGGACTAGCTCGGGGCCTTCTAATTTGCGTTTGTGGTTGGCACTTTATTTTCTAGAAAATACCACATGAAAACCACGATTTTGTTGGACTCTTTAAATCCACATGAACAACCACAATTGGAGAATGCCCAAAGAAGCTCATCCTCCCTTTTTGACAATCAAATATGGGATGTTTGCAAAGCTTCGTTTCGAGAATATATCCCAAGAAGGTTCATGACTTTCGTAAGGATATCTAGCTACCCTACTCACATCCATCCTTGTGACCAAATGGTTGTTTATGGTCCAAATCAAGCACCTAGAATAACTGAAGGTACCAATGTCATGTAGATGAGGCATAAGATCCTGTGGTGCCGAAAATCACCACCACACCAAAAACAATGATCTATGCCAATTCGCATCTTTGGCCATTTTCAATCCTCCAAGCCAACCCATCCTCATGAGCTTAAATGAAGCCACTACAACTTTCCAGATGACAGGATAATGTTCCTGGGGTTTGTTGGCCATTAAGATGTAGTCTTCTAATGAGGTTGGGTATATATTTATAGACTATAACTGTCCAAAGACTTGGATCGGTTAACAACCTCCATCCAACCTTCATTGCTATAGCTTTGGTAAGGAGGAAATATTTTAAACCCTATCCTCCATAAGATTTTAACCGTAATCTTGTCTCACTTCTTCCAGTGGTTTTAGAAATAGGACTGAGAACCTTCCCATAAGAACTCGAGACACCTTTTCGAGCTTTTCCAAAATACCCTTGGGGATCCATGATGAGGACATCCAATATACGATTGCTTCAAGGAATGATTTTATGAGTATTAGTCGCCTTGCTCCGGGAAAGTCATGAAAGACTCTCGCTGCTTCAACCTTTTTTCCAACTTAGTCACCAACCATTGCTAGTTTTTTCCAAGGATGCTTTGATTTAGGTGAAAGCCATGTATTTAAGACCTTGATCCAATTGCACAGTATAAGCAGACAATTTTAAGAAACAACGATTTGTAGCATTTATTTTCACACTGCCTGACTTCCAAACAATGTTAGGGTGAGACTTATAAGAAGTTTTCCTCATCGTAGTTTTTTCTTAAAAATCAAAATGTCATTAAAAACAAAAAGTGAGCGATTGATAAGTTTTCACACCAAGAGATTCTGATGCACCCCTTCACTTTGCTTCACCCAACATTCTCGCTAACATTCTTCCACTAGCAAGTAAAAGTAAAGGAGAGACAATAGACATCTCTATCACATTCCCCTCGATCTCTAAGAAGGTAACATTGCCTCATTTATGAGAGCTGCAGAAGAAACTATGGCTAAACAACTCATCACCCCATAATAAAAAAGATTCTCAAAGCCTAGGTATGTAAGCATTAGTTTGATGTAGAGACAATTTGCATTGTCACTGCCTAGAGAAATAATTTTGAGCACAACACCTTCATACACCTAGTTTTGAGAGCCTCATAGAACCCTCCTAAGCTACTCCTATTGCTTCATAGATTTTATGACCTTCCAAGAATAGAAAATGCTCTAGAGAAATTTCTTTGGATGGGATCGACTTGAGTCTTATTTCTATCACCTTCACAATCATCTTGTAGATGCAATTACACAAGGAGATTGGCCTAAAATCATCGTAGGTGAGAGAGAATGGGTCCACGTTCAAGATTAGGGAATAAATATTATATTAAAGGATGTCAAAGACCTCTTCCACGCACTCTCGATTCCTCCTCCATCCTTATAAGGTCCTCCCAAACAAATGAATAATTCCAAGAAAACTCTATCAATCTAGGCCTCAAGATTTTGTCCTCTTGGAAGCTATGGATGACCTCCTTTAATTCATATTTTGAAATTTCCTAAGAGTTTTATTAGTTGTCCTCCTATTCAAATCTTGGAAAAACTGTGCTATTCACAGAATCTTGGCTATTGAGGTTCCCGCTTTTTCTTTGAAAGGCCGTTGAAGTGTATTTTCCCCATATGGGCCAACTCCCTAAAGGAGGTGGCTCCTGAGCCTTCCTAGTCCTCAAGTTCCCATATAGTGCTGCCATCTTCCTTCCTTTTGCAAATTTTTGGAAAATTGTATTTTCATCTCCACACTCCACCATATCGCTTTGCTCGCCCTCCAAGTGGCCTCTTTTTCCTCCAATAGCTCACTTCCCGTAGCCTCAAGTTGAAGTAGCCTCTCCTTTGCTTCCTCGCATGAAAAACATACCTTCTTTGAACTTGATGCCTGCCATCTTTGTTTCACATTTCTCAAGCCTTCATTGTCGTACTCACCTCAGGCAATCCACTTAGAGTCTTTTGTTTAACTTTGAGAGGTTTTGTGCAAATTGAACTCGATATTGAGTTCCCCGCCCGAGACTATATGGAACCCATGCGAGTTAACCAAAGACATAAAATATTCATCTTTTATCCTACATATTTAATTTAAAAGGACCGATCTCCTATTGTGATAGCCAAATAACTTTTACCCTTTGTATATAGTAAATATTTGAAAGAAAAGCATAGGCACATGTAAAGGACAAAGGACAATTAATTCCAGGATCTGAGAATATTTTTATACATGAACAAGCCTCGAGGTTGATGAAATGGAAAGCAAAGGGGAAAAATCCAAAATGGCATGAGGTTGATTGGCCCGCAAGCTTCGAATAGTGATGACTAGGCCAACCACCACAAAATATGGAAACATGAACAAGCCTGGAGAAGACAATGGTAAGCAAAGGGGAAAAAGGCAAAATGGCATGAGGTTGATTGGCCCGGGCACCCGACTCTGTTGACTAGGCCAACTACCACAAATATGGATACAAAGGATAGGTGGGGCACTTTGGTTGGTCTGGGGGAGGGGATGGGCTAGGCCGGGCTTTAACTAACCACAACTTGAATTCCTACTATAGAAAAGGGAGGAAAGGCAAAAACGGTTCAAAGGAGAAAGTGTAAGAGGGAGATGGAGGTATAAGTAATGGAACCGAGTTCCATGTACATTGAAGAAGGAAAGATATACCTTGTAACATTTGGGGTGGAGGTTAAAACTATGGAGACCTTGGTACTACTATGGCAGAGGCTCAATTCTCCGGATTTTCTCGGGATCACAAATAGATTGGTCTTAAAGTAGTCTTCAAGTCCCGGAAGTCAACTCAGGGGTGACAACTACATGAGGAGTATAATGGAAACTTGTCTAAGGTTGGGAGGTGATTTATGTCCACAAATTAATTACCCATATGCATCCGAAACTAGGATAACATATACAATAAAGTAATGAACCGCATATGTTGTGAGTTCCTAGTTATAGGTACATGTTATGTGCCTATCTCGTTATGTATGCTGTCCCGGTTTGTGTAAAATGATATGTAATTAGTCCTTCCTCAGGCAAGTAAATTTATATATGGTTACATAGATTGTGCATGAGTGAGCAGCAGATAGTGAAAGAGTATGAGTAGAAGACCACCCGTCCAACCAATCCTAAAACATGAATACTGAAAAAAATAATAAGATTCACACAATGATTATTTCTTGCTAAAAATGATAACAATGTGATGCCATTGTCCATACATAGCTTCACCGGGTCCTTGTGTCAATGACATCTTGGTGAAGCAAACCTATTCTTAGGTGTTTAGGGATTTTATAGTTTGAGGGTTCAGATCCCATGAGCTTGGGCACTTAGCTAGGGTGAGATGAAGATGGATCCCATACTCATTCGCCGAACAAGATGAATGGATGTTTGATGGCTTTGAGATTCCAACCTTGAAGTTGAAGAAGAGCTCTTTTGTAAATATGAAGCTCTGCTAGAAATTTCGCTTATCCACCCAAAAGGTGAAGGCAACTACACCCTAAGGATTTTATCTTTTTCTGTTTCAATCATTAAATTTTTGTCTCTGGCCGATATTTACACTAGAGGCTTGCTAGGGTTTCGTACCCCCTTCTTTTGTATTCTATCTACATCCACCGTGTTATGAAGTAACTACAATAATATATTTTCTAAAGAAAAATTGGCGATAATCTTCCATTTTTAGTTTTGTTCATATCTCACAGATTTCCATTTATGTTTTATCTAGAACTAATTTTAGTTGTTGAGAGGTCAATAGTTCAATCTTGGGTTCATTAGAGGGAATTTTATCTTAAAAGTGCCTAAGTAATTTTCACGTAATTTCCATGTCATAACATGTAAAGCCAATCAAAATCCTTTAAATTTTAAAAAAGAGGTACATGTAAATATTTTGGGAGGGAAAATAAGCACAGTAATACTTTTTCTTTTTTAATTGTATTTTTTGGCTTATCTCCTTATAGGTTTATTTAAATTTCCCTGGCGTAGACACTCACTGGATGTAAATCTAATTTTGGATCCAATGAGTACCCATCATGCATACTTTTGAAAAGATCCCCATCGATAAAAAAAAACACAAAAAACACGCTAAACACTTGTTTTTAATGTATCTTCAATTTTTGTCAATGTGTGTCTTCTCAAAAATATGCATGATGTGGGTACTCGTTGAATGCAATTAATTCTCAGATCCAACGAGGGTCTACACTTTTAAACCAATATGAGATAAGCCAAAAATACAATTAAAAAGTAGTTTTCTTTCTTTTCCCTCCAAAATTCATAACTTATTTTATTATTTTAACTATTATTTATTATTTTTTCTTAGGAGGCCACTTTAGGTTGAAATTTCCTTAATGGATTTTTTGGCGTACCGTAAGATGAATTTTGTGTTGCGCAATTTAAAGAAATACTACCACATTTTCCTTTGAAGGTTGATTCGATCATTAAATGCCATGGAAATTACAACGCACTTATAGTTGTTTTGAATAACATGACCCAACTAGATTATGTTCTATAATGCAAAATTGTTGTCTTTTTTAATTCATTCCCCTTCATTGGGGAAAGTGATTGAAGAAGCATACCCCAAGAATCAACACTTCATAGAGCATACTTACCCAGGCATCGATCCAAGGGTGACTATTTTGTCAAATCACCCGAGATTTATACTGTGATCATCTATTCGGGGTAGGTTAGATCACAAGAACAATGGAATTTGGGTGTACAACTCAACTTTGTCTATATCGCTAGTGAATCTGCCCCATCGACAATAGTAAGCACAAAACTTCGAAGGGTATATGGGCATTATAGAGCCATTTTGTTTAATATGTAGATTTTACCGAGAAATGAAACTTCACAAGTTGGTGATGTGAGGAAATTCCATTTCCATTTTACTTCGTAACTTTATTGTCGTTCCTCCATCAATCCGCCAACACGTGGGAAGTGTGGGATCCTATTAGGCCACCATGAAGACACTTACCCTATCACATCTTACGTCGTCGAGCATCTAAAAACCCATGATCGGGTCAACGTAATGGACCTTTGCTAGATTGAGGTTTCGTGGTGTAGTTTTTCGATAAAACTCGTAATATCTACACGGACCTTTGTTAACCGATTCTCTAATCCTCAGCTCCTCATACCGAAGGTTGGTATTATGTGTGTGTTGAAACTCAAGGTTAAAACTAGTTTGAGTCACAGATAATGAAGCACACAATGAACATTGTAGGTATCTGCTATAAATATATGTTTTTCAGAATACACATGGAGACCGAAGATACTCGATGTACACCCGTGCATAGTTATGTGAACCCTTATAAAAGATAAGTGAGAAAAGAGGCTATCAGATATCTATGTATATCTAAACATGTATATAGAAGCTTCAACCATTGCATAACTATGTATATCTAAACATGTATATATGTGCTTTGAAGACGATGAGTTTTTCCATTTTTATCTATGGGTAGTAAAAATGGGTAGGATAATATGGCTTTCATGGAATTTGTATTTGGCGCTTAATGTTTCCATGAGAGTGTGATATATATATTAAGTGTAGTTTTGCTTGCTACCATTAATTTTCAGTCAATGATAATTAGCCTATGTTGAGAATTAAAAAGGGGTAATTACCGTAATGTTATAAATCCAAATGATCATGGTTTTCCATGAATGCATGCTTTAAGTTTTAATATGACCAAGCAAAACATATGGCAAGATTTGGAGAAGAATCCCCAAAAATAATGTTAAAAGGATGTGTTAAGTAAGAGACCATATGATCAATAGTCTCCTTTGAGACTAGTGCTAGGATTTATGGAATATTTAAAGATGAAACACCATATAGATAATTTCCTTGAGTTGGAGGCCACTCAAGGTCCATGCAAGTAAGCTAATGCTTTGTCCATAAGCTAATTTTATATATCCTTGGTCCAACTTCTATGGCTTTGGCCTTTGTATTATCTTCAATTACGAAAAAATAATGTTTACAGTATCCTCTTTCCTCTACAACATACTCCAATGGCTCCAAAACATCAAAATATACCAAGAATGACTCTTCTTGAGCCAAAATTGGTCAAAAATTGGCTCAGTTATGGAAAAAACCAATTTCATACTATTTCTCTTGCAAATCTGGAAAATATTAAGCTAACCTTGCAAGATTTAGAAATCCCTCCTAAAAAGGTGCCTCCGTCAAGTTGATAGCCACTTTAATTGTGGATTAACACACGCTAATGATGCCTTAGTTGGATAAGCACACCGATTAAATATGCATGATCCAAAAGTGTTAAGCACTGATTAGATTATTTTTAAGCATGGTTTAGAAATTAATTACGTAGGGCTTATGGTTCATAATTCCCACCGATTGTTGTGACCTTGTGCCACATTTTTTAGTGTTGAGATCACACGGGAGGGGGGCTAGCTCGCGGGGCTCTCCCCCTCTAGACCCCCCATCGTTGGCATCAATGAATTTGAAATAAAATTCTCAAGCCATATGGGTTAAGACCCATTGGATGGAAGAACGGTAGGTCGATGGTTTGACACGAGGGTGGTCGTGGGTTCGAGCATGACCCTCGCATAATTATTTTTGATACACCATGAAATTCTTAACCATACTCGAAACTTTGATCATAACATTAATATATCCTCTTGCCAATGTTAGAGTTTTTCCGCTATAAATAGTGGCTCCCACCATACGTACAAGCCTCCTCCACTATGTTAATACCTCTTCCAAATAACATAACCATGTCCGCTATATATACATATCCACCACATGTAGCTAAATTATCCATCCACTTAGTTTAGAGTCTTTCCACATAATAAAGTATCCTCCACATATAAATGTATCCACCATAATAAAATATGTCCGCCACAATGTATGGATTAGACCTTAGGAAAATATCATCATTTTGACCCAATAAAATATGTCTGACCATAACTATAGTAATGAATGAATTCGGAGATATCCAAGGTTGGATGGGTCCACACTAGAGGGGGAACTTGGTGGAATATACATGCACCACGTCTCAATCTCTGGTTGGACTAGTTGAACCTAAAAAAACATTCTCATTCAACCTTAGGATTGGATGTAAAAAAAATTCACTTCCAAATTTCACTGGAGAATCTGGCTGTGACACTTGTCCCAATGGAATTGGGCTAAAATTGGAGAATATTCCATGGATATAGCTAGAGTGCTAACTCAACTTCCATGTCATCAGTCTGTCATTGTTCTTCACAATTTTTACCTATTTTGGAAAATGGACAGCAAGTCCTAACTTCTTCATTCGGAGTGGGATTTTGATGAAAGGAATCACAAAGAAATCATGGCGACGAGCTCTATGCGGTCTATCTAGTTTGCATAATTTCTTAGCACTTACATTTTTGAGCTAACTACTGAGCCTTTGATCATTCCTCCCCACTAGAAGCCTTTTGGACCCCCATATATACTATCAATTGTTCAGCAAGTGAGGGTAAGAATCCCTCACCATTTCAATCTCCATCCATTTGGGATTGGAAGGATTTTGTCCCTTCAGTCCCACTCTAAGGTATTCAGAATTCCCTCACCTTGAAGTTTTGTTTGTTCTGTCAAGTATGAGGTCTTTCTCAAGTTCATCAAGATATTTTGGTGAGAAATAATTTATATATGGAATTTGAACATGCTTTCCTTGATCATCAATCAAAATAGGTTCAAAAAATCTCGAATTCTCAACATTAACGACATAATATATATTCATATAAGGAGGCAAGTCTAGCTTAAATGCATTTCTATCAATCTTCTCCAGAATTTTAAGTGGACCATAATGGATTGGCTTAAGCTTTTTACCTTCCCTTTGCAATATTTATTTTAATCATTTAACATTTTGATGTAGTTATTTTTTACAATATGGATCAATATATATTTATTATACTATAGAAAACAACCATTTTCTATAGTGTGCACCACGTCTCGAGCTCTGGTTGGACTAGTCGAACCTAAAAAAACTTCTCATTCAACGTTAGGATTAGATGTAAAAAAATTCACTTCCAAAGTTCACTGGTGAATTTGACTGTGACACTTGTCCCAGTGGAATTGGGCTAAAGTTGAAGAATATTCCATGGATATAGCTAGAGTGTTGACTCGACTGCCATGACATCAGTATGTCATTGTTCTGCACAATTTTTACCTATTTGGGAAAATGGACAGCAAGTCCTAACTTCTTCATTCGGAGTTGGATTTTGATGAAAGGAATCGTGATGAAATCCTAGCGACGAGCTCTATGCAGTCTTTCTAGTTTACATAATTTCTTAGCACTTGCATTTTTGAGCTAAATACTGAGCCTCTGATCATTCCTCCCCACTAGAAGCCTTTTGGACCCCAAAATATACTATCAATTGTTCAGCAGGTGAGGATAAAAATCTTTCACCCTTTCAATCTCCATCCATTTGGCCTTGAAAGGATTTCGTCCCTTGAGTCCCACTCTAAGGTATTCAACATTCCCTCTCCTTGAAGTTTTGTTTGTTCTATCAAGTACGAGGTCTTGCTCAAGTTCATCAAGATATTTTGGTGAGAAATAATTTATTTATGGAATTTGAACATGCTTACCTTAATCATCAATCAAAGGAGGCTCAAACAATCTCGAATTCTCAACATTAAAGACATAATATATTTTCATATAAGGAGGCAAGTCTAGCTTAAATGCATTTCTACCAATCATACTCATACTCTATCATTACACTCATTTGATAATCATACTCTATCATACTCTAGCTTACATTTGATAATCATACTCTATCATACTCATACTCTATCATTACACTCATTTTCCTCATTCTCACCATTGAGAATAGATTTGACAATCATACTCTATCATTACACTTCCTCTACGTTCTTAAAGATCCATGAAAGTTAAAAAGGTAATCAATTTATGAAAAAAAAAACATGTCACTATTTATTCGTATCGAAACGTTCAGCAACACAAAGTGAATATTCCTCTACGTCCTTAAAGATCCATGAAAGTAAAAAACGGTAATCAATTTATACAAAAATAAACATATCACGATTTATGCGTATGGAAACGTTCAGCAACACAAAGAGCATAATAAAATATTAAAATGGGTTTTACTAAAATATTACAATTACTGAAGGAAACAATATTTTGCTTAAACACTTAATTTAAAAATGCTAAAGGAAAAACTATTCTCATACCACATTTAATTTTGAAGACATAGACGATGACATCGGTATTGCGGACAATGCAATGCTCCAAGCCCAAATTTACGTGGAACTTTAGGGCGACCACAATGCCTGACCACTTTAAAATTTCCAAAATTTTGACCTCAAAATGTGTTGACGACGAGAAAATCGTGTAGATAAAACGGGAGACATTGGGACTCTCCCCTACGAAATTTCATTCCTGCATATAGGGCATTCAAGTTTAACATAAAACCACTCTAAAATGCAGTCCTGATGAAAAAGGTGTTTGCAAGGCAATTCTGTTGCTTCGTATCCACTTGATAGCGCGTCATGACAAATGACGCACATGTCTCCATCACCATCAGCAGTGCCGACGGATTGGTCTGGAATGACAACTATTGGGCACATGTAAGTAGCCGCCATAGCAGCAGTTACGTGATAGGTCCGATGCAGAGGAATGAATCGCTGACGCAAATGAACGTGAAGATCGAACTCTTCAGCTCTCAGTTGTATAGAATCCTCTTCCAAGAGTTGCAGTACTCTATGACCCTCTCTAAAACTGCCACTCCATACAACTTGCTTGCTGAAGACATTTCCGTCTTCCCTACTCCAATCAAGGATAATTCGGACCAAAACAACATTCGCGTTTTCAGCCATTGCAACCTGGATATTATCATCACTGTCGTTCGGAAGAAGCCATTCACAGTTGGGTTTCTGTAAAATATCATCTAATTGACGTATATACACATTATCCCAAACATTCTCTAATTCCCACACAAGTCCGCTCTGTCTTTGAATGCATCTAAACGTTACGCTTGAGATCAAGTGCTGCTGAACTGCACCTTCATTTTCCCTGGATGACGCTTCTTCTTCATGTGAACGTATAAATCTTTCCCATGTGTCATCCAACGCGTCCATGTAAGTATCAATCCCATCAAAGATTTCTCTCGCAAGATTGGCATTATCCGTCTCGCTTCCATTTCTTGATTCCTCCATCTAGCCGATTTTCGAGCTATAGGCTATCGGTTTTAATAGATATGTTGAGGAAGATTTTCCTTCGCCAAGAAACTGTAAGCTTTTCAATCTATATAAAAGCTTTTCGGACCAGTCCAAAGAAATCTGATCTAAGACGGAGTTTAAATAGATAAGAAACTCTAACTAACCGTTATAGAATAACGGATAGTTCGACTCCAATAACAAAAATAATAATTGAATTATTATTATTATATTTTTATTTAATAATTAAATTATTTGAATATAATAAAATATTTATATATAATCAATTAATAATAATCTATAATAAAAAAATAAAAACAAATAAATAAATAATAATAATAATAATAAATAAATAAATAATAAAAATAAAAGCAAATAAATAACGGATAGTTTGACTCCAATGACAAAATAATAATTGAATTATTATTATTATATTTTTATTTAATAATTAAAATATTTGAATATAATAAAATATTTATATATAATTAATTAATATACATTAGTGGGCATGACAATAATGTATATACAAATTAGTATATTAATATGCACTAAAGTACATTAATGCACGATAATGTACAATTTCTATGTGTGTGTGTGTGTGTGTGTGAGAGAGAGAGAGAGAGAGAGATATCCTAATGCCTTTAAGATATCAGATAGAACATTTACAACAAAAACTAGAGCACATATGTATCATGTGGGACCCAAGTTATGTGCCAATCTAGATAAATGTGCATTTAAAAGGAAGTGAATTTAGTATCTAGGATAAATCATAAGTTAAAATGATGTGTGGAGCGAACTATTACTTATGTCATTTGTGATTGGTTATTATTCACAATTGTAACAAATTTAGTCAATTTCTAGGGCCTTGCAAACTTCTTCATTGTTGGTCAAGAAAACATGATGGCTTGAAAGCTCCAATGGGACCACACCCTACTTGATCAGTAAAAAATGCATATATGTTCATAATCATTTATGTTCCATGATGACTTAACTATAACCTCTAAGGCCTAGACCGCACCCCCAGTGCAAGGCATAAGAACGTATCCACATTTGTAAGTGATGTCCTGGAAACACATATGAGTCATGTCCCATGTTGTCTTCAATTTCCTTTGAAACTTTGATACATTCTCGATGGTTATCAAGCAAAGCTATCAGATATTAAGCATATTGTTGTCCAACTCTATGTATTTCACCTTCCCTACATTCAAGGTAAGTATTTAAATGAGAGTTCTTTATTATCTTGTTTTTTCTAAAAATATTCCAAAACACAAGAAATAAAATAGAATCGTAACTCATTTCATGAGGAGAAGGTGAGTCTTTTCATCATCATCTACTCCATTTTCAATTTCTATTTTACTTATTTAGTGGAGAGATACTATATTTTTGGAAAAAAATGTTTTATGTCATCAACTTATATTACTGATTTATTTCAATGTTTTTCCATACTAACCATATTGAGTCCTAAGAACCAAATTGGTTGGGTGAATATCACTGGTTTGAGTACTTGGTATCCTCCTCTCAAGCTCATTTAAGAAATGAAAAAAATAAGACATGACACCTTGACCTTAACAAAGTGGTGATGGGACTTATCATGCTCAATACATGGATTATTTTAGTTGCCTCTTATTATTTTCCTACTAAAAAACATATGAATTTACAAATATTTCAAAATTTTCTAGCGAAAACACCCATTCATTTTAATAAGAATTAGCAAAGGAGAAATCGTGAAACATTTATTCCATTCTACAATTTTTTATAGATAAAAAGCATATGTTTCCACCATTTATTCACATCATGGGTTCTAAAAAATATATTGTTTCATAGGGAAAGCTTTGAAGTTCTCTCCCTTCCTAAATAGTGAATAGTGTATTTGACACAAAGTAAATTCCATTTTAAGAAATATTTCTTACCCCATGCAAACCTAAAATTTTTGGAGTGCATCAAATACCGTAATATATTTGATGTGGGCCTTCTAACAAGCCCAAAGGAATGCATAAACAATTTTCTCAACATTGGCATCATCATGAAAATTGGACATGAATAGAATCTAACAGCTTATTGCATATTTGAGATTACCTTTTCAATAAAAGTACTCTAATGTGCCATTTTCTGACCTTATTTTCAATTCTACAAGTCATGACGAATATTAATTTATTTTCTAATGTGAAAAAATAAGAGAATGGGATTGGATTCACACATACATAATATCAAATAGCTATTTTGTGAAGGATTCAATCTTATGACATTAATACATTGTACTTTCCCCCTAAATACTAGAGCTATACACCACAAATGTGTTCATCCATTTATAATCTACTAAGAATATTGATCTCCTTATATTGTAAGAAGGACTCATAAATGGAATGAACATTCATAATTGTTTCAAAATATGTGTGTCCATAATATATGTAATTAATTATATCTTATGAAAAAACCACTAGTAATGACCTCTCATAAGAGTTTTTTTCTTGTTGTATACATTATTGTTACCACTAGTTGATATTAGGCACTTCGAGGATAAAACTAAGAGGATACCAATTTTAGCAAACTAGAAGTTAAAGAAAGCTAATTCTCAATTAATAAATATTTCACAATCTATAGATAGCTCACTACCTTTATGCTACTGCATTGTTGTCTTAAAAGAGTTTTATTATGACCTTATGTCCAAATATTTACATTTCCATTTTAAAAAAATTTAAATTCCTTCAAACGAAATAATTATGCCTTGGAATGGTTATAAATTATGGTGGTTATTCCACTCAACAACTAGTCATAGAAAATCAACTAAAATAAATACAGTGAGACAGTTTATTTTTCTATACATTTATGGATATGTTAATTAATCTTTATTCAGAATGTGTGAAAACTATAATTATGTGGAAAATATATAAAAATAAAATAAAACTCACAAACCACAAGTTAACATAAGATATAATTTAGGAAGCCCTTTAGGAGAGAACATTATTAGAAGGTGAGTATGCTTCACGTTGTTTCTTTAAATACAAAATTCGATGAGTGTACAAAAATTTGAGGCTTATGGCATGTGGAAGCTCTAATTATTGAATTATCTACATTTTATACCTCCCAATCTAGTCATAGCTACTCTTTTTTTGTATGGAACAAAATGTTATAAAATAGAGTGAAACCCTTTTTCCTCCGAGTAGCTCGGATATGAAACAACTTGATATCATACTTGCGGTTAAGTTTGACTCATTCAACTCACAAATTGAACTGGAATATGCAATATTCTATAGTATTATTCATCATGGTCACATAGATACCAAATATTATATGGATAATGGAGCTGACTTGGCATCCTCTCAAATTATGGTGGTAAAAACTAGAAGGTCAACTTTGGAATGAGATTATTTTTTTACACATAGTGTGATTGAGGTAACTCTTGAGTCATTGAAGAGGAATTTATATGGGTAACATAATATTGTTTTGTGGTAGGTACACATCAAAAATTTACACCAATTTTTTTTTTCATTTGATGCCTTAAATTTCTCCCAAAATATTTCAAACTCCCCATTATCAAACTCGGACTTGTATGTGAAAGTGGTCCTATGAGTTGATTTCTCCCTTTTTTATACTTTAATGTATTCAAAATGGATTAAAAAAATACAATTATCCAATATTATTCACACATTCCCATTTTGGGTGTATTTTGATCCCCAAAAGCTTCTACGAGATGAGTCGAGGAAATTTCCCCTCCACCTTTTCTGATATGTAACATTTAGCATTCCCTAGAATATATCCTTTCAACCCAATCCAAAAAATTTCATGCTACTCTAGTCTTGTAATTTTGAACCTCTTATGTAAAATTATATCCCCTCTCAACTCTCATTTAACACCTATTATAAAATCCTCCACAAAATGTAGGACTTATGCCTCTTATTGCTCTAGCATAAAAGGATGATAAAATTTTAAATTATCTACATTTACCTCTCAGTAAAAGCACATGTATAGTGTTACAATTATACTATAGGTGTTATTCCCCACATTTTATGGTATCTCAAGGGGACCATATTGTAGATCCTTGATTTCCTAATACAACCTTGCAGTCCCTTATTCTCAAACTCTAAGCATGTATTAGCTCCCATATTGAAGGACTTCTCTATCTTTTGTAGCATTTTGTTCAAAAGATATTTGGTGTAGCATTTGAGGTGTTAGCCTTTTCTGCATGCTCTGCTAAGACATTTTCGAGCGAAGAATACTTTATATGTTTACAATATGATTATCAGGCTAATATACTTAGCATTGTGTCATTTTTTTACAGGCCGACCAGAAAAATGGCAGGCCTTCTAATTATTATTATTTTTTTTTCTCAAACATAATTCGTTTATGTTTAATGCTCACTTATCTTAGTTCCAACTACTCGATGATCAAAATGGCTAAGACATGGGAGCTGATTTATTAGGTATGTAATTTAGTAATGTGGATAGTGTTTTATTACGGAGTAATGATTTGTGAGTTAGGAATGAATTTATAAATTTATTTGGGATTAAAATTATTTTGTGTATATAAAAATTTAATAGATAAATAATTATTAAAATATTAATTTTTTTATTTTTCAAATTGCTAGTTTGAATATTTTGATAGATTCATAAAGTTGTAAATTTCTCTAAAATATGGATTAGACATAGTGATTTTGTATTGAATATATATTTTTTAGAAAAATCATTATAAAAAATTTATGCATGAAGCCCTTGATTCTTCATATTCTTATCAAACCAAGTATTATAAAACTAACTAATTAATACTAAAAAAATAGCCAATTAATATTAAAACCGAAGTGAATATAAAACTTAGTATTTTTAATGAAGCCTTTGGCTATATCAACTACATGAATATTTTTAATGTAGTTTTGGTAGTGGATTAACGTAGACTAATATACATTACTAGACATTCATATAGTTTAATTAATATACATTAGTGGGCATGACAATAATGTATATGCAAATTAGTATATTAATATGCACTAGAATACATTAATGCACAATAATGTACAATTTCTCTCTCTCTCTCTCTCTATGAGTGATATCCTAATGCCTTTAAGATATTAGATAAAACATTTGCAACAAAAACTAGAGCACATATATATCATGTGGGACCCAAGTTATGTGCCAATCAAGATAAATGTTCATTTAAAAGTGAATTTAGTATCTAGGATACATCATAAATTAAAATGGTGTGTGGAGTGAACTATTATTTATGTCATTTGTGATTGGTTGTTCTTCACGATTGTAACAAATTTAGTCAATTTCTAGGGCCTTGCAAACTTCTTCATTTTTGGTCAAGAAAACATGATGGCTTTGAAAGCTCCAATGGGACCACACCCTACTTGATCAGTAAAAAATGCATATATGTTCGTAATCATTTATGTTCCGTGATGACTAAACTATAACCTCTAAGGCCTAGACCGCACCCCCAATGCAAGGCATAAGAACGTATCCACATTTGTAAGTGATGTCTTGGAAACACATATGAGTCATGTCCCATGTTGTCTTCAATGTACTTTGAAACTTTGATACATTCTCGATGGTTCTCAAGCAAAGCTATTAGATATTAAGCATATTGTTTTCCAACTCTATGTATTTCACCTTCCCTACATTCAAGGTAAGTATTTAAATGTGAATTCTTTATTTTCTTCTTTTCTCTAAAAATATTCCAAAATGCAGGAAATAAAAAACAATCGTAACTCATTTCATGAGGAGAAGGTGACTCTTTTCCTCATCATCTACTCCATTTTCAATTTCTATTTTACTTATTTAGTGGAGAGATACTATATTTTTGGAAAACTTTGTTTTATGTCATCAAATTATATTACTGATTTATTTCAATGTTTTTCCTTACTAATCGTATTGATTCCTAAGAACCAAATTGGTTGGGTTAGTATCACTTGTTTGAGTCGTATTATCCTCCTCTCAAGCTCATTTAAGAAATGAAAAAAATAAGACATGACACCTTGACCTTAACAAAGTGGTGATGGGACTTATCTTGCTCATTACATGGATTATTTTAGGTCCCCCTTATTATTTTCCTACTCGGAAACATATGAATTTACAAATATTTCAAAATTTTCTAACGAAAACACCCATTCATTTTAATAAGAATTAGCAAAAGAGAAATTGTGAAACAATTATTCGATTATACTATTTTTTATAGATAAAAAGCATATGTTTCCACCATTTATTCACATCACGGGTACTAAAAAATATATTGTTTCATAGGGAAAGTTTTGAAGTTCTCTCCCTTCCTAAATAGTGAATAGTGTATTTGACACAAAATAAATTCCATTTTAAGAAATATTTCTTACCCCATGCAAACCTAAAAATTTTGGAGTGCATCAAATACCTTAATCTATTTGACGTGGGTCTTCTAAAAATCCCAAAGGAATGCATAAACAATTTTCTCAACATTGGCATCATCATGAAAATTGGACATGAATAGAATCTAACATCTTATTTCATATTTGAGATTACCTTTTCAATAAAAGTACTCCAATGTGCCATTTTTTGACCTTATTTTCAATTCTACAAGTCATGACTAATATTAATTTCTTTGTTAATGCAAAAAAAAGAAAGAGAATGGGATTGGATTCACACATACATAATATCAAATAGCTATTTTGTGAAGAATTCAATCTTATGACATGAATACATTTTACTTTTCCCCTGAATACTAGAGCTATACACCACAAATGTGTTAGTCGATTTATAGTCTACTAAGAATATTGATCTCCTTATATGGTAAGAAGGACTCATAAATGGGATGAACATTCACAATTGTTTCAAAATATATGTGTCCATAATATACGTAATTAACTTATATCTTATGAAAAAACCACGAGTAATGACCTCTCATAAGAGTCTTTTCCTCTTGTATACATTATTGTTACCGCTAGTTTATATTAGGCACTTTGAGGAAAAACTAAGAAGATACAAATTTTAGTAAACTAGAAGTTAAAGAAAGCTAATTCTAATTATATATATATTTCACAATATAAAAAATTCACTATAGATAGCTCACTACCTTTATGCTCCTTCATTGTTTTCTTAAAAGAGTTTTATTATGAACTTATGTCTAAAGCTTTACATGTCCATTTAAAACACTTTGAAATTCCTTCAAATGAAATAATTACGCCTTGGAATGATTATAAATTATGGTGGTTATTCCACTCAACAACTAGTCATAGAAAATATACTAAAATATATACAGTGTGACTGTTTATTTTTCCTTACATTTATGGATGTGTTAAGTAATATTTATTCATAATGTGTGAAAACTATAATTATATGGAAAATATATAAAAATAAAATAAAACTCACAAACCATAAATTAACATAAGATATAATTTAGGAAGCCCTTTAGGAGAGAACATTATTAGAAGATGAGTGTGCTTCACGTTGTTTCTTTAAATAAAAAGTCTATGAGTGTACAAAAATTTCAGGCTTATGGCATGTGGAAGCTCTAATTCTTGAATTCTCTCCATTTTATATCTCCCAATCAGTCATAGCTACTCTTATTTTGTATGGAACAAAATGTTATAAAATAGAGTGGAACCCTTTTTCTTCCGAGTAGCTCGGATATGAAACAACTTGATAACATACTTGTGGTGAAGTTTGACTCATTCAACTCATAAATTGAATTGGAATATGAAATATTCTATATTATTATTCATCATGGTCACATACATACCAAATATGATATGGATAATGGAGCGCATCCTCCCAAATTATGGTCGTAAAAAATGGAAGGTCAAATTTTGAATGAGATAAATTTTTTACATAGTGTGTGATTGAGGTAAATCTTGAGTCATTGGAGAGGAATTTCTATGGGTAACATAATATTGTTTTTTGGTAGGTACACATCGAAAACTTACACCATTTTTTTTCTTCGTTTGATGCCTTAAATTTATCCCAAAATATTTCAGACTCCACATTGTCAAACTCAGACTTGTATGTGAAAGTGGTCCTATGAGTTGATTTCTCCCTTTTTTCTACTTTAATATATTCAATAGGGATTAAAAAAATATAATTATCCAATATTATTCACACATTCCCATTTTGGGTATATTTTTATGCCCAAAAGCTTCTACAAAATGAGGCGAGGAAATTTCCCCTCCACCTTTTCTTATATGTAGCATTTAGCCTTCCCTAGAACATATCCTTTTAACCCAATCCACAAAATTTCATGCTACCCTTGTCTTGTAATTTTGAACCTCTTATGTAAAATTATATCCCCTCTCAACTCTCATTTAACACCTATTATAAAATCCTCCACAAAATGTAGGACTTATTCCTCTTGTTGGTATAGCATAAGAGGATGATAAAATTTCAAATTATCTACATTTACCTCTCATTAAAAGCACATGTATAGGGTTACAATTATACTATAGGTGTTATGCCCCACATTTTATGGTATCTCAAAGGGACCATATTGTAGATCCTTGATTTCTTAATACATCCTTCTAATCCCTTATTGTCTAACTCTAAGCATGTATTAGCTCCCATATTGAAGGACTTCTCTATCTTTTGTTTATCATTCCTAGTGTTATTTTTTTTCTTGTGACTTACGTATTTTATATTGCGTTTATATGAGGATTTGCGTAATATTCCCAATAATGTTTTATACCATTAAGGCATCCCTTGTAATATTGTTCCTCTCTCCTCCTTGCTATCCATATGAAATATCGAAAGGTTAAGGTAGAGAATATCCAAAGAAAAATTCAAATGGACACTCACCAGTAGTAGTGTGGAATACACTATTAAAAGAGTGTTGTTTATATACCAAATTTCTATCCAAAGTGTTCAGATTCTTATGAGTGTAACACCTCAAAATCTACACCAAATTCATGTTAACTACTTCTACATTTCCCATTTTTATGTGGAGGGAATCTTGTAGACCTCTTTAACATCATGTCTATATTATCCCACAATTTAGTCCAAAATGCACAAACAAATTTTGTACCCATATATAATAATTTTGTCCTTGGTATCCCATAGTCCACCCATACCTATTCAAAGAAAACCTTTGCCCCTTATTTCCTACACATGGTCATTTTATGGGGAATAAAAACACACATCTTGTTGAACCTATCAACTACCACGAATAAGTAGTCATATATATTCTTGTTTTTTGTTAAACCTTTTATAGATTCCATGGAAATTATTTCCTAACAATGAGTGGATATAGGTAGGATATTATATAGACCTTGTTTGCTATTACTAAGATCGTTGGTACAACAAAACATGCATCCTCTTATGATCTTCTATACATGTTCTTACATCTTGTGCCAATACACATGTGTCTACAAGTTTGCCAATATATGCCCAACACCAAAACCTCCTCAAAAATTGGAGGTGTCACCCTCTCTAGTTAACAACAATCACTCACCCTAATTAATGCATAACTTATTTAGCTATTAGAGTAACCTATCATAGAAATCGTAGTTAACTATGTTGTCACCATTGTGTACATAAACATAGCTCTGCAACTATTGATACACCTCCTTGAAGTCCCCATCCTATGAATATTGCTATTTGTATGCATCATCGATGGAGTACTCTATGTGTATGAGATTTACCAAAGTTGTGAAATTTGATATCAACATCCTTGATAGAATTTTTATGTACTTGTTATTATGGCCCCTATTATACTATTTCACTAATGAAACTCATATAGAAAACCAGTCCACTTGTAAGGCCTAATGTATTATATATTAGTATGGGATTATAGCTACTATACCAGCTTGTCGTCTTTGTGGAATACTTTATCTTTTCGCATTAGGTGTTGTTTCTAGTTCTTCATAGCTTCCATTGGGCCATAGAGCTCTTTGTTGTAGGTAAGTTAGTTTAGAACTATCACATGAAATAATTCATAAGGGTAGCATACATGTATTCCTCCTTTCATCAAGAGTACTCCCATAAAATACCTATCCTTGCCTTCCTCTTAAGGTAGGATGCAAGTTGGGTAATTCTAAAACTGGTGCTTGAGCGATATTGTCCATTAAATCCTCAAGGGTTGGTTATTAATATTTTTCCCACTCAAAAATATTACCACTCATCGTTATGGTGTAGTGTTTTGTTGTTACTATTAGAAATGAGGAAAATGAATTCTCTCAAGTATTTTGTTATTGCTATGAATCTCCAAAGCTTTAAACTTGTCACAGTAAACCATTACAAATAAATAAAAATAAATAAAATTTAATATTTCATTTGCTCCTGTTAAAGTTACATCGTTATCAGCAAACCATATTAATATATGATATGTAATATTTCATAAAATAATTATATTATAATCAAATCTTATAAATAATATTATTGTATAATTTATAATATCTTAATATAATATGATAAATTGTTAATATAAAATTATAAATTGATTTTTGAAATTAAATACGTAAATAACATCAATCAAATTAAAAAAATGATACGTAGTATTTTAGAGGATAAATGTATAAAATTTATTATGTAATAATAGAGTTGTATAAGTAATTTTAGTATTAATTGATTTATTATAATTTACATTATTTTATTTTATATAATAGTTGTATTTTGTATTTGTATGATTTTTATTGAATATTATAATTAAATATAACTATTAGGGATTCTAACTCGTTCACATAAACATAATTATAATCGTTGTTTCCATTTAACATAATTATTGGAAATGTTACAATTCAATAAATTATTAATAAATGTGAATATGTGACCCAAAAGAAAAAAATATCAAAGAATGTTGGAATGCAACATTATGGTTGAACAACATATTATGTGAAATGACTATTAACATTTTAAAACAAATGAAATACATCCAAAACTAATGTTATAACAGATACAATAACCATACTAGTGCTCCTATTGTTCTACAAATGATCAAATAGAATTAAACATTTTTGGAAATAAAGTAAATTGTGTTAGAAAAAAATTAATTTAATTATACTTAAATTAGTAGAAATTATTTTGGTAATAATCACATGCAAAGGAACGTGGTCGATGTGTTTCAAACCAACCAGTGTGGTTCATCATCAGGACTATGTGAGAGATCAGATCCAGACATTAAGTATAAATAGATGTAGAAATGGCTCAACTAGCCGTTAGGATAACGGCTAGTTTGACTTTGAAAAATTAAATATTCCATTATTTACTTATTTAATCAATTTTTATTTATTTATTTATTATTATTATTTTATTTATTTATAAAACCTTTAATATATTTATACAACTAATTAACCAATTAATTAATATAATGGTAAGTAATTTAACAAATCGTGGTGTATATATGTAAATTTTTCTTATTAATTTAATTGATTAAATTATATAATAATAAATTATTATTATTAATTAATAAATATAATTAATTCTTATTCATATAATTTAATTATAACAAACCATCTATCAAATAGTCAAATATAGAGTCAAAATAAATAAATTATAAAAATAAATAAATTAATAAATAAAACAAAAATAAAATAAATAAATAAATAAATAATAAAAATAAATAAATAAATAAATAAAATATTTTATTTTATTTTAATTAATTAATTAATTAATTTATTATTATTATTATTATTATTATTATTATTATTATTTTAATTAATTAATTAATTAATTTATATTTTTTTTTATTTTTTTTAATAAATAAATAGAAATAATAAATAAATAAATAAATCAGAAGTAAAATAAAAATATAATAAATAAAAATAAATAAAAAGCTGAATAAATTTAAAAAATAAATAAATAAAATAAAATAAAAAATAAAAAATAAAAAATAAATAAATAAGTAAATAATGTCAAGAATATAAGGCAGGAATCCAGCACCTGCTGATATTCCAACCGTCATCTCTATTGAGATTAACAGGCCTTTTTTCAATTTCAATGGCCTCTCTCAACTTACGATGATGGAAATGGTCGATTCTAGCAATGACCTTAGCATCTTCTATGCAAACATGATGGTTAGTCTTTTCTGCATGCTCAGCTAAGGCGGACGAGCGAGATATTCTATGCTTGATATCAGCAGCATGCTCATAGATCCTTTGATTAATAGACAGACCCGTCTCACCAATGTAAGGAGTCCCACAAGAACAAGGAATGATGTAGACACCTTTTCCATCCCTGGGTCAATCGGATCTTTAACCAATTTTAGAGAACTACGAATTGTATTAAGGGGCTTGAAATGAGAGGATACCTTATGCTTTTTAAGGATTTTAGCAATCTTATCAGTGGTACCCTGGATGAACGGAAGGCTGACACTGCCATACCCTTCACTAGGCTCTTTTTTAATTAAACTTTTCAATTTTTTTTGGTAATAAAGTTTATAACATTGAATTAGGGATTTTTGTCTATTACTCTTAGTGAATTCCATATACTACATATATGTACATAATTTAACTTTAATTATTCATGTTGTATGTATCTTTTCCTTTTAATCGACAACCTCTATTATAATATATAAAATTTTTATTTTTGAGAAGGTTTTTGTTAGAAAAGACTCGAAGGAAAATCCTCACATGAGCTTCAAAACATTGTCTGGTACAACCATAATTACAAAGAAAATGGTCACATAATTAAAAAATATCTGATACTATATGTTCAAAAATTGTTCATAATGATGTTGGCATTGATGTCAAATGAGCGAGGATGACATGAGCATGGTGTATCATGCTTAATGGGATTCTTCTATTTGTTGCAATATTTGATATAGAATCATCAAAGTAGTAGGATATGTAAATAAGGTATAAAATATTATACCTATGGTGGTTGGGAGTCCTAGCATTTGAAGATATTTATACCTTAGTAAATCAACCAAGACTCTCCTAGTAATGGAATAGTTGGAATGTGGTCTGAAAAATCTTTCCAATGTTATGGTGAAGTGAGGAAGGGGCCTTGTAGAGAAAACATTATTGAAAATCAAATTTCAAAGATAAAAAAATTGAAATTGTAGTGCTAAAGTAAATGTCAGAGTTATTTGGTGATAAGACTCATGAATTTTTTGGTAGTTTGGGCAAGGTTCGTGAACAAGTCACCTTGGTATTTTTTCCCGAGAGTTTCATAAAAGTGCACAAGTTAAAATATCCTAATATTCGGGGCTAGGATGAAACCACAAGACAAGTTATGAAAGGTGTTAAGGTGGTTGACCAATGATAAGCTTAGGAGGGTTAGAGCGAGGGTTATTTCATGGGACATTTTCCAATGATAATATTATAGCTAAAGCCATGGACCAATCTAATGGATAAAAGCAACATAAGTGAGTAGTCCCACTTGAAAAAATAACCCTAGAGGTTTTCGCGTAACATTTGAGAGGAAAGGCACATGGATAAAGTCCTAGGCTAACTTGGCACTAAGGAATTGTGGCATACATGTATTCTCAGTTGTCATCGTATTGGTGCAACATGAATTCATAATACATGTTGCCCTAGATGATTATAAGTGAAAAATATCAAGGAGGTGTGTTCATAGGAGGTTGGGGTAAGGGATCCAGCGGTCAAATAATTTTGAAACGTTTGACGAGCGTGTCATAAACTAAAGGAATGCCAAGGTCTTGGTAATGCACTATCGTTAGGGAGATGCTAGGTGTCCAAATAAATCCTTTCTCCATTAAGGGTGTAACAAATCCAACTAACCCATTTTTTTTCTTTTTCTTTTTATACTAATTCTAGTCATGATCAATGTTCTATTCCGACATATTCTTCATTTATTAATATTAACACTAATAGTGCAACCTCAAAGACAACCTCAAAGACTGACTTTGCTTTATTTTTCTCATCCTAAAATTATGTCTTATAATTTATTCCTTATGTTGGTTTGTACAATGCCTTCACTAAAATTAATTCTTAGGAGCCTACTTATTCTATCCAAAAAGGGACCCTCTTAAGTATATTATCATACATAATTTCCATATGTATTTTAATCTATTTACATCTCCTTTTTGTTATTATTACTCCTCATAATGATATAACTTGCCTTAGTTACAACTTTGGAATAATCTTATAATGATGATATTCAAATTATACTTTGCTACTTATAACTTTCTAACCACTATTATTATTATCCAAAGAATATATATCAACCTACCTTATGATATTATTCATTGGTGGTATAATAACTTACCATATATTACTATATACCATACCTCATAATTATTCATTGAATATATATATATGACCCAACGAAAAGTTAAATTCATATATATCAACGTAGTGTTCCTAACACATACCACTTAGCATATTATAACTATTGAAATCTCGTCCTAGTTTTCAACTTGATTTCTCATAGCTTATAGTTGTATTAATGCATTTATAGGAATTTAATAGCTCAATTTATGAGTGATTGGATTCTACCCATATATACCTTATTTACTCACCCTTTGCACCTTATCATTTTGTTTTAATAAACAATTCATTGCTCGTATGTTAACACATGCATTTCAAAGGCCTCGGTCCTTGCAAGGACACTTGTATGGTGGTGATGAAATATGAGGATTTTTTGAGATTTCTTGAACTATTGAATGATTTTTGTTAGGGTTTAAAATTTTCATTTGGTTGTCATTCAATCTATTTTCCACTTGGAGAAATCAATGCACCAAGAGATACCTATCCAATGGTTTACAATGAATTTATGTGAGATTGATGAGAGTATTATTTGTATGCCCTCTTTATTCTTATTCTTGTGTTTTGTAACTTCACTGGAAGGCCAAATTTATATTCATTCTTCGAAACCAGCATTTTAAATTTTTTGATAAAGGTAAGGAACCTTCGCTTACAAGTTATCTAAATTTGATTTTCATCGTTTTTCATAATAATTGTACCTCTAAATATAATTTCAATTTTGTTCATCATGTTAATTAGGATTGCGATTATTTGTGACAGAGTCTAAATTACATGGGATCTCCTTCAAAATATCCTTCTTCCTCGGTGTAATCCTCATGAGGAGAGAGACGAGGTAATTCCTTTACTCCATTCGACATTTTCAAGAATTTTTATGTTATACTTATGGCAGAAATTAGAACCCCATGATTTTACTTCAAGGTTCTCATTTTTCTTGGATGATTTGAGTGTTATAAAAATTCCCCAATTCATATAATTCCTTTTCCATAATGTAACTTAGGGTTTCACGTTGAGTTGAGGTAATTTTAGGTTTACACATGAGATTTATAATTCGTCTTTGTAGTTATTACCCCGACGAGTTTTATCTATTTGGAACATTTTCATTTCATGCCTCTATTATCTATTAATGGAGGAATTTACCATTTTACATTTAAGAATTATATGTTTTCCTAACTAGAATCATTTAATTCTAATTACATTGAGTTACTCTTCGAAATTTACATACATATTATTTTCCTTCCATAATTTGGAATTTTCCCCCAAATTGGGATTCTGGATTTTTCACTATCTTCTTTTACGATTTCTTAATCATAATTCCATACACTGTGATGCCCCAATTTTTATGTTTCTATGTTATAATGACATAAGATAGAATTAAATGGATTTCTATGCATCACTCTGTCATATAAAATGTTATTACAACCTTTTATCAGTTTGTATTGTGCATATATATTCAATTTTCTTTATATGAGAGCTAGATTTATGTTTGCATTGATAAGACTCTTTCATTCTTGCTCAACCAGAGGATACCTTACGCTCTATGCATTGGAAATTTGTTCTATCCATGCAATTTCACTCGATTTTTTATTTCTCAATTATTAATCCCACTACATAAGACGCCTTTAAAATTCATTCAGTATCGTTATATCATTGACCTCCAATGATTTTTGAATGCTTTAATTTGTACATAGATTTTAATTTTAAATTTTTAGAGAATATAATTTTGATTTTATTTTAACGAAATTCCATTTCATTTTGGTGTGCCGTAGAATATGAAATTGTATTACATAGTGTTTTATTTCCCCACTCAATCCTCAATTGGGATTTTCTATCACTACTTAATATTTCAATTTCCATTTGATTTTAAATGTTATATGTAACATTTATTTTGTTTATTCCACCCTATAATTACTCTTCTATTTCCTCTGTGTAAAATAATATGGATACAATTATATATTTTACTATGTATCTATATAGAAATTATGATTTTTTTATTAACATGCATATTAATTTTGTATAATAGAAATTTGACCATTTTAATATAGTAGCATGTTTTGAAGCAAGCTCCAAAAATAGAAGAAAAGAGATATCAACGCCTTAGAAATAAGCCACTTCGAGGGGGAAACCTCCAATACATTACATGAATGAAAAATTACTGGATGATACAAATTACAAAACCTCCTTTCTATATATAGGAGTCCATGGGGCCACAATGTAATCCTAGTTGACCTCGCAATAATAATTTAAGGGAAGAATAATAACAATATGGGGGTTATAGGGGTACAATAATAACAATAAGGGGGTTACAGTAACAATAATAAGGGACTGTACTAGTAATATAGGGACCTAACATGCCCCTCTCCTTCAAAAAAATTTTGTCCTCAATGCTTGAGTAGCTATGGGTGTTTCTGTATAAAATTCTCATCCTCCTGTGTAGAATCTTCAGTGGGTAAGTTCTTCCACTTGATGAGATACTCTGAAATTGATCGATTCCGTAGCTGTCGAGTTCTTGTTTTTGTGACCACTTCAAGTTCCAATATGATTTTTCCTTCCTCATCAAGTTCTGGAAATATTGTTTGAACTAGAAGATTTTCACCTATAACCTTCTTTAAGAATGAAACATGGAAAACTGGATGCACTTGTGAAGAAGCATGAAGCACCAATTTGTATGCCATATTACCAATATTTTGCAACACCTTGTAAGGACCATAGTAATTTGGCAATAATTTATTATCCTTCTTAGATTGCTTGAGGGACATTTGTTTGTATGGTTGTATCCATAAAAATACCTAGTCTCCTACATCAAAAATTCTCTCGTTGTGATGTTGATCTGCCTGTTGTTTCATTCGATTTTGTGCCAAATTTAGGTTATCCTTTAAGTGTTGGAGAACTTCTTGTTGATGCTCGATGTGATCTTCCACTTCTTGAACCTTCGAATTTTCTCTTAAAGATGATGTGATGGATGGTGGATGATATCCATAAAGTGCCATAAATGGGGTCATTTTTGCTGCAATATGGAAGGAAGTGTTATAGCACCATTCAGCGAGAGGTAACCACTTGACCCATTGTGTTTATTTATCAGATACAAAACAACGAAGATATCCTTCCAAACATTTATTTACTATCTCAGTTTGACCATCAGATTGAGGATGATAAGATGAGCTATGAGCTAATTGAGTACCCAAACAAGAAAATAACTCTGTCAAAAATTTTCCAGTAAAATTGGGATCTCTGTTGCTCACAATAACCCTTGGGTTTCCCTGTAGCTTTTGAATTGTGTCCATAAATGTATTAGTAAATGTACTTGCTTTAAATGGATGAGATAATGCATAAAAGTGTGCATACTTGGTAAGTCTATCAACTACCACCATGATGAAACTCTTTCCTTCGGACTTAGGTAAACCTGTGATAAAATCCATTGAAATCTCCTCCCAACATTGACTTGGAATGAATAAAGGTTGTATAAGTCCTGAGGTCTTAATTGTCTCAACTTTATTCTGCTGGCAAACCAAAAATTCCACCACAAAATTTTGAATATCATATTTAAGGCCATCCCAATAAAATTCTTTCTTCACTCTGTGGTAAGTTTTAAAAAATATTGAGTGTCCTCCTAAAGGACAAGTGTGAAATTACAAAAGAATCAGATGTACTAGGATCTTGCTGCAAATTTTTAATGAGTGTCCATACTTCCTTGTCCTTCTTCCATTCATCTCTTGCTTCGGTTATCCAATCTGGTTGGATAATAGAAATGGCACAAAGAAATGCTTCCACCTCTTCATTATTTCTTGAGAGTGCATCTACAACAACATTTAGCTTCCCTTTTTTGTAGATTATTTCAAATTCATAACCCAACATCTTTGTGACCCATTTTTTCTGCTCTTCTGAAGATAGTATTTGTTCTAAAAAGTGTTTAAGACTAACATGATTAGTTTATACCTTGAAGTGTCTTACCCTTAGGTAAGTTCTCCATTTCTTTAGTGCATGCAACATTGCTAACATTTCCTTCTCATAATTAGGTTTTTGTAAATACTTTCCTTTGATTGGATGACTTTCAAAAGCAATGGGTCTTCCTTCTTGCATTAAAACAACACCAATTCCATTTCCTGAGGCATCACGTTCCACAATTAAAGGTTTTTGTGAAGTCTTACATAGCTAGAGACTCGGGTGCTAGGCATTACTTCTCTTAAGATGTACAAAGGCCTTAGTTGCTTCTAGAGTCCAAGAAAATGCATCTTTCTTCAGTAATATTGTTAGAGGTGCTGCCATTCTCTCATAATTCTTAACAAACTTGCGATAATACCATGTCAATCCGAGAAATCCTCGCAAATGCTTTATGGTTGTGGGGATTTTCCATTCCTTAATGGATTTAGTTTTGTTAGGGTCCACCTTAAAACCCTCATGAGATACAATATGACCCAGATATTCCACCTCCCGTACTCTAAAGAAACATTTGATGCTTCGCATATAACCTGCATTCCTCGCTACAATAGTTTGAGCACCCTGTGAACATGTTCAACATGATCCTTCCAAGACGTGTTGTAGATTAGTATATCATCAAAAAATACTAGCACAAATTTTGTAAAGAAGGGTTTGAAAATGGAATTCATCAACCCTTGAAATGTAGAGGGTGCATTGGTAAGACCAAAAGGCATGACCAAAAATTCATAATGACCCTCATGAGTTTGAAATGCTATTTTTGGAATATCTTCAGTCTTCATTCTAATTTGATGATATCCTGAACGAAGATCCAACTTGGTAAAATAAATTGCTCCATGTAATTCATCCAATAATTCATCAATCATAGAAATGGGAAATTTATCTTTAATGGTGAGCTTATTGAGCTCCCTATAATCTGGACACATGTGCGTTGATCCATTCTTCTTGTGTACCAATACTACAGGAGTAGAGAAAGAACTTTGACTAGGTTGAATTATACCCTCCCCTAACATTTCTGCAATCATATGTTCAATTTCGCTCTTTTGGACATAAGGATATCTATAATCCTTGATGTTTTGAGGAACACTTCCTGGAATCAATTAAATATCATGATCATGATCATGAATAGGTGGGAGTCCTTTGAGAGTTTCAAACACCTTGGAATGATTGTCCAAGGCTTGTTGGAGATCTGCAAAAATAGATGATTTTTATGTTGGAACTTCTAGTGACCATAATTGTGTAATTACGCCTCGTTTTTCTTTATTTAGAAGCTTTGTCATGAAATTAGATCTTATTATATTTCCTGGCTTCCCTACAATACCCCATAATTTGACTTCCTTTCCTTCTGAAAAAAATTTCAAGAAAAGTTCTTGAAAATTAAAAGCTACCGTCCCCAAAGATTGTAACTATTGTACTCCTAGTACAACATCAGCACCTCCATTGGGATGGAAAGCATTGGAATATTCAACACATATTCCCCCATGGTTAGCTTGATATTATGGCATTTTCCATAGCAATTTATAGTTCCTCCATTTGCAACCATCACTTGCCATTCTTGTGTTGGGTATAGGAAACAATTCAATTCCCTGGCTACCTTAGAATGAATAAAATTATGGGTGCTACCTGAATCAATCAACACTATTACCTTTTTCTTCTTGATATGTTCTTCTATCTTGAGAGTTTAAGGAGAGGTGATTCGTGCCAGTGCATTGCATGATATGGTCAGACTCATTTCTTCCTCTTCTAAGGCTGGTTCCTGGTGTATATCCTCTTCTTGTTCATTTTTTTCTTCCTCTTCACAGTCTATGTAAAATAATTTCTTCTTTGATTATAAGCTTTAGTGTGTTTTCTCTCTCGCTTTGTAGTAAATCCCTTTTTCTTTTTTTTCTTCCAATTGTTGTGGTATAAACCTTGTAGGTTGTGGACGTCTAGTAGTAGAAACACTTCCATCTTTATATATGTGAGTGGTAGGCTTCCTTGTTGCCATAATTTTACATTCAATTTTTCTTGCCAACCTGAATGCCTTTTCCAATGAATCAAGTTCCCAAATGCGAACTTCATGTTGGACGTTATCCTTTAAAGTCCCTATGAAGACATCAATCCTGTGTTCCTCTCGAATATCATTTACCCTTATATTCAATTTTTGGAAGTCCTCAATGTGCTCTGCCACTAAACCCTTTTGTTTGAGATTTATCAATTTGCTAAAGAAGGTGTTGCTCTTTGTATCCTCACCGTGTGCTATCATTTCCTGTAAAAATTGACCAAGTGACAATTTTTTTACTGAAAAAGCCTTGATACCGCACAAATGTATTTTGTTCTAAATGTAAAGTTGCAATGCGTACCTTTTGTGTGTTTTTCACATTACGGAGACCAAAATATTGCTCCATCTATAGTATCCATGTTACATGATCCTTTCCATCAAACTTCCTCATATCCATTTTTTAAATATGGTGGCTCTTCCCACCAACATTAAATTTTATGAAATCATGATTAACATTTATTTTGTTCTCGTCATAAGTTTCCTCTACTATCCTTTCACCATTAGGAAACATTTCTTGTATCAACTTTGTCAAGCCTTCCATGTCTGCTTTTAGATCATTCTTCATGTTTTCCATGTTGTCTTTCATTTTTTATCGATCTTAGCTTCCATGTCATCCATCTTAGATTCCATGCCAGCTTCCATGCCATCTATCTTATATTCCACGCCTTTCATCAAACCATCCATCTTCGCTTACACGCCTTTCTTCAAAACTTCCATTTCATTTTTTGTTTCTCTTTGCGAGAGCGAAATTTGGTGCACTTGCAAATTTGATGCACTTTCTCTTGTAATTTTGATAGATCATGTTGCAATTCTTCATCTTCATGAGTCATAATAGAGCCTTCTAAAGGCTTAATGGGTGTTAAATTATTTTTACGGGGCATTTTTTAGAACTCAATAATGATACCTATTCTACAATATTCCCTTGGAATAAATTCAAATTGATTCTTCAAACAAGACTTATGCAATTTGAAAAAAAAAATACACACCTTTTGCTTGCTTTTGAGGAGCTTGATATTGAAATTGGATTATCTTTATGATTGTGGCTCTTCAATATCTGAAATTTAGCATTGAGGTAGCCTTCTGAATTATATTTTGAATGCCATAGGTCTAACTTGATTTGGATTCTCTAAGGCAAAGTTATGTCCAATCTCCCACAATGACCTAATTATGCACTAGTTCAGTAGAGCGAACTTGTACGACTTGCCACATGTCACTGTTTCATCTTTTAGCTCTGAAATTGATAGAAACGAAACTACAATTTGTATACTTGTGACCACTTTTTACGGTAGTCCAATCCGATGTTCTAGAGAGAGTTATGAATATTTTCCCACGATCACCTCTTTGAAATTAAATTCATGAGCCTGACAAAGCACTACCTTCCACAGATCATATCTCCGAAAATATTGCGAACCAAGCTCTGAAATTTTGCGACGAGTTTCCTCAAGATTTTTTCTTCGCACCCTAAAAATTTGAGATTCTAAAACTTCATAGAAACAAATTTATAGCATGAATACCACGATAACTTGTTTATATTAAATTGAGGAGCCTACAAAAAGACCTAACTTCCACATATCATATCTACAAAATTATTGTGAACCAAGCTCTGAAATATTACAACGATGTTCCTCAAAATTTTGGCTTCGCACCTTAAAAATTTTAGCTTCTGAAACTTTCTATAAAAAAAGGTATAGTGAAAATGCCATGATGACCTGTTTGGAGCTGCGAAACCCTACAATCCAAAGCTCTGATATCAAATTTTGTGAAGCGAGCTCCAAAAATTGAAGAAAAGAGATATCAACGCCTTATAAATAAGCCACTTCGAGGAAACAACCTCCAATACATTACATGAATGAACAATTCTTGGATGATGCAAATTACAAAACCTTCTTTCTATATATAGGAGTCCATGGGGCCACAATGTAATCCTAGTTGACCTAACAATAATAATTTAAGGTGAAAATAATAACAATATGGGGGCTACAGGGGTACAATAATAACAATAAGAGGGTTACACTAACAACAATAAGGGACTATACTAGTAATATAGGGACCTAACATAGAAATTATGAGATTAATTTCTCTCTATTTACATTTCATATCTCTATTTTTATATCATATTACTCTGTGCATTTAGAGTAATTGAATTTTAAACTAATTCTTCTAGAATTTAATTTTGAAGTTAGTTTATAATTATTTTCTTCGTCAAACTAATCTAGAAATCATTTTTGCATATTCTCATGTTCTTCCACAACTATGTATAATACTGATCCACTTCAGGACACCTCTTGCCTTAGGTCAGTATCGAATTTTCCCATTGTTTCATTAATTATTGTCACATAATTAATTATGATCTTTTTATCCTCTTGTCCTTACAGTTCCTTTTTATTGTATATACAGTAAGAAAGCTTCCAGCTTGAAGATAATTTTCACAGGTATTCTTATCATCTGTACATTTTCTAAGTTTTTCCTTTTTGCTTTCGTCAATTAAAATTTCTAACTTTGATTGCTATGTTCGTTTCAAGTTTATCCCATGGTTTTCATTCTCTGGTACAATTCTTCACGATCAATAGTCAAAGTTCTTGATTATCAATTTTATCGTATTTCAGGTTGGTCATGAGAGGAATGGAGGCTCCTCCACCATTTTTTCCACTCTGCATAATTCATCACCATACATTTTATTTTTAATTTTGATGATGACCCTCATGACATTGTAATCAAACTTGTGTAAAATGGAATTATTATTTAAGGTTGACCTAATTATTTAATCCTCAACTCCATTGGAGCATTTTTTGGAAAATTACTCATACATGTAAATTTATACAACTACTTATTTTTTTCCATAGTACATGTTTGTAAATAAGTCACTAAATCCTGGAATGGATATAAATGTATAATAATTTCTATATGACAACACATATGTTTCTATTTCAAATTTAAATCTGCATTGGATGTTCATAATTCAGATATGTATTACCAAGCACATTGTATATATAGACTATATGTTGTTTAGAATTTCCTATCTGTTTCATATTTACGACTATTACTATAGCTAAATCTTATTTACTTTCATAGTACATGTACTGTAACATTTTCAGTGAATTTTCAGATATTTAGTTGAACTTAAACAACATATTTAGACACTCACAAAGCATTTAGAGCTTAATTTTGTTAGTCCCTAAATTCAAATAAGTCTACGTAACAACAGAGAAATATATATTATATTCACCTATAGTTAATCTCTCTCAAATACATATGATGCTTAAATTTTCTGAACTAAACACTCTTCAATACAAAAAAAATCTATGATTTATTTTGCATAAATTGAAGTTAGAAATTATAAAATAATAGTTACTTTACATTCCATTTCCATAATTTCATAACTAATAACAATAGTGTAAACATAATAACTTCACAGAATGTGCATACCACAGTTATAAAGACTATTTTCCTCCCAACCTTGAGCTTATTCCATAACTCTCCTCTGAGCAGAGACCAATTCTTCCTTAGTGTAGAGAAACCCTTTGTCATAATAGAAATAGCTTATTTAAGCTTGCTTTTACTCAGCATGTTTCCATAACTGCATCTAGTTATTTTCGGATGTTGTTTCCCTTAGCCTTGGCTTTGATTTTTTCTTCCACAAAAACTCCTTTTAAAACTATCTTTTCCTCTTTCTAGTTTTATTCTTACCTCTTCTCAAGAAATTTCCACTTTACTGAGGATTTTATTATATTGTTTTCTCCCATCTAATAATTTTAATTTTGTTTTGTTTTTCTCCTAGGAGTTCTTGAGAATTTTGGGAAAGTCTTGAGATTCGAGTCCATCCTCATGGATTTGAATTCCTGGTCTCACATTTACTCTAGTCTTTATACAATAATAAAATTTCACATTCATTCATTAATTTCCAAAATAATATTTCCACATATAGTTTTCCTTAGGCCCACTTGACCATTACGTTTATTTACTTTCTATAAAACGTCAAAAAAGGGGATATTACATAGTCCCCCTCTAAAACAAATATCATACTGATGTTGGAAATATTGTCACTGATGGAAAAGGAGCACAAAGGAGAAGCACCTGAAATTTTTATTGGATGCAATGCAATGTGATCGCATATCACACAAGACAGGAGTTACGTTTTTTCTAAGCGTTAAAAGTTGTGGGCAAGTGAAGTGCGATGTATTATGATTGGTCAAGTATTGTGGGACCCGATAACCCCTGTTTGTCGGATATGTAAGAGATGTTTATTATGTGCGTTTTGTTATGAATTATGCATTGTTTGTTTGTTAAATGTATGTATGCTAATAAAACTCAAAAGTTATAATCCACTGCGTTAAAAGGGATTTTATGTGGGCCATAACCCATAGGTCACATTATTGTTTAAAATTGCAGTTTCGTGTTGCATCAAGTGAGAAATTGTGGGAAATATAACTGTAGAAACATAAAATAAGGGGAAAACAAACAATATTATAAATACATATCAAATCAAAAATGGGCTACATATCCTTCATCCAACTTCCAAGGCTTGGGCCTTTGTATTATCTTCAAGTATGAAAAATGGATGTTTAAAGTATCCTCTTTTCTCTGCAACCTGCTCCAATGGCTCCAAAAAATAAAAATATACCAGGAATGACTCTTCCTAAACCAAAATTGGTTGAAAATTGGCTTAGATATGGAAGAAACCAATTTCATACTATTTCTCCTGCAAATCTGGAAAATATTAAGCTAACCTTGCAAAATTTAGAAATCCCGCCTAAAAAGGCGCCTCCGTCAAGTTGATTGCCACTTTAATTAAGGATTAAAACACAGTTAATGACACCTTAGTTGGATAATCGCATCATTAAATATGTGTTATCCAAATGTGTTAAGCGCGGATTAGATTATTGTTGAACATGGTTTAGAAATTAATTACGCAGGCTTATGGTTCATAATTCCCGCCAGTTGTTATGACCTTATGCCACAATTTTAGCATTGATATCAAAGGGGAGGGGGCTGGCCTACGCAGCTCTCCCCCTCCAGACCCCCGTTGTTGGCATAGATGAAATTCAAATAAAATTCGCAAGCCATATCGGTTAAGACCGATCAAATGGAAGAATAATAAGTCGATGGTTTAGCATGAGGGTGGTTGTGGGTTTGATATCGACCCCCACACCATTATTTTTGATACAACATGCAATTCTTAACCATAATCGAAACTTTGATCGTAACATTAATATATCCTCCTAACCAGGTTAGAGATTTTCTGCTATAAATAGTGGCTCCCACCATACGTACAAGCCTCCTCCACTATGTTAATTCCTCCGCCAGATAGCATAACCATGTATGCTATATATATATCTCCACCACATGTAGCTAACCTATTCATCCACTTAGTTTAGAGTCTTTCCACATAATAAAGTATCCTCCACATATAAATGTATCCACCATAATAAAATATGTCCACCATAATGTATGGATTAGACCTTAGGGAAATATCATTATTTCGACCCAATACAATATGTTGACCATAAATATAGTAATCAATGAATTCATAGATATCCAAGGTTGGATGGGTCCACACTAGAGGGGGAACTTGGCGGAATATACATGCACCATGTCTCGAGCTCTGGTTGGACTAGTCGAACCTATAAAATATTCTCATTCAACCTTAGGATTAGATGTAAAAAAATTTCACTTCCAAAGTTTACTTGTGAATTTGACTGTGACACTTGTCCGAGTGGAATTGGGCTAAAATTGGAGAATATTCCCCAGATATAGCTAGAGTGTTGACTGGACTACCATGTCATCAGTTGGATTTTGATGAAAGGAATCATGATGGGATCTCGACGACGAGTTCTACGCGGTCTTTCTGGTTTGCATAATTTCTTAGCACTTACATTTTTGAGCTAAATACTGAGCCTGTGATCATTCCTCCCACTAGAAGCCTTTTGGACCCCTAAATATACTATCAATTGTTCACCAGGTGAGGGTAAAATTCCCTCACCCTTTCAATATCCATCCATTTGGCCTTGGAAGGATTTTGTCCCTTGAGTCCCACTCTAAGGTATTCAACATTCCCTCTCCTTGAAGTTTTGTTTGTTCTGTCAAGTATGACGTCTTGCTCAAATTCATCAAGATATTTTGTCGAGAAATAATTTATTTATGGAAGTTGGACATGCTCTCCTTGATAATCAATCAAAGGAGGCTCAAACAATCTCGAATACTCAACATTGACGACAAAATATATTTGCATATAAGGAGGCAAGTCTAGCTTAAATGCATTTTTACCAACCTTTCCAGAATTTTAAATGAACCATAACGAATTGGCTTAAGATTTTTACCTTTCCCTTGCAATCTTTATTTTAATCATTTAAAATTTTGATGTAGTTATTTATTACAATATGGATCAATATATATTTATTATACTATAGAAAACAACCATTTGTACCCAATTTATGCCGGTCCATTGTTTTACTTGGAACTTAAGAATAATATGTTTATGAATTGGTAATAGTAGCTACTCTTGCTGCAACATTCATTATAGAATTCTCATGATGGAAGAAATTCCTCAATAATTGGGATTGAGAATTTTTAATTGATGAATTTTGAAATGATGTTGTGTCAATGTATTTTGTGATTCCATTTCATAGACATATCATATTTATTATATTTACTAATGAAGAGAGGCATAACCTTTCGTGAGTTACCTTGCTATATGTAGGTTAATACTCATATACTTATATGTGATATTTGTAGTAGAAAATGATAATTTTGTGGTTATTTTTTACATCTAATCCAAAAATAAGGAGAGGCATAAGATGAAGAGACACTAGGAGATGAATCCCAAGAGTCTTACCCACCACGTATATATTTTTGTGCACCCTTTAATGCAAATAAATTTAGTTTTACTGGAATTACCTCCTAGCATGACATGGTATAAGAGCCAAGTTTGTTTTTGGTTTCCTTGCCCTTTTAACTCACCCAAATAAAATCATTATCTAGATTGTTAAGGAAAATAAAATTGAGTAAAAGTTTTAAGATATCCATGTATGCACAAATTATGATATAAGTTGTATTTGTACTATTTTATTAACTTTAAAGTCATATTAAAGACTAACAAAACATTTTGATTCTTTTTAGATTTTTTTGATCCAATAATTCTTGGGAAAGAAAAAATGTTCTTCTTAATATACTTGAACAATCTTCTTAATATAAATAGTACCTCTGTCCCTAGAAAACCTAAGACGATCTGCTCAAAGATGTAAGTTATTTTAGATCCCAAACAACTTTAATATAAAATCCATTTAATTAATATATATATATTACGAGAAATAAAGTTTAGTCAACCATTGCTTCACTTTCCCTTCTCCATTATATTTACATAAATAATGAAAAAAATATCACTATACAACACTTACATCATCAAACAAATGCATTAATGTATTAAATAAACAAAAATTACCATATACATTAAGAAATTACCATATACATCCTCATCTCATTTAAAAATAAATTTGACAATCATACTCTATCATTACACTCATTTTCCTTTCATTCTCACCATTGAGAATAGATTTGACAATCATACTCTGTCATTACACTTCCTCTACGTTCTTAAAGATCCATGAAATTAAAAAAGATAATCAATTTATAAAAAAATAATCATATCAATATTTATGCGTATGGAAACGTTCAGCAACACAAAGTGAATAATAAAATATTAAAATGGGTTTTACTAAAATATTACAATTAGTGAAGGAAACAATATTTTGCTTAAACACTTAATTTAAAATTGCTAAAGCGAAAAACTATTCACACACCACATTTAATTTTTAAGACATAGACGATGACACGGGTATTGCTGACAATCCAATGCTCCAGGCCCAAATTTACGTGGAACTTAGGGCGACCGCAATGCCTTACCACTTTAAAATTTCCAAAATTTTGACCCCAGATTGTGTTGACGACGAGAAAATCGTGTAGATAAAGCGGGAGACATTGGGACTCTCCCCTACGAAATTTCATTCCTGCATATAGAGCATTCAAGTTTGACATGCAGTCCTGATGAAAAAGGTGATTGCAGGGCGATTCTGTTGCTTCGTATCCACTTAATAGCGCCTCATGATAAATTGCGCATATCAATACGTCTCCATCACCATCAGCAGTGCCGACGGATTGGTCTGGAATGACAACTATTGGGCACATGTAAGTTGCCGCAGAGGAATGAATCGCTCCCGCAAATGTACGTGAAGATCGAACTCTTCAGCTCTCAGTTGTATAGAATCCTCTTCCAAGAGTTGCAGCACTCTATGACCCTCTCTAAAACTGCCACTCCATACAACTTGCTTGCTGAAGACATTTCCGTCTTCCCTACTCCAATCAAAGATAATTTAGACCAAAACAACATTCTCGTTTTCAGCCATTGCAGCCTGGATGTTATCATGACTGTAGTTATCATCACTGTGGTTATCATCACTGTCGTTCGGAAGAAGCCATTCACAGTTAGGTTTCTGTCCAATATCATCTAATTGATGTATATTCACATTATCCCAAACATTCTTTAATTCCCAGACACGTCTGCTCTGTCTTTGAATGCATCTAGACGTTACGCTAGAGATCAAGTGCTGCTGAACTGCACCTTCGTTTTCCCTGGATGGCGCTTCTTCTTCATGTGAAGATATAAATCCTTCCCATGTGTCATCTAGTGCGTCCATGTAAGTATCAATCCCATCAAAGATTTCTCTCACAAGATTGGCATTATAAGTGTCGCTTCCATTTCTTGATTCCTCCATCTAGCCGCTTTTCGAGCTATGGGGAATAGGTTTTACTAGATATGTTGATGAAGAGTTTCCACCACGAAGAACCTGTAAGCCATATAAGAAGACTTTCATCCGACGACGAACGAAAATACTTTATATATTGACAATATGATTTTCGAGCTCATATACTTAGCATTCTGTCATTTTTCGCAGGCCGCCAGGAAAAATGGTGGGCCTTCTATTTATTTTTTATTTTTTCCTTAAACATAATTCTATATGTCATGACTAATCTATAAGTGTGCCATTTTATGAACTAATCTTAATTTCTTTGTTAATGCCTAAAAAAAATAATACAATGGGATTAGATTCACACCTACATAATATCAACTAGATATTTTGTGAAGGATTTAATATTATGACATTAATACATTGTACTTTTCCACTACATACTAGAGCTAGCTTGGCATCACAAATGTGTTAAGAAGATTATGATTCCACTAAATACTAGAGCTAGCTTGGCACCACAAATGTGTTAAGTCCATTTATAGTCTATTCAGAAGATTCATAATCTTCTCTTTAGATGGTAAGAAAGGACTCATAAATGGGTTGAACATTCATAATTGTTTCAAAATATGGGTGTCCATATAATTAACTTATATCCTATGGAAATATCACTAGTAATGACTTTTTGTAAGATTTTTTTAGTCATGTATACATTATTGTTACTACAAGTTTGTATTAGTCAGTTTAAGATTAAGAACATAGCAGTTTTAGTAAACTAGAAGTTAGAGAAACATAATTCTCAATTTATATATATTTCACAGTACAATCAAATGTACTGTAGATAGCTCACCACCTTTTATGCTACTTTATTGTTGTCTCAAAACAGCTTTTTTATGACCTTTGTCTAAAGCTTTGAATTTTCATTTAAAACATTTTTAAATTCCTTCAAAAGAAGTATGCCTTGGAATGATGATAAATTATGGTGGTTATTCCACTCAACAACTCGTTATAATAACTCTACTAAAATATATTATAAAATATGAACCATTTTATGCGAGGGTTTATTTTTCATTAAATTTATGGACGTGTTAATTAATCTTTATTCAGTACGTGTGAAAACTATAACTATGTGGAAAATATATAAAAATAGAATAAAACTCACAAACCACAAATTAACACAACATATAATCTAGGAAACCCTTTAGGAGAAAACATGATTAGAAGGTGAGGGTGCTTCACTTTGTTTCTTCAAATAAAAAAATGGATACAAGCACACAAATTTGGGGTCTATGGCATGCGGAAGCTCTAATTCTTGAATTCTATCCATTTTCTCTCTCCCAACCCATTCATAGCAACTCTTCTTGTGTGCGGAACAAAATGCTATAAAGTAGAATGAAACCCCTTTTCCTCTGAGTAGCTTGGTTATGAAACGACTTGATAGCATACTTGTGGTTGAGTTTGAATCCTTCAAATCCTAAATAGAATTAAAATATTGAATATTATATATTATTATTCGTCATGGTCACATAGATACCAAATATTATATGGATAATGGAGCTCAAACGGCATTCACTAAAATTATGGTGCTAAAAAATGGAAGGTCGACTTTTGAATGACATAAATTTTGTACACAGAATTTGATTGAGGTAATTCTTGAGTCATTAGATAGGAATTTCTATGGGTAACATAATATTGTTTTATATTGTTTTGTGGTAGGTACGCATCAAAATTTTACACACTTTATCAAACTCAGACTTGTATGTGAAAGTGATCCTATGAGTTGATTTCTCCCTTTTTCCACTTTAATAGATTCAATATGGATTAGAACAATATAATTATCCAATATTATTCACACATTCCCATTTTGGCAGTATTTTGATCTCGAAAAGCTTCTACGAAACGAGGCGAGGAAAATTCCCCTCCACTATTTCTGATATATACCATTTAGCCTTTCCTAGAATATATCCTTTCATCCCAATCTATAAAACTTCATGCTACTCTTGTATTGTAATTTTCAACCTCTTATGAAAAATTATATCCTCTCTCAGCTCTTCTTTAACATTTGTTACAAAATCCTCCACAAAAGGTAGGACGTATTCCTCTTGTTGATCTACAATAAAAATATGATAAAATTTCAAATTCTTTACATTCACCTCTGAGTAAAATCACATGTATAGGGTTACAATGATATTATAGGTGTTATTCCCCACATTTTATGGTATCTCAAAGGACCCATATTGTTCATCCTTGACTTCCTAATACGACCTTGTATTCCCTTATTATTTAAATGTAACCATATATTAGCTCCCAAATTGATGAAATTATCTTTCTTGTGTTCATGATGCCTAGTCTTATTTTTTTTCTTGTGACTTACATAGTTTCTCTTGCATATATATGTGGATTTTCCTAATATTCCAAACAACCTTTTATACCATTAAGACATCCCTTGAAAGAGTGTTCCTCTCTCCTCCTTTCTATCCATATGAAATATCCAAAGGTTAGGGTAGAGAATATCCAAAGAAAACTTCAAATGGACACTCACTAGTAGTAGTGTGGAATACACTATTATAAGAGTGTTGTTTATACAAATGATCTAGATTTATGCAGGAATGCAATAAAATACAGAAATATACATAAACACATAGAAGAAATGGAAATAAAACCTCATTTCATTAATATGAAATAACAGAAGTATGCTTACAGAGATAATGGAAATAAACTAGCTAGGGTACTAGTAGCGTATCTCTGAGAAGAGATGTGGCAGCTACATGCCTATGAACTATGTTAGAATCAGGCTCGAAGGCCTATTTATTTTTTAGAAACAATAGAATACCCTAAACATCGAAAAACCTAACCATAGGAGATGAAGCGCCAAAACTATGGGTCCCATTTGGGTAAATTGGTGTTTCAAATTTCCCTTGATGTAACTTTGGCACACACTCTCCATTTGACATGCATTATTCCTCATTAGAAATATCTATCTGAGGACTACTGATCAGAATTTGGATCAGGGCCTAAAACTAGATAAAAATTCAAAGTGATTGAAATTGCTTCGAACCTGAACAATCTGATAGAGTTCGTCGCCAAGATTCTGGTGCAACTCATTTCATAAAAATTCGACTTTTTCTAACTGAGTTATCCTCTATTGCTCGTTTTCCAAAACAGGAAAAAAATGAGCATAACAGGTACAATGCTGATGTGGGAGGTACAATCAGCATTACATGAATATTCTCTAGATTGTAGCCAGTGACACTGTGACAAGTGTCATCTTCAGATTCACCATATGGGTCAAGTGAAGAGAACAAATTCCCAATGACCTTCAAATGTTCCTAAGTTGGAATTTGAATTTTTTTTAAGGCTTAGAGAAAAATACAACTAGAGGGTGCCACTTGTCCTCTCTCGTGGGCCACCTCCTAGCCCTAAGGTCTAATTATTTCGAATTATTTGGTGATATTAAGGTTTTGGAACATTGGATATATGGTGGTGTGTGTGTGTGTGTGTGTGTATATATATATATATATATATATATATATATAACGTACCCCGATACCCTCGTAGGAAAATGCATGGAGTTAGTAATTTTTTTCAGCATTCACGAATGTGTGACCTTATAATTTACTTTATATATTTCCGCATTAACGATTTAAATACCCATCATCATCACTTAGAAAAATATTTAGTAAAAATCATAGTGAGTTACACAACCATTAATTGTCCTTTTTGTAGCATATTAACTTAAATTTCCTGCTATAACTATGCATCCATCCCATGATCATTTTAATTCAATTAGTAGATCACCTAATTGATAATATAAACATCGCATCATGAAAGAAATTAACATCATGAAAATGACACAATGAACAATCACATAAATAGACATCGATATACCCTGGAAACCTCATAGGGTGAAAACCAACAAACGTTTAATTTTATTAGTAAACGCTCGTGAGGGTTGTTACCCCTCACTCAATGGTTATAAGGGAGTCCATCCCTTGACCATTGTCATAAAAATTACATAGAAAATAATCTTAAATGAAACATAACTAGCTATAAGCTATTACAATCATCATGATACCATTTACCCACGAATCATCAATATTTGTCTTTGTAGTCATACTATTTCCTTCAGTGGATCATCATGCAATTGGAACTAGTAAACCTGCATGGACTAACAACTCTTTATCTTCGACAATGTTAAACTTGAAAAATAATTTTCTCAAGTCATCCTTCTTTCCTGCCATTACCGTCATCAACACGCTTGATATCATGATTAGATAAAATATTAATAAACCAATAATCAATATCTATTTTTGACACTTCAAAAAATATTTGTATGCATGTATAAAACATAACCACATTGAAATTAATTTCCTTCTTTAACATCATTTCACATGCATTAGTAACAAATAAATCACTATCAAGCATCCTCTTTCTAACAAACACTAACAAAATCTTGCATGCACTTTCACATTATTTCCAAAAGAAAGCTAACATACTATATAATAATATTGTGCATGCAAATGCATAACAAGATTCCAAGATAACTATCCCAACAAGAAATTTCTCTTTTTGCCTACTCTTATGTTTTATTTTCAAAATGGATTAATGCAATAGATGTTATACTTATGCATGTGAATACATGTTCTTTTCCAAAAACATCTTTTCCACCCAAGATCTATTCATAATGGTTATTATGTATAACAATGCCAACTCTATTTCAAACAAAGTTAACATACAAGTTATAGTTTTGTGCATGCAATAACATATCTTGTTCTTCGTGCATGTAAAACATATATTTATTTTCAAAAGAAACTAAATAAATATTTCATGGAAAAATAAACACATTTCTTTTCCAAGGGTCAAACACATACCACTTATTATGTCATGCATGCAAAGTGACATTTCCCTCTCATCCAAAAGATATAACCAATAACTATGCATAATATTCTCCGAAAATAAAGCTAATACCATAGTTAATCCCTTTAGGTTTGCAAAAGACATATTATTTTTTCCAAAAGAAGGCCAACGCAATAAATATTATGTTATTGCAATTTCCTTTTCTCTAGAAATTTAATACTCAAAACTATATTTTTCCCATGCATGCAAGCATATATTTTTCTCTAAATAATCTTACATAATAAATCACGTGATTACTCTTTTTCCTCTCTAAGAATCTAATCCAATAATACATACAAGGATATATTTTTCTCTTCTATTCTTTTTGAAGAGTTTTAACACAATAATTATTTCCTTGCATATAATCATATATTTATCTTCCTTGGAATTTAACACCTTAATTATTATTTTTCCAAAAGATATATAACTCAATAGCTATTATGCAGAAAATACAAAATATATTCTTATCATTTCACATATTAGAGCGATTTGTAATATTTCCTCAAGAAATAACATGAATACCAAATCCTTCTCAAATAACAAAACCAATTTCCTATTACGCAACGGTTTTATGTGAGCTACCCCTCACATAAGTTATTTATATATTTTTACATGACTGCAGCTCCCCATGCATGTAAAATCACATAATAATTTCTAGTAGATCAAATATACTAAATAATTATTCATGTGCACCTAAGCACATACTCTTTTTAGGAGTCCAATATTTCTCTTTAAGTTTTAATGAATATGCATCATGAGAACATACTTGGTAATTATATAAATTAATTCCTTGTAAATAATCATCAGCATAATTGTTATGTTTATATGTACATAAACAATTATTCTTATCTCATTGAAAACTGAAATGGAAGCACTACGTTTCACTTTGTTTTTCCTATTTTAGTCATCCAATTTGGATGCGTATTGTGAACATATGGAAAAGAATTTAACAAAACCAAAAGAGGTTTTTTTTGGAACAGACATAACAAGAATAAATTCTCTCATTTTTGTCGCAGGAGTCATTTTTTTTAATATTTGAATGAATCTTTGATGCCCATTGTTCCAGATTTAAATATTAAATAATTTCCTGTTTTTGTCATCAAATTTAGACACAGTTTCCCACCAAATGGAAACGATTTTTGGAAAACCCAAATAGGTTTCGGTTTCAAATGGGTTCATTAAAAGTAACCTCTCTTGGTTTTTACACTAATGTTAGAGTTTGGAAGATTCAAATGAATCTTTGGAGCTCATTTTTCCAGATTTAAATGATAATTAATTCCCTATTATTTTACATCCATTTAGGACACGGTTTTATAGACATGGGAAACGAATTTTTAAAATCTAAAAGAGGCTTTGGTCATAACATCCTCTTTTACAAAAACATATTTCAATTTTTTCATATCTATTTCGGTTTGGGAGATGCAAATTCATATATAGACTCTATATTCCAATAACTCATGCAATTCACAGAATTATTTTGCCATGAAAATATTTTATCCATTCACAACACATGAATTATTCTCATAATTCAATGACTACGACACTTATTCCTCTATGAAAAAAATTGTATAGAGTTTTAATAAAGAATTAATATTAATTCTTTATCACATGAAATTTTTCTTGCGAATAAATTCATTTATTATATCATCATGGCCCATATGAAAACAAAATGATTTTAAAAGAATATGGTTACTTATCTCTTGATGCATGCTTGGAATACTCTTTTCCTCTTCCTTGGCTCCATTCTCCATGTATTCTTCCATTCCCCTTCTCTATTTCTCTCATAGGCTTATAATAAATAGAACTAATAAAATGGAATAGCTTTTATAAATCATAAAAGCATTCTAGCTTTTTCTAAATCATAAAAGAATTCCAGCTTTTCTAAATCATAAAAGCATTCGAGTTTTTTTTTTTAAATCATAAAAGCATTCCATAAAGCATCCATAAATTTGATTCTCCTAAATCACAAAAGCAATCCATAAATCTCTCATGCTTTTATTTTTAAAGTTAGAATTTCTTTTTCCTTATGAGAAAAATATCACTTATCCATACTTTTTCCAAAACTATTACTCATTATTTCTAAAACAAAAGATATTACTCATTATTTCTAAAACTCATAAAATATACCAACTTGCAAATACAATTTATTTCCATAGAAGAATATAAATTCTTATAAATAAAATAATTAAGAAATAATTCTTCAAATATTCTTATAATCAAGCATTACAAGAATATTATTCATGTAATATCAATATAAAAATAAATAATATTTAATTATTTAACAACCCTCATTTTACGACAGCTTTTACGGTGGCTTAAGCCAAGGATATTACAATTAATATTTTCAAAACGCACTCATGATGGATCCTACTATGTTTGGAGGGTCTTCTAGTTAAAATGCTGAAGGGATTAATATGGCAGTGTCAACAAGATTAGTGTGTGGAGTTCCATTATATCACCATGCAAAACATTATGGCAGAGTCGGGGCTCAAACCCTTGCCATCCTGCCAACAATCCACACGACTTACCACTAAATAGACGTCTGGAGGGGGCCAGCCACCTCCCCACGTGCCGAAGCACCGAGACCAAGAGCTCTGATGGTTTGAAATGATGGGATTTTTTAAAGCATGTCTTATGATAATAAATCATAGTTAAACTACGTTAATACCCAACTAATCCACCATTAGCAATAGATACATTTAAACATTAAAGGCACACTTATCTTATCACTAAAATTTGTCTTATCTGCCCATAATCTTACTTAGCGCTAATTAAGATGAGGATTATGTTGGTGGAAAATTCGGAGGCATGCCAATTTTTGTGGACTTCTAAAGTTAATAGGCACTTCTTCTAGTTTTAGAGGAGAAATTGGGGAAAATTTGTTTTGGTCATAAATCACTCAATATTTGACCAAACGGAGCTCAATAAAAGACATTATTAGCATTTTGGCATCTTAGGAATCCATTGGATTAGGTTTCATAGGCAGATAAGGCCATCTTTAGGTGCTTTAGTGCGTTTGAATATTTTTGAAGGCTAGGGCCATCAGGTGTTGAGCCCATTGCCAGAGCATCCAGAGTCCAATTTCAACAAATGAATAGTCAATTTTTACTATCTTGGACATTATGAAGCCCATGGTACAGTTTTCAGAGGCATTTTGAGTCTTCTAAGTGTGATTTTTCCATAGAGAATTTTCATGGCACCTAGAGCCACTAGGTGTTGGAGGCATAGCCAGGGGAGCCAATGGCCATTATGAGTTAATGAATAATGTACTTTGTATTTTTGACATGTTATGGAAATAATGAGATAGCTTTCAAAAGCAGAGGAAGAATTCTAAGGGTGTTTTTCCACAAGATAGATCAGGGAAGCATCAAGGCCACTAGTAGAAGAGGTCATGCCCAAGGGAGTCATGGTCCATTTTGGGTGATTGAAAAATCAATCTCGGGGTATTTTGGTATTCTGAACACATGAAAATTGTAAAATAATTTGACTATCTTAATCTCAGAGAGCCTAGTGCATTGATGGAGGCTGAAGGATACGTAGCCCAAGTGTTGAGGGTGAACTCCTTTATTATTTTGTTGTTATGTGTGGTTGGTTATTTCTTTGCAATTTATGTTTTTTTTTCATACATTTAATAATCTAGAAATAATTGATAATTTCTCACACAATAAGCATGTAAAAAAACATATGAACTTGATACAAGAATTCAATTTCACAAACATACGTATGGGTATCGAAAATTTTTGTCAATTCGTGCACATCTTGATCCCTTTGTTGTCGCAGCATGGTCCACTGGATGTACTTATCCTCATATCCCCCCACGAGGTAATATTGTTCCTTGATGCTGTCTCAGAATAAATTCTAGGTGGGTGCGACCGAGAATAGAGAGGTTTCCCTATCATCCCTTTTCTCACACTAGGTTTCCCACCAGTATTTGACATGGGGGGCAACTTTGAGGAGTGAAAAAATACTCTTTTCTCGATCCGAGAAATCATGGACCGAGAAATACCCTTCTAGAAAATTAAACCATCTATCGATGACATCTTCATCTATCTGGTCTTCAAATACAGGAATGTAAAAGTTTACATGTACCTTGAAGGGAGTGGCACCTCCAGAGTGGTTTTTGGATGCAGATGCGCCATAGGTGGGCAGCTGTTGAAGGATCTGAGCAAAGTTATCCATCATCGTGCTCATTTGCTTCTCAAGGGCCTCCTCGAGCAATATTTTGATAGCATATCCTGCTCCCTCGTCTTTCTTTTCTTCTGCCATAGGGGGTCGTCGGGGTTTGCGAGGTTGATCTTGCAAGGGTTCAACCAGATCAAGCCTTAACTCCTTATACCATGACCGCGTTGGGGACATGCAAAGAAAAATAAGGAAAGAGTAGACCCCTATGATACCACTGATCTATATTTATGCAGGAACACAATAAAATAGAGAAATAGACATAAATATAGATATGCATTCGAAATAAAACTTCATTTCATTAATATAAAATAACAAAAATATGCTTACGGATATAATGGAAATAAACTAGCTAGGGCACTGATAGTGTATCTCTAAGAAGAGATGTGGCACATACATGCCTATGAAATGTGTTTAAATGAGGCTCAAAGGCCTATTTATTGTTGATAAACAATATAAAACCATAAACATCCAAAAACCCAACTGTAGGAGATGAAGCGCCAAAACTATAGGCTCTGTTGTGGTAAAATTAGTGTTTCAACTTCCCCAAGACGTAACTTTGGCATACGATCTTCGTTTGATGTGCACCATACCTAGTTAGAAATATATATCTTATGAATATAAATTTTAATCTGACAAATATTAGTCTAATAACCCCTGTTGCTCCCGATTTTCCCAAAAAACATCATTTAGGGCCTCAAAACGGCTTCGGAAGTTTAGGACCCGAAAAACTACGAAAAACAGTAAGTTGTGCCAAAATTGAAAAGCTGAAAGAATAGATGGTGGGGGTTCAAATGGAATAGGTGGGTGGTAGCCAATATGCACTTGGATCATTAGGGCCTCCAAATGGCTCCAGATGTTGAAGACTCGAAAAACTGCAAAAAATGGTAAGTTGTGCTAGAACTGAAAAATTGAAAGAACTGATTGTGCGGGTCCAAATGGAATAGGGAGGTGGCTGAAAATATGCATATGGATCATTCCTCCCTCCTTAAGAAGCATTGGTCCCCATTGCGTTAAGCTCCTCCACGAGAGGCAAATTTTTCTGAACTTGGTATTGGATTTGTCCAGGATGTCGTGGACTTGCTAGAGGACATGCCTGCAGATGTGCTGGATGCATTCAATAAATTTTGTTTCCTAAAACGCTACATGTGTGGATTCTATTTTTGTAATTGCATGAGGTATGGAAATATCAGGCGGTGGTGCGTCGGGGGTCAGATCGATGAAGTGCTTGTCCTGACAATGTAGAGGAACCTCTGTGGGTGAGGAGAAAATTTCCTCATATTCCTCCATGACTTTTTCCATCTGCTATAGCTCTTCATGGGAGCCATGTTTCGAATTTGTGGGCACAATATTCTTCTTTCCCTATGAGTGAGTTGTAAGGAAAATAAATTTCCTGGTTTGAGAAACAATTTTACTTCGTTGTTTTGCAATAGTCGAGGAGATGGCACGAGGCTGTACTACCTCTGGTATCAGGTACAATTTATTTCCCAAAGTAATAACAAAAAAATTAGGCCTAGAATCATACACAGCATGTCACCTCCACAAGTATGGTTGGCCCAATAATACATCAGCTACATTAAGAGGAGAAACATCACAAAATACCTCATCCATGAATGGCTTGATGTTGTACGAAATTCAACACTACTGGCGGACATGGAGATCCCACCTCAGGTGAGGCCACCTAATGGTATACGACTGTGGGTGTGCTATGGTCAGTAGGCTGAGTTTCTTCATGACCTCTGCTGAAATGAGGTTCTTTTGGCTTTCGTTATCAACAAGAAATTGCACTGGACAACCCTTCACCCACATTTGCGAATGGAAGAGATGCTTCCCTTCCTTTGGATCCTCGAGATCCTCCCTCTGGAGCTTGGTGGTGGAAACAATGGAACTGGGGTCCGCATCAAAGATCTTATTCTAGTTTTTCCTCAGGATCAAAACATGCATCTGATTCGAGTGCCTTTAGTTCATCCACCAATGACTGTTTGGCCCAACACAAGTTTGTGTTGTGAGTGGGGTTGTTATGAGATTCAAACTTTCCTATATCCTTATTTCGATTTTTGGTGGTGTTCTAAGTCACCCTGCTTTACCTCTGCCCCCTGTTATGTGGTTTGGGGTCACCTTTCCCTATCTTCGGATTCGTTGATCCAATGTATCGCTTTTTATGCTTACATTTATGCTCAATATTGGCGGAATACCGATATGTTGTGCTAAGTGAGGTAATGTTGAGGAACTCCATTTCCTTTTGAATGTGTCTATGCAGAAAACTACGGTACTTGAGAACCAAATATCTCTCTGAATCTTTAATACCCAACTTTGTGTGCAGGGTATGGAACAAATTCGTCAGTTCGTGCACATCTTGATCCCATTGCTGCCGCAGCATGGTCCACTGGAAGTACTTGTCCTCATAGCTCCCCACAGTGTAATATTGTTCCTTGATGCAGTCTCGGAATGAATTCCAGATGGGTGCCACCAAGAACAGAGAGGGTTCCCCCTTGTCCTTTTTATCACAGTATGTTTCCCACTAGTCCTTGACATGGGGGGTGGCTTTGAAGACTGCAAAAATAATCTTTTCTCAATCGGAGAAATCATGGACCGAGAAATACTCTTGTAGAAAATTAAACCATATACTGACGACATATCCATATATCTGGCCTTCAAATAAAGGAATGTTAAATTTTACCTGTACCTTGAAGGGAGTGGTGCCTCAAAATTGGTTTTTGGATGCAGATGCATCGTATGTGGGCAACCATTGAAGGATCTGAGAAAAGTTATCCATCATCGCGTTCCTCTATTTCTCGAGGGCCTCCTTGTGAAATATTTTGATAGGATCTCATACTCCCTCATATTTATTTTCTTCTACCATGGGGGTTCGTTGGGTTTTGTGAGGCTCATCTTACAAGGGTTCAACCAGATCGATCCCCAACTACTTATACCCTGACTGCGTTGGGGACATGCAAAGAAAAACAGAGAAAGAGCCTACCCCTCTGATACCATTGATCTGGATTTATGCAAGAACGCAATAAAATATAGAAATAGACATAAAAATAGAGATGCAACAAAAATACAACTTCATTTTATTAATATCAAATAATAGAAATATAATTACATACATTATGGAAATAAACTAGCTAGGGCACTCGTAGTGTATCTCTGAGAAGAAATGTGTACATGACTCTGAAGTGTGTCAAAATGAGGCTCAAAAGACTATTTATTGTTGAGAAACAATATAAAACCTTAAACATCGAAAAAACTAACCGTAGCAGATGAAGCACCAAAACTATGGGCCCCGTTTGGGTAAAATTGGTATTTCAACTTCCCCAGGACGAAATTTTTACATACGCTCTCTGTTTGACATGCACCATACCTTGTTATAAATATATATTCAAGGGATATAACTATTTGTGTGAGAAAAATTGGTTCATGAACCCATGTTGCTCTCGGTTTTCCCAAAAAATGTCATTTAGGGCCTCAAAACGGCTCCGGAAGTTTCGGACCCGAAAAACTGCTAAAAATAGTAAGTTGTGCCGAAAATAAAAAAATGAAAGAAGTGATGGTGGGGGTTCAAATGGAATATTTGGGTGACCACAAATATACACCTGAATCATTAAGGCCTCCAAATGGCTGCAGATTTTCAGGACCCGAAAACCTGCTAAAAATAGTAAGTTGTGCTGAACTGAAAAACTGAAAGAACTGATGGTGTGGGTGCAAATGGAATATGTGGGTGGTGACCAATATCCACCTTGATCAACACTAAATTTATATCATAAGTGTTCTTATTCTTATGAATTTAACACCTCAAATACTACACCAAAGTCTTATTAACTACTTCTATCTTGCCCATTATTATGTGGATGGAATGTTGTATACCTCCTTAACTTAATGTACATATTATCCCACAATTTAGTCCAAAATGCACTAACAATTTTTTTACCCATATAAGAAAATGTGGTCCTTGCTTTCCATAGTGCACCCATACCTATTCAAAGAAACCTTTGCCCCTTATTTCCTACACATGGTCATTCTATGGGGCATCAAAACACACAGCTTGTTGAACGTATGAACTACCATGAATAAGTACTAATGTGTATTTTATTTTTTTGTTAAACCTCTTATAGATTGCACGAAAATTCTTTCCTAACAGTGAGTGGATATAGGTAAGAGATTATATAAACCTTCTTTCCTATTACTAAGAGTCTAGGTACAATAAAACATGCATCCTCTTATGATCATGTATACATTTTCTTGCATGTTGTGCCAATACACATGCGTCTACAAGTTGGTCACTATATTCCCTACACCAAAACCTCCTGAAACTTTGTAGGTGTCACCCTCTCTATTTAACAACAATCACTCACCCTTCTTAATGCATAAATTATTTAGCTAGTAGAGTAACCCATCGTAGAAATGGTAGTCAATTGTGTTGTCACCATTTTGCACATGAACATGCCTCTACAACTATTGATACACCACCTTGAATTCCCAATCCTATGAATATGAATCTTTTTATGAATGATGGGTTGATGGCTCGATGTGCATGATATTTCAAAAATTTGTGATCTTTGATATTGACGTCCTTGACAACATGTTGACATACTTATTATTATGGACCCTATTGCACTATATCACTAATGGAACTCATATATAAAAGGCATCCACTTGTAATTCCTAATGTCTTTGTTGGTGAAATTATATGTTTTTAGTTTCCAACATTAACTTATCAATTTGAGACTCGTAAGCTTTGAGGTGCAAGCGAAGGTAACGCAAGATCAAGCATCAAACCTATACTAGGGCATAAGATCATTGTAAAAGAATATACCATTCATTTTCCGGAAGGAAACTCTAATATACCACTCATTTACTGGAAAGAACACTCATATAAGGAATTAAAAGAATCTCAAAAAGTTATTAATTTAAAGGCTCTTAATCTAAATGAAACATGAAATTCATAACAAAACCAAATTAAATTTAACTAATGCTTCCGCTATGAAAATAAAGTCACACTTCAAACTACTCTACATTAGACTTCTAAAAGAAAATTAAACTATGGAAATGAACAATCTATATACAAAATCAAATTACTACTATGAAATCAACTTCTGTATTTAAAAAATAAATTCAACTTAAAACACACTCCTCCCAAAATTGAATCTATGCTATGGTTTAATAATTTTCCTATGATATCAACTTGAATCACACTTGACAGTGTTCTAAATTGACTAACTACTCTCTCTGCCTCACACACTCAATCAAATGAAATTAATAAACTCTTATCTATAAGATTTAACTAATTTCACACACCATTCAAATCGTTTTACAATCTCGTAAGAAATCCTTAATATATTTCCAACACCAAATCTTGCAAAACTCTACCATATCCTAGCTCTATTTTAGGAAATGAAAGGAAAAGGTAGAACTATGAAATACTATTTGATCACACATAGAAATGAAATTCAATACAAGGAAAACTCAACCAAAATACTACAATGTAATTCTGCTAATTAATCAAACTTCAACTGGAATATAATTCAAAACCTAGAAACCCTTAATGTCAACACTGTGCTATGAATATTACTTTTAAAGAATAACTACATGTAGGATTTCACAATCCTAATGTAAAACACTACTTTCCCTCAAATTTAAAACTATAAAAAATTACAAACCCTTACTGTAACTACTATTTCAAGAACTATATTTAAACATGCATACAATTATCAGGCCTAGCTCTAATGTTCAAGGACAAATCTTCACTAATTGACACTACTATCACTCATAATTTTACTCACTATAAAAATTTTGTTAACAAAGCACTTCCAAAAACAAACAACACTTCAATAAAAACTCTATAATCAAATGACAGATGTATATATATGGAAATCCTCTTAGACTCCCAAAAAACAACTCAAGATCAATTAATAAAATTGTAACTCAAAATTCTCACTGTTCAATTACAGACTTTCCGAAAGTAATTCGAAAACAATTCTCAACCCAGGATGTTGTTTGTAATAACTTCAATCACACACACACACACACACACACACACAGATATATATATGTGTGTGTGTGAGCATCAACCCTGCATGGGGATATACATACAATTCAAGGTCTTTGACCACACTATTTTAACACAGAATGCTATCATTCAATTTCATGAAAGAATATGTGTAAAATTCTAAACTTTAACTATGATGTCGACACACATCAGCCTATCGAATGCACGTTCTATCAATTCAATTCTCTATTGCTAGCATTCAGAAGATGAGAATAGGGGATTCAAAGCTGTATTCAATTTAATATATATGCTTGTTCAATCATTTTAACATGTGGATTATAATGATACGCTGGAGTAAATCATTCATAGATTCTTGTTGATTTGGTAACATCGATCTTTGCAATTTCAATTTAAATACTTCCAGCAAACAAGTTTCATGAAAACATTCATATAAGGCCATTCATGAAAAAGAGAAGACAATACTCAATTACACTATAGATGAAATCATACAAAGAATACCAAACTTCTAATAAGAAATATGATTATGTAAATGATTAATTGAAATTAAAATGAAAATTCGAAATCAAAACTAATGAAAAATCACACAACTAATTAAATCCACCTACAAATGAACAAAACTTCCTAGACTTTGGTGGGCCCTTGCCATAACTAGGAAGGTTAAAACTTACAATGGGAAGAATATATTTACACATTCAAGCTAGAAATGCACTGCAACTATACTCATAGCAACTCGAATTAACACATGCTCATGTTATGATAGTGGAAAAAAAAAATTAAATTGAAATAAAAGGGTATTACAAAAATTCAATGCTTACGTTCAACAATGATAATGTCCAATGTTTATATCTTGGTATGCTCGTTACAATGTGGGCCTTTATAGGCATCAATCTCATACATAAAATAGCAATGGATCTCTTTACAAGGAAAACTCAGAAAACCATAACTAATCCAAGATTCACAATCTTGTTGCCATAACAATCTTTCTCTTCTTGGAATAACTACTCCCATCTGATTACTAGCATTAGGATGTGCTGCATTCATTCTTATCTAGAACATTTCCAACTATATTTGACCCAAAAATCCAAAACAAGGTTGTTTGGAAGATTTTACAAATCTGGAATTTTCATATTTTTATATAATTTGGTCCCAACAAAACCCTACATATCTCCTAAACCGTAAGAAATTGTAGGAAAATTTTTTAGGTGTAATATACTTGTTGTATTTGGACCATAACCCATGTTCCCAAATTTCTTCATTATTCTTCATCTACATGTAAATCGAGGCGAAAGTTGATACTTCAAAATTTGTTGTAGATTTGCGTAAATTTTCTAATTTCCTTCTAGAGAGCGACATGAGTGACCTGGGTGAAATACAAGTTATGGAAATGTATAATAACATTAATTTTGATAATAAACTCATTCGGTTTCTCCGGCAGCATGCCAAAAGTGTCAAAGCCCTAAATTAGGCATTTTCACACTCAACTAGCTTATGAAGGATTTCAGCGATGGAACCCTATGATAAATGTACTTGAAAAAACCATCATCAGTGAATCATAGCATAATCAACTTTAATTATATAGAAGTAAGAAAGAAATTTATAATCAACCACAAGATACAAAATATGATTTGGCGGCAAATTAGAGTACAAAATGGGCTAAAAACCTAGGTTTTAGGGCATGAATGGTGATATTCCATGAAAAAAACATAAACATATTCTAGGCCCAAAATCCCCCCATGTCAAGGCTTTTCATGCCCTCATGCAAATAGATACCTTTCTCATATGTATGTTTTTATGGCATCATATCTTTAGGGAGGGTTAGTTCTTGTGGAGCAATATTGTATGAAGATTTTATTGCAATAGATTTGATTTCAAGAGTGACACTAATTGAGGAGAAACAATAGATATGTTAATAGGAAAATGATGAATAGGATGATAGGTGAAAATGGTAATGGAAGATGTGATGAGATGGCGATGGTAAAATGTGTGTTTGCATGCTTTGTTTTTGTGAGGCCAATGCTTATGGTTGGTTCCTTCATGAAAGGCAACAATGAATTCACCCTCTATTGGATTGAAAATATGTGTGAATGTAGGAGAAGGAACTATAGTTATTGCTTTTGTTTACATGAACCATGTTATTATGACCCTATTAGAGTAGCATGCAAATGGATGGTATATGGAAAACCAGATATACAGGATATGTAGTGGTTAATCATCAAAGATTGCTTAAATATATAACTAGTTAAAGAATCTTAAGCCAACTCTGCCTAAATTTTTACCCTTGTTGTTGATGTCCTCGGCACTGCAAGATGAAGTAAATTTGGAATGGTTGGTGCTGATGTGACTACTGATATGGCCTGCTGAAGTAGATGACAGATAAATTAAATATGTTAAAAGGTCTCTACATCCACATTATCCTGAAAATGTTGATGCATGTGTATTTTTTTTTATCGTGGCTTCTGGAGATAGCACAAGTACCATCATCAATAATCCTCTTCATTAAAATAAAGTAAATAGGTTAAAATAAATAAAAATTAGCTAACCATGCTCCAAGTCCAACAATAGTGCAAAATGATAATGAAAACCATCAGTGAGCATAGCATGAAAATGTTAATTTGAATATGAAAATTCCAATAATATCGCCCCCCCCATACCGATAATCTTGCATGTCCGCATGCAAGCTAAACCTCTAATAGAGACCAAAGATTAATTAAGACTGAAGGTCTAGGGTTTCTATATTACAGTCATGCTTTATTGACTTAAATTATAGGGCTAATTAAGTGATATATTGTTAGTAAGTTTCATGTGACGTCAACTTCCTTTGCATCAATAAGATAAAGAAAATTTATGACCAGGGATTCAATGATGTCAAGACATACCTTTATTATTCAAAAAGAGTAACTAATATGAGGGCTAATAAAAGAATGCTAACAATGTTCTTACTGCAGGGATAGAGTCATCCTAAAAATGGTTAACCATAAAAATTTCCATAAGGTATCTTAAGATAGTCCAAAGAAGTGATTCTTCACTTTAAATAACCTCATTAAAATAGGAGTGAAATTATTTTAAAAACCATGGCATTAAAATGGATAGAAATAATGAATAATAAATATGACAAAATTATACCTTCCGAGGATGATTGCATTATCATTACCCAAGCATATAGTTGGATATCCTCTTATTCAAGAAAAGTGAATCACCTACACTAAAGGGCTCACATCCATGAAAATAAAATTATTTCCAAAAGCTAAAACTCCAAAGCACATTACTGAAATGATCTTAAATCCATCCTCAGAGAGATATGATAATGATTTCAAGGAAAGATAAAAACAACTAAGTAAATTATAGTGTAAAATTAACTTTAATACCATAGGCATGGCCCTGCTGCGAGAAAGCATTTATAGCCTCGACATGGATGGCTCTTAAACCAACAAAATGCTAGTTTCCCACTTGTTAGATATAGATTTAGAGTCATTCAAATTCTTTTAATTTTATTCGGGACTTACCTGAAGACCATTGTCCTAGCTTGGTAACCAGCGAATGATAGTGCCATTCAAAAGAGATAACAAGAATGAACAATTTGACTCGTCATAAGACATCTTTTCTTCTAGTATTTTAACTTGAAATCCATTACCTTGGCTTCGTGACCAATAACGGTAATGTCATTCCCATTGAGACTCATGATCATAGTAGCTCAGATTGTAATGATACCTACTATCTCTCAATTAATATGTTTATGTTAAAAGCTATGATTATCATTAAACTTAGATAGGTTACTTAATAGGTGGGGAGGAAAATCTAGTCCTTAAGAGTGAAGGATGGCGTGAAAAGTTTTTAATTACTAATCTTTACTTGTTGGTCCTGCTACCATAAGGACTCAATTTAAAAAAAACCATCAAAGTTAATGACTGAAATATTCCTTGAGATGGTCATGTTAGGGTCCTTATGAGAGCTAATTATGATTTTATAGGAGTGTTCCACCATAGGAGGATTTCCATTAAATCTTGGAAGAGAAACTTGAAAAGGCTTCTTTGATGACAGTTTGTCAAGATTATGAATGGAAAGTATAGTAATAAAAATTTTCCTAACTATCCCAGTAAATAACCTTGGAAAATAATCAAATTCATTTTAAAATATGAGGCATTAAGATTGAAATGCTTCTAAGAAGTCTTACCACAAGAGTGCATAGTGACAAAAAATTCAATGGTTGTGCCTTTGGAATTAACAATGTTTTTGTAAGGATTTTATTTCAAATGAAAATTTCATTCATTTCTCTTATACTACCCTACCCTAATTTAGAGAGACAAATATCTCCTTCAACTGTAGGAGTACTTCCAATGCATCCATGTGCGTAATAGTTTGTTGAATAAACTCACACTCACTTTTAAAGAATAAACTTCAACACATACCAGAGTATGAGAATCTAGTTGCTTTAATTGTTATGGTACCAAGAGTTGTTGAATAATGAGGGAATAGGGTGTATTAACAGCTACTTGAAATGAGGATTCAATCAGATCCACCTATTTATGATTCTCCAACATATGCAAGTCTTCCACAGTTTGATAATCACTCACTTGGAGGAACAAGGGATCAAGTGAAATACGAAAGATAAACCCCTCAAGTTCAGGCTGAAATATCTGCTTTTCAAATTGACAAGAATGGTGAAGGGAAATTTTGTGGTTTTTAGATTCTACAAAAATTTTATAATAGGTTCCAATCATATATTTATCCTTTAATGGTCTTTGAATTATATCTTCGTGGGGTGAATGCTTTATAGTGATAGGAGATGTTTCCAAATTCACTCCTCCCCCCAACCTTGAAGATATATAATTTTGTTCAGTGGTGTTAGTGTCACTATTTGCATACTTCCACTAAGGATCAAAAAACATTTTTGCATGTGCATCTTAGGTGTCACACTATAAATAATTTTCAATCATTCCATTAGGTCATGATATAAAATTGTTCCAGTGGTGGTTGTCCTTGTCAAGTGTCCCATTTTCCTTCACAAGTATATGCCTACTGACCCTCTTCCATGTCTTCATCATACTGAAAAAAAAAATTTGCTCTGATTTCACATTTATTCAAAATCACTCATTGAGTTAGTTTCATTCATTTCTCATTAGGTCACTAGGGTTTCATCAGGTCAAACCATTGCATTGTCTCATTTTCAATAAAGGGTAGCAGAAGGTGTGAAGGTGACCCAAAATAAACTCATGACTTGCTTCAGTCAGTTCAAATGTAATAATTTTTCAGTTTCCCAAAGGCTGCCAGCTCAAAAATCCACATGCCAACACAAAATGTCAAAGGGAGTTGTCTTTTCCCAAGGGTGCCCAAGTCATCATTGTTCACAAGCACTAAACCCTAATTTCCTCTTCCACTGAGCTAGGGCTTGCTATGAGAAAGAGACATATGAATAGAGGAGCCATAAGTTAGGTCATCTCAGTAAGTATGAGGCCATTCTAACTCATAAGATCATGTCTCCATTATTTTCCAGGAAATCATTCCAAGAGTCAAGCCATTTGCCACTCATAGGGTCGGTTTTACTTCAAACTATGTTTCTGACCAAACAGAGATGAAGTTGACAAAAGTGAGAGAGGTTTTTGTCCATCATAGGTTCAATAAGAAAAATTTCATTTAGTTTTTACATAAGTGTCATGGTTTTATATAAATTTCAAAACTACAGGTGCCATAGGAGAGTTGTTGCTTTTCTGGAGTGACATTGGGAAAATCAAGTGTTCTCATAGCTAGAGTGTCTAAATGACTTGCTTGATGAGTAAAATAATTACTTGAGAGAGCGATATTTTGAATGAGATATCATGAGATCAATTTGGAGTTGAGGAAGGCCTCCAAAAATTTCCTGCACCAACACTTTGCATTTATGCACCTTCATTCAACACTTTTTGACTAGTCTTGGGAAAATCAACTTTTGATAGGTGAAATAGACTCCAATTAGCATAATAAAGGTATATCTAGAAATTAGACTTCAATATATTTGAAACGAGCTATCCTGGGCCCAATTTGGACACAGGGAATACCTCCAAATGTGGTCTACAAAACAGGGATGCAGTGGCGTTGCACTTTTGTCTTGGCGTTGCACTTTTGCAGATTGGTGTTGCGCTAATGTTTGAACGTTGCGCTAATGTCCAGTTCCCTCCTTAAGCTTCTAAAATTAGCTAAATTTCCTCAAATATTCAGAAAATATTTTCAACACCTTTGACAAGTAAGTAACATGAAAATTTCACCTCCTTGTACTCTTTAAGAGGAATTTCATGGTGTTTTTGGTTTCTATGTGAATTTGGAAAGTGGTTTAGCTACAAACCCTACATTCACTCTTTGTTCCAAAACATGGCACCCATAAACCTCACATTATATTCATACATCACTAAAAACCCTATTCCTTCCCTACAACACCATATCCCTTTCCCTAAATCCCTTTTCCCCTAAACCCTAAGTCCTAGGCACCTCAATTTCCTAGGCAACCCTATCAACCTTGTCAAAAATTTCTAATTCACAATCCTTTAGACATTTTATCCCCTTTCACCTCCTTGAGTTTAAATAACCTCTGCCCCCATATCCCTTATTTTTCAAAGAACTAGCCCTATTCCGTAGACCTATTTTCACTCCCCATCCCCATCTACCTCATCCCTAGGGTTTACACCATGGAAGAGGAAGGAGACACCATGGAGCAGGAAAGAGATATTATGGAGGAGGAGATAAACATAGAAGAATAGAGGATAATGCAACACAAAGGACCCAAATGACTAGGAGGAAACCAAGAAAAATACGTCTCAAGAATGCATTGGAGAAGGAGAAGCTTGAGGCAGAAAACCTAACTTTTGAAGGACAAACTCAAGGAAACAATAATTTGTTAAAGGGAGAAGGGTAAATTGGAACTACTTGTTGATATATCCATGATATAATAAAACAACTTATTTGGCATCTCTGGAGAAATTTTGGGGAAATTTGGAGAAAATTTGAGAAATTCAAAAAAATATTTGAAGGCACATTTTCGAGAAATGTCCTGTTTTGGACACCTTTTGTAGCAAAGATTGTAGACAATAAGAGAAGCATATTAGGAAACGAGAGGAGGTTTGTGTTCAAAACATGCTAGAGAACAAAAAATCTCTCTTTTTTGAAAAAAACCATATGGATAGAGAGGTATTGATCCATGTATGAAGCCTGGTTTTGCAGAAAACTAAACAAATTTTGGCACACAGAAAATATGCCAAAAACGCAATGCCCTTGGCGCTATACTTTTTCTTGGAACCTCCAATAGAAAAAGGGTCACCACCATCATGCTCAAATGATGAATACATCAACAACAACAAGTTTCAAAAAATTTGGAGGAGAACTGGTCCCTCAAAAGTGCAAAAACCCACCAAATTTTCATGTTTCTGCCTCCTTTTTGACCTCGGCGCTCCACTTTTACCATTCTTGACAGAGGTGATTTTTGACAGGGAAGATGAGAGTCATTTTGGAAAATGGAGGCATATTTGGACACTAGACTCAGAAATATTTCCAATGAGATATCATGTAGATGATTTGGACATTGGGAAGGCCTCCATAAGTTCCTTCCCAAAGAGGCTATTTTTTCTGTCATGGCGTTGCACTTTTGCCAGGAGAACTATATTTTCATCATATTTAGCAAATTTTGACTTTTTGAATTTTTATTGTGGGAAATGAGGAATTATTGATGTAAAAGGTGAAGATAAATGTAAATTTCATGTATTTTTATCTATGGTAGATACATCCAAAATTTCCTCTAGGGGTCAAATGAATCAGTTTCCTCTCTTTTAGAGACAAATTGTTGGGTCTTCCTAGTCTTGAGATTCTTGATTAGGAGTAGGTGAAACTGATCCTTATCTCATGGATTCGACTCCCTGAGGCTGGGAGGACTGGTTTTGAGGTCTATATTATGTATTTATTTAGTCATTGTAATGGTTGGATTCATTTTGAGCTTTGGCATCTCAAGAGACATATTTGTATCATTATGTCCTTGATATTAATGATAAATTTGCAGCTATTTCTTTGGGATCCATGTGGTATGAATTTTTTGAAATATTTTATTCTTTTTGATCATTTGTATGAATGTATTGTAAGATCATAAACCATTTTAATGTCTATGATATGCTAAATTTCAAGTTGAAAGGTATAATTCATTTTTTCATGCTCTGTTTTGGGGAATTTTGCATAATTTGTTTATTTTCTTCAGTTTAGGGAGAATTCATCTTCTATGCTCTTCCTAAATTCTCACCATTCTCCTCATCTCACCATAATAATCCTTTAAATGTCAAAACCTTATACCTAACTTTCCCCATAGAACACCCTGCAAATTTCGACCTAATTTCCTTGCCCTAGCTGTTTGACTCATCCTAATCCAGCAAAGCCGTACACAAATCAAAATCAAAAACCCTGAGCTACTATACCTAACGTATTATCTTCTTTTCTCAGCCATTTTGGATGTGTTATATATGGAGAGAGCCCTCTCCTAGCCTAGTAGGGCTAGGTGCTTGGCTAAGCATGGTTTGAGGTTACCTCGAAATTGCCTCTCTCAGCCTGAGGTTCAATCTAAGTGATAAAATTTTAGGGACCATACTAGGGAAGAAAAAATAAGAATGAAAAGACAAATATTCCATGGAAAAGAATGAAAAATATTAGATATAAATGTTGGTGGTGAACAATAGTTGGACACATATGACGGCTGAACCATTCACCTGGCGACTCCATTCACTAAAAGATATAGAAAATCAACACCTCATGGTGACTCCACTACATGAATATCAGTATCTTAAAGATTTTCTAAGATGGAAACTGTTGCAAGAAGGTATGCTCCCATGATCCAAGATCACATTCCGGGTTTCCCAAATAAAATTCCTAAGGTATATTGGCAAAGGAATTTTCCTATGTTCAAAAATGTAAAAGGTAATGATGTTACCCTTCATCTAGTGAGATTTCACATGCATGTGTGTAGATTAAAGATTGATTTTCTTGAAGACTGCTTGATGAAGATATTCATGGCCACTCTAGAAGATGAAGCTCGATCTTGGTATGAAAGTTTTCCACCTGCTTGTATTTACTATTTAAAGGATTTTAATACCATATTCTTTGAAATGTATAAAGAATATTTTCCATCCTTAATATTAGGTCAGAACTGTTGTAAACATGTTGATAATTTTATTGAAAATCTTGAGAATTTTTATCGAGATGATGAATTCATGGACGATGAGATCATGGAAACCTTGTATGAAATACCATTTCAGCAGCATAAAGAAATATTAGACGATACTTATCAAGATGCTCAGGAAATTTTTTAGTGGGCTGAAAATATTTATACAATTGAAAATTATGGAAGATGAGGCCTTATTTCAGATCTGATTGCAACAAAATATGATATGCAAGAAAATCAAGTTCCAATTTTAGAATATGGTAAAGCCAATCTAGTTGATCGAGATCTAGATTCAGATTATAATGATGAAGAGTATTTTTTTTCAAATCACATGAGGAAGAGATCTATTGTCGAGATCAACTATAAATAAGAAAACAAATTTATTGACCCAAGAGTTCTCATCCCATCGGAACAAAATCTTCTGAAAGAGGTAATCTAGTCCCTTTGTGAAAAAAAAGATGAGATATTTGTTCAATTAAGTGAAAAATATTCTTTGGATAACTCTGCAGTAAATGATAGAAATGTCATTTTTGAGGTTTATGAACAATCTGAATTTTTCCCTCTTATGACTGCTGAGTGTGATGAGAAACATGACAATCTAGTTGCCATGTCATATGAAGATTATCAACAATGTATTCAAATTGCAGAGGACTAGGGCATTAATGATTGTCATTCAGATTTTTCTGCTCATGTTTCATGTTTAGAATTTTTATTTCAAGAAGAAATTTTCTCACCTACTTGTTTAGAAGTTTATGATGAATAGGAACACACTCTTGGTAAGGTTCATTATGAAGAGAGATCAGAATCAAGAGAAAAAGGTAACTTGTTTCTTCTAGATTAGCAAGAGGTAAATTTTCATGTTTTTTAGGATCCATTGGAAAATCTATTGCAGTCAGCAGTGAAGGTAATTATTTCAATATTCAGTGATGATGGATATCATTGTCAGCTATGTTTTTGGCTGCCCAATTGCAAATATTTATTGTTTTCTAGAGACCCTGATTGGGAGAATCAATCAAGGAGGAATTTTCTTGATTGGTTACACTGACATTTTTATATCGCCTTATTGTATATATGCTTTCAAAAAAATACATGCGGTTGTCATCAAGATTTGAAGCCCTGGAGTCTCGGTGATGTACTGTCATCAATAAGTGGGGTAAGTTCAATTTTTGAGTCTTGTTTTAGTCAGTCTTGAGTCAGCATTGAGTCATTTTATTGAGTCAAGTTTCTTTCAGTATTCAATTTGGTTTTTAGCTATTTACTCCATGCCCAACGTATAGGCCCTTGGTCTACGGTGTTCTTGGCACCTCCAAGGAGCTACCATCCCTAGATGGAGCCAATGTTAGTGTCAGTATTTGCATACTTCCACTAGGGATCGAAACACATTTTTTCATGTGCATCTTAGGTGTCCTACTCTAAATAATTTTCAATCATTCCATTAGGTCATGATATAAAATTGTTCCACTGGTGGTTATCCTTGTCAAGTGTCCCATTTTCCTTCACAAGTATATGCCTGCTGACCCTCTTCCATGTCTTCATCATGATGAAAACAAGTCTTCTCTTATTTCAATTTTAGTAAAAATCACTCATTGAGTCAGTTTCTTTCATTTCTCATTAGGTCACTAGGGTCTCATTAGGTCAAATCATTGCATTTGTCTGATTTTCAATAAAGGGTAGGAGAACGTGTGAAGGTGACCCATAATAAACTCATGATTTGCTCCAGTTGGTTCAAATATAATAATTGTTCAGTCTCCCAAAGGCTGCGAACTAAGAAATCCACATGCCAACACATCAAATTTGAAAGGGAGTTGTCTATTCCCAAGGGTGCCCAAGTCATCATTGTTCACAAGCACTAAACCCTAATTTCCTCTTCCACTGAGCTAGGGTTTTCTATGAAAAAGAGACATATGACCAGAGAAGCCATAAGGTAGGTCATCTTAGTAATTATGAGGCCATTCCAACTCATAAGATCATGTCTCCATCATTTTCTAGGAAATCATTCCACGAGTCAAGCCATTTGCCACTCATAGGGCCAATTTTACTTCAAAATATGTTTATGACCAAACATAGATGAATTTGACAAAAGTGAGAGAGGTTCTTTTCCATAATAGGTTAAAGAAGAAAAAACTCCTTCAGTTTTACACAGGTGTAATGGTTTTATAGAAATGTCAAAAATATAGGTGCCGGAAGAGAGTTGTTGTACATCTAGAGTGACCTTGGGAAAATAAGGTGTTCTCATAGTTGGAGTGTCAAAATTACTTGCGTGATGAATCAAATGATAACTAGAGATGGAGGGATTTCCAATGAGATGTCATGAGCTCAATTCGGAGTTACGGAAGGCCTTCAAAACTTTCCTGCACCAACACTCTGCATTTCTGCACCCTCATTGAGAACTTTTTTACTAGTCTTGGGAAAATAAACTTTTGACATGTCAAATAAACTCCAATCTGCAAAAAAAAGGTATATTTTTAAAGTAGACTTCAAGATATTTGAAATGAGCTATCCTGGGCCCAATTTATACACCAACAGGACCTTCAAAATTGGTCTGCAAAATAGTGCTACATTGGCGCTATGCTTTTGTCTTGGCACTACGCTTTTGCAGTTTGGCATTGTGCTAATATTGGAGCGTTGGGCTAATGTATAGTTCACTTCTTCACTCTTGAATATTCTCAACAAATTTTACAAGTAACATGAAAATTTCACCTCCTTGCAGTCTTTAAGAGGAATTTCATGGTGTTTTTGGTTTCTATGTGAATCTGGAAGTTGGTTTAGCTACAAACACTAGATTCATTCATTGTTCCCAAAATTGGAACCCATAAACCTCAAATTATCTTCCTACATCACTGAAAACCATATTCATTCACTACAACACCATATCCCTTTCCCTAAATCCCTTTTCCCCTAAAACCTAAGTCCTAGGCACCTCAATTTCCTAGGCGGCCCTATCAACCCTGTAAAAAAATTCTAATTCCAAATCCCTTAAACATTTTGATCCCCTTTAACCTCCTTGAGTTCAAATAACCCCTGCCCTCTTTCCCTATTTTTTCAAAGAAATATCCCTATTCCCTAGACCTATTTTCACTCCCCATCCTCATCTACGTCATCCCTAGGGTTTACACCATGGAAGAGAAAAGAGACACCATGGGGCAGGAAAGAGACCTTATGGAGGAGGTGATAAAAATAAAAGAAGAGAGGAGAAGACACCATAAAGTACCCAAACCATAAGGAAGAAACCAATAGCAAGAGGTCTCAAGAAGGCATTGGAGAAGGAGAAGCTTGAGGCAGAAAACCTAACTTTTGAGGACAAACTCAAGGAAACCCTAATTTGTCAAAGGGAGAAGGGTAAATTGGAAATACTAGTTGATATATCCATGATAAAATAACGCACCTTATTTTTCATCCCTTGAGAAATTTAGAGTATATTTGGAGAAAAGCTAAGAAATTCAAAAATATCTTTGAAGGCACATTTTCCAGAAATGCCCTGTTTTGGACACTTTGTTACAGAGACTATTGTGGAAAATAAGAGAAGCATATTATGAAAATGGAGGATGTTTGTATTCATAACATGAAAAATAACAAAAATATTTCTCTTCTTGGCAAAAAACCTCATGGTTAGAGAGATATTGATCCATGTCTAAAGCCTAGTTTTGCAGAAAACTCAACAATTTTAGCACACAAAAAATCTGCCAAAAAACGCAATGCCCTTGGTGCTGTGCTTTTACCAGTATTGGGAGAAGTGATTTTTGACATGGAAAATGAAAATAATTTTGGAAACTGGAGGCCTATTTGGAAACTAGACTCAAAGATATTTCCAATGAGCTATCATGGAGATGATTTGGACACGGGAAGGCCTCCAAAAGTTGCTTGCAAAAGAGGTTATTTTTCTATCATGGCGCTACGCTTTTGCGAGGAAAATTGTAGTTTCATCATCTTCAGAAAATTTTGACTTTTTGAATTTTTATCTCAGGAAATGAGAAATTATTGATGTAAAAGGTCAAGATAAATTTAAATGTCATGTTTTTATTCTTATCTAGGGTAGATACATCAGATAATTCCTCTATAGGTCAAATGAATCAGTTAACCCTCTTTTGGAGGCAAATTGATGGGTCTTCCTAGTCTTCAGATTCTTGTTTGGGAGTAGGTGAAACTAATCCTTATCTCATGGATTCGACTCCCTGAGGCTAGGAATACTAGTTTTGAGGTCCATATGATGTATTTCTTCAGTCATTGTAATGGTTGGATTCATTTGTGGCTTCGGCATCTCAAGAGACATATTTGTATCAGTTTGGCATGGATAATAATGATAAAGTTGCAGCTATTTCTTTGGGATCCATGTGGTATCAATTTTTTGACATTTTTTTTTTTTGTGATTATTTGTATAAATATATTGTAAGCTCATAAACCATTTTCATGTCTACGATATGCTTAATTTCAAGTTTAAAGGCATAATTCATGTCTTCATGCTCTGTTTTGGGGAATTTTTCATAATTTGTTTATTTTCTTCAGTTTACGGAGAATTAATCTTCTATGGGCTTCCTAACTTCTCACCAGTCTCCTCATCTCACCATAATTATCCTTTAAATATAAAACCTTCTACCTACCTTTCCCCATAGAACACCCTACAAATCTTGACGTAATTTCCTTGCCCTAGATATTTGAGTCCTCTTGATCTATCAAAACCCTACACAAATCAAAATCAAAAACCCTGAGCTACTATACTTAGCCTAATATCTTCTTTTCTCAGTCATTTTGGCTGTGATATATACGGAGAGATCCCTCTCCTGGCCTATTAGGGCTAGATACTTGGCTAAGCATGGTTTGAGGTTACCTCGGAATTGCCTCTCTCAGCCTGAGGTTCAATTTGAGTGATAACAAGTGGGAGAATCAATAAGTGCTTGGTAATACTCATATATGTTTCTATTTAATATTTCAATCTGCATTGTATGTTCATAATTCATATATGTATTACAAAGAACATTTTATATATAGACTATATGTTGTTTAGAATTTGCTATCTGTTTCATATTTACGACTATTACTATAGCTAAATTTTATTTATATTTATTGTACATGTACTGTAACATTTTCAGTGAATTTTCAGATATTTAGTTGGACTTAAACACTAGATTTTGACACTCACAAAGCATTTAGAGCTTCTGTCTATTAGTCCCTAGATTCAAATAATTCTATGTAACAACAGAGAAATATTAATTATATTCACCTATAGTTAATCTCTGTCAAATACATATGATGCTTAAAATTTTTGAACTAAACACTGTACAATACAAAAAAATATATGATTTATTTTGTATAAATTGAACTTAGAAATTATAAAATAATAGTTATTCTACATTTCATTTCCATAATTTGATAACTAATAAGAACAGTGTAAACGTAAAAACTTCACATAATGTGCATACCACAGCTATAAAGACTATTTTCCTCCCAACCTTGAGCTTATTCCACAACTCTCCTTCGAGCAGAGACCAATTCTTCTTTAGTGTAGAGAAACCCTTTGTCTTACTAGTAATAGCTTAATTAAGCTTTCTTTCCCTTAGCATTTTTCCATAACTGCATCCAGTTATTTTCAGATGTCGTTTCCCTTAGCCTTGGCTTCGATTTTTTTTTTCCACAAAAACTCATTATTAAACTATATTTTCCTCTTTTTAGTTTTATTCTTACCCCTTTTCAATAAATTTCCACTTTACTAGGGATTTTATTATATTCTTTTCTCCCATCTAATAATTTTAATTTTGTTTTATTTTTCTCCAAGGATTTCTCGAGAATTTTAGGAAAGTGTTGGGATTCTAGTCCATCCTCACGGATTTGAATTCCCAGTCTCACATTTACTCTAGTCTTTATACAATAATAAAATTTCACATTCATTCATTAATTTCCAAAGTAATATGTCCACATATAGTTTTCCTTAGGCCCACTTCACCATTACATTTATTTATTGTCTATAAAACCTCAAAAAAAGGGGATATTACATAGTCCCCTTGTAAACAGAATATTGTGGTAATGTTGGAAATATTTCCATTGATGGCAAAGGAGCACAAAGGAGAAGCACCTGAACTATTATTAAGGCAAAGGAGCAGAGAAGCAGCAACAATAAGGCATAGAAGCAAATCAGAAAATAATGTAGTAAGAAAACATAAAAGAGAGGCGGAGGGGAAGCAAAGAGGAAACGAGTAGCATTAGACCATCAACAAATTCACCAAAGGAGCAAAGGCAACAAAAAGGAAAAGGAAGCAAACGCAGCTAAGAAGCAAAGGCAAAAAAGGAATTTAAGGCAGAAAAGGGAGAAAACATAACAAAACAACAAAGGAAGAATCATGAACTTGGTAGGGAGAGTCGCAAATGTGTAGCAAGTGTGATAATCCCAGTCCGAGTGAATAAAAAATAGAAGAACAACCTCAGGAGATACCAACACTTTTAAAAAGTGGCAAAGGGAACTGTTTTAGTGCACAACATATAGCAATCGGATTTGAAAGACATAGCAAGGACCATAGATCTTACACAATCCTCTGTTTGACTGAATATAGTATTAACCACAAAATAGAAAGCAATTGAATTTGAAAGCAACAAGGAGGACCATAGATATTGCGTAGATAAACAGTGGAAGATCACATCGCAACCATGAATACATCGCATATCACAGGGTATAATGTTTATGATTAAGACTTTGCAAGTTAAGTTATTTAAATTGCGATGCGAAGTGGATCGACAATGAGACAAGTGTGGACTGTCGGATCCAACAAAGACCAACGAAGGAGATCGAAAGTGAAAATCACAAAGTTTAGCATTTAAGTGTTAATTTCATCGCATGATAAGTTATTTTATGTGCAATACAAAGTGGATAAGGGACACGTGTTGGCACGACAGGGAAAGTAGTGAGGACAGTTAGATCGTGTGGCAGATCCATGACGGACGGTGAATTGCCAGTGAATCACCAGTTCACACATCACAAATGTTAGCAAATAGCACTAAGGCTTCACAAGCTATGTTAATTTGTTTATGATGTGAGAAGGTTAGAGAGTTGTGATGCGGTGAAAGGAAGGATACATGTGTTGGAACTGTGCATTAGCACACATCGCAGATTCTATGTTTTCTGCTTAAGGTTCGCATGGTAAGTTTTGTTGGTGCGATGCGATGTGATCGCATATCACACAAGACAGGAGATATGTTTATTGCTAAATGTTAAAATTTGTGGACAAGCGAAGTGCGATGTATTATGATTGGTCAAGTATTGTGGGACCCAATAACCCTAGTTTTGCTTATATATAAGAGATGTCTGTTATGTGCATTATGTTATGAATTATGCGTTGTTTGATTGTTAAACATATGTATGTTAATAAAACTCAAAAATTATAATCTGCTGCGTTAAAAGGGAGTTTATGTGGGCCATAACCCATAGGTCACAGTATTGTTTAAAATTGCATTTTTGTGTTGCATCAAGTGAGAAATTGTGGGAAATAGAACTACAGAAACATAAAATGCAAGGGGAAAACAAGCACAAGAGGATAAACACATATCAAATCTAAAATGGGCTACATATGCTTGGTCCAACTTCCATGTCTTTGGCCTTTGTATTAGCTTCAATTATGCAAAAATGATGTTTATAGTATCCTATTTCCTCTGCAGCCTGCTCCAATGGCTCCAAACATCAAAATATACCAAGAATGACTCTTCTTGAGCCAAAATTGGTTGAAAATTGGCTCAGTTATGGAAAAAACCAATTTCACACTATTTCTCCTGCAAATTTGAAAAATATTAAGCTAACCTTGCAAAATTTAGAAATCCCACCTAAAAAGGCGCTTTCGTCAAGTTGACCGCCACTTTAATTACAGATTAACACAAAGTTAATGACGCCTTAGTTGGATAAGCACACCGTTAAATATGCATGATCCAAAAGTGTTAAGCACAGATTAGATTATTTTTAAGCATGGTTTAGAAATTAATTACGTAGGCTTATGGTTCATAATTCCCACCAGTTGTTGTGACCTTGTGCCACAGTTTTAGTGTTGAGATCACACGGGAGGGGGCTAGCTCGCGGGGCTCTCCCCCTCTAGACCCCCATCGTTGGCATCAATGAATTTGAAATAAAATTCTCAAGCCATATGGGTTAAGACCCATCGAATGGAAGAACAGTAGGTCAATGGTTTGACACAAGGGTGGTCGTGGGTTTGAGCATGACCCTTGCATAATTATTTTTGATACACCATGCAATTCTTAACCATACTCGAAACTTTGATCATAACATTAATATATCCTCTTGCCAATGTTAGAGTTTTTCCGCTATAAATAGTGGCTCCCACCATACGTACAAGCCTCCTCCACTATGTTAATACCTCTTCCAAATAACATAACCATGTCCGCTATATATACATATCCACCACATGTAGCTAAATTATCCATCCACTTAGTTTAGAGTCTTTCCACATAATAAAGTATCCTCCACATATAAATGTATCCACCATAATAAAATATGTCCGCCACAATGTATGGATTAGACCTTAGGAAAATATCATTATTTTGACCCAATAAAATATGTCTGACCATAACTATAGTAATGAATGAATTCAGAGATATCCAAGGTTGGATGGGTCCACACTAGAGGGGGAACTTGGTGGAATATAAATGCACCACGTCTCAATCTCTGGTTGGACTAGTTGAACCTAAAAAAACATTCTCATTCAACCTTAGGATTGGATGTAAAAAAAATTCACTTCCAAAATTCACTGGAGAATCTGGCTGTGACACTTGTCCCAATGGAATTGGGCTAAAATTGGAGAATATTC